>VWZS01006228.1:1585055-1823273 GCA_013397075.1 Rhabdornis inornatus | reverse complement strand
TGAAAATATGTAATATATTATTCCCCAGGACATATAGTTTTATCAGACCACCTCTTTGAGGCTGGGAGGTTTTCTGAGGCTCACCTTTCTGAAATTGTCAGGCTGGAGGGGATACAACTTCACAAAACTTTTATGTGTGGAAAATCGAAGTGTAATACCTGGTAAGAAAAGAATATAGGGAATATCAAGAGTTTGCCAAGAGAAAGCTCTTACCTGAGTGAATGTGTATTTTATTGCCTGGTGTCCCTAATTGGTGCACAGTGGAAAACACTGATTTGTGTTAAAAAGTGATGTAAAGCAGCTGAGCTTTTGTATTATCCTGGAGAAATAGCAGATTCTGTACCCATACCATCTAAGGAAAAGCTCCAGAAAATTGTGTTTTGACTCAGTAGGTATAGTTCTTGTGACCTCATGCAGTATGACCTGAGTTATTGCAGGCGCTTCCCAGCTCAGTGATATGTAGCCTAATGATCTTTACAACACTGAAGTCAACAAATGACCTCATGGCACTGGTTAGATGACTCACGGTGATAAGCCTCCTATTCACTGCATTAGAATAGGTCTGGAAGGCTGTATGCCACAAGTCAAGGCCACAGTGAAACAATATCTGCCTATATTTTTTAAGTGTCATTGGTTGATCTACTGAAGGTAGGAAGGTAAAAGGTAGAAGGTAAACATGAAAATTGCAGTGAAAATTCTGTCTTTGTCTTCCAGTAAAGAATTTTTTTTTTTTTTAACTGGAAGGTAAATCATCCACTTACATAAAGTAAACATACTCATTTCATTCAGGGTTGGTTTGGGTGGTTTTTGGTTGTGTGTTTGTTTGTTTGGTTTTGTTTGTTTGTTTGTTTATTTTAGTAGGGAAGCTTAACAACTGCTTCCTTTTTAGTGATAGGAGTTGGAGGACTTTCAGATTTCCTTCACAAAGTCCAGTCAAGAAATCTAAGTTTCTATAATTGAAATGCCTAAAAGCTTCACATGTATCTGGCTCAACAAAGCCTCAGGGAACTTCAAGAGATTATGTTTAAGATTATGGAGATGTAGCTATTCTGAGTGTGCGTATCACAAGAGTTACTGTAGGGGTTTTGTGTCTGTGCTTTAGACTCTGAGGATAAGCCCACTCTCCCCAAAAGCCACATTGCTTTGCAGCATTTAAGTAAAAGAAGGAAAGGACAGTAGCTTGGCTGTGGCTTGGGGAGCTTTTTCACTGCACAGAGTTGGCAGAGCTGGTGCCTGCTGGTACTTCAGGCTAAATAGTGACGGCTCAATTAACTGTAAAGTCCCTGCAAAGCCAGTTGAGCTTGGAGTCGTAACAGCATTGTTTTTCAGTGTTGTTAAAAATAAAACACGCAAGCCAAGAACCTCTGGGACAGTGTGTCATTGGATATTTAAGGTCAAGAATATTCAAAAGTAAAGAAACTTCTCTGTCGGGTCTCTTTCTTTTATGGTCACTCTGCAGCCTTACCCAAACGGTCAGTTTCTTTGAGTTAAAAGAGTTCCCAAATTAAGACAGGCTGAGCTTCAAAAACTACAGTACATTTGGAAAAGAATATTGTTGGGACCTTTTTCTTGCAATGAAGTCAACTTTTAAAATTTCCAAGACTTTTGGAAGTTATTTATTTAATACCCTTTCATGTTGCAGAGAAGTGTATACTATTTCTTCTTGAACATTAATAATAGAAAAATTGCTTTTAATTTCTGGAGGTTTTTCTGATGGTTTTTTTGGTAGCTCAGATTTTCAGCTATGTTTCATTTGTGCTTTCTCCTGCATGTGCAGTTGTGTATGTCTAAGAGAAGTGTATTGGATCTTTGGCAATGTGACATGGAGCTTGGAAGCAGCAGGAGCTTTCATCTTTAGTCTGCTTTCCCTCCTGCTGTTCTCTCCATCCCTGACCGGCTGCTAATTTTTTTTTACTGACAGTACTCATTTGCTTTTCCCTGAAAGCAGTTGGACTGGCTGGCTGAAGAAGGTGAACTGAATTCCTTGTCATTTAAGATGAATATGGGAGAGCTAATAGATTTCTAGTCTCATATACAGTGCAAGTTATGACGTTATTTTATTCTGCTTTTTAGTGGGTCCAAATTGCACTGTGCTACTTACTTCTTTAGTGGGCCAAATGAAAGCTTCTGTCCACATAGGGTGGTCAGAAATGGCAGTGATTGGAAAAGCCTGTCCTGTTTGTTTCTTCGTACTTGGCTATTCATAGACTGAACAGTCTTTCCTTTTTCTTCTTCTTTTTTTTTTTTTTTTTAACCATCTAACAAATCAGCAGTTTTCTCAATTAGGAAACCTTCAGGAGACTAGAGATTACATAAATACAGCATAAATTATGGTGTTTCCCTTTGAGAATCATGTTATAAATTTTAAAATCTATAATGAGCTTCCATCATCTAGGAAAAGTGTCACGCTTTTCTGAGAAGTACAAATGCAAATTCTAAATTATCTGGTTTCATAGAACTAGATTTGTTCTGCAGAATATTCCATCCCCTCTGTCCTCCTCCCATTCCCCCTCCAACATTTTATCTGTGGCCTGCTGAGGCGGAACACGACTGTATCCGTTGAATCTTTGTTCAGGACTTCTGATGTTCAGGCTGTGACCTTCTTCTGGCTTTTGTTCTTGAGAACAGTTCAAGCAAGAAAAGGTGACACTTTAAAGATTATTTTTTTAATATGATCATTTTGCCATCACGAATTCTTTCCTCGTCCTTGTCATGTTAGCTTAATGGCAGACCTCTCAGGCTGTGCCCTACTTCCTCTGAAGAAGTTGTCTGTGCATCCTCATTGCTCACGTGCAAAGTGCTGGATAAGGGATCTTGTGCTAGTTTCAGCACTGGAAGGTTGCAAATCCATTAGTTCACAAGTGCTGTTGAACCCTTCCTTCTCAGTAAGGCCTTTGCTTACAGTTTCCTCTGACCTGAGTTTCAGGGCTCTCTGACTTGGTTTTTTGCCCCTGGGGCTCTCTGCTTAGAGCAGATTTCTTCTGCTCAAAAACTGTTTCTTCTCTTCCCTATTTAAAGCAGGAGTTGGAACTGTTGCCTTATAGATTCTGATCTGCTGCTCTTCTTGTCCCTGATAGTATGACAAGAAGGGTAGAAAACACATGACAATCACAGAATTTGGAGGATACAGGAAGGCTGGCAATCCTTTATTCAGTTGTAATGATAATATGCATCCATGAGTCATATATGAACCCTTATGCAGTCCTCATGGCTTTCTTGTTTGAGTGGAAGTTGTTGAGATTGTCTTTTTATGCTGTATGCAAATCTAATGTCCTCTTACAGCACCTTCTGCCACCATAAACAGTGGAACTAAGTTAATCCTTCTCCAAGTAGCATTAGTTTTCACCTTGTGACCATATCCCAATTGGAGCAGATTGAATTGCCAGTATAGAAACCAGCTTCTGAATATGAGTGGAGATGCTAGGAAGTGATGGCATGTCTCAGCTGGAACTGCTTGGAGACCCTCAGGCACCCATCCAAGTGCCAGTATCTTCCAATGCCACCTGGTGAAACAAAAATTTGATATCTCTGATGTTTAGGGCAAAGAAATGTCCCCTGAACCTAGCTAGTTCTTCTAATTGTTTTTTCTTTGTTATGGCTCCCTTTTGCAAAAGGGGTAATCTAGACAACAATATCATTTAGCCAAATGATGCAAGTGGTGACTTCAAATCTGCACAAAGAGATTTGCCTTTGTCAAGATCTCTGTGCGTGTTTTTCCACTGCTGTGTCCTGGATTTCAAAAATACCAAAGCAAGGTGGCAACTCAGTGTTTGAACCAGTTCAGTCAGCTTCAGTTTTATCCATGGTCTTTTTAACACGTGAAACTAGACTGTTGTATCTCAGCAGAATTGGTTTCAACTTGGGTAAAGTATGAAATAAGGACTTTAAAAGGTTATCTGGTGTCCTTGTGTTAGAGCTCTCCCCCTTGAAGGAGATACACCACTACAGATATGGAAAGAAGCGTATGGGTGCATATTTGTATTGTACATTCATGTGTCTCCTGTATGTTTTTAAGACTTAGAAAAACAATTAACCCTGTCCCCCAAAGAGCAAAATCCTTTGTGAAGGTCACATAATGTCTTTGATCAACCCAGAGAATGTCTAATGTGAGTTGGACATGTACCCAGAAGTAAATAAAGTAAAAATGTTTCCTGTGAAAGTTGTCCGTCTTCATCAAAAGTCACGTCTGAGACGTTACCATCTTCTTGCTACTGAATTCAGTCATCATTCATAAACATCATCAGAACAGCTTTGTGTGTTTCTGACACAGAAAGTTTATGAATGAATTATCCTAACTCTCCTGATGTGTATAAATAATTTAAAAATTGTCTTGGTTCTTCAGACACAAACGTAAAAATGAAGATGTGCATGTGCTTCTGCTGGATCCACAGCAATGCCTTTGTTACAATCAGTACTTTTTCTTCCTTTGAGAAAAATCCACTAGTTTATTTCAAATTTGTAACTTATAAAATTAAGCACCTTTAGTCTCTTTACAGATACAAGACACTATTTTGTTTTAATATCTAACAAATCACTCCTACATCAAAGGGAAAATGAAACTTATTTTCAAATGATAAGGCCATGACATAAGTAGAGGCTTGCTAGTTGAGGAGATAGGCAGCCTGAGAGGATGAGACTTCTGCAGTATTTTGTTTTGCTGCTTTTTATTCCCATGTTTTGTGGTAATGATTTAATTCTTCCTTAAATATGTCGTGTATACAGGGAAGTAAAACATCCCAGTATGGTAAAATGCTGTGTATAGTTCACAGTAATTTGCTGAAAATTTTAAGCATGAATTGTTTCTAAACTTGCAATAGGTGGGAAGTATTTTCAGAAGCCTACATCTTTGTACTGGCATGAAATATGGCAGCAACCACTGTAGTCATTAAGAAGCACTAATACCTTTCTCATAGGAAGGAAAAGGTCAGTTATAATCAAAACAGTGAAAAAAGTGGTAGCAAATGCATCTTATTTTAAAGTTATATATGTGAGACAAAATATATTCCTTTTTTTCTGTTTCTTCACAGGCTCCTTTTTTTCTTTGGTCTACCTGCTGTCAGATGCTGTAGGCACAGTTGTCTGGGTGAGACCATTCCTTTGGGAGACAGTACTGCTCTTTTTTCTCTTTTGTATTTTTCCATAGCCTGAAGATTGTGTTGCAAACATTTCAGTTCAATTTTTCAGTTTCTGCTGGGAGAGGTGGGACATCATCTTTCAGGAATTATACAGAACTGTAATACAGGCTTCATAATGGTGTCTCTTCTTCCAGCATGGGTGGAGTTAGTGCTTTCAGGATTTATAATCAATATGAAGAGTAGCATTTCAATATTAGAACTTGACCTTTACTGTCTTCTTCAAAGCAATGAGAATGAATATCCACATTATTTTACTTCAGAATGTTCCCCCTGAGTAAGCAATGTTAAAAAATAAGCTGATAGTGTGTCACATTTTTCTGCTGAGATGAAGGGGAATTGGATGGTTCAGAGACTGGTAATAGGATATGTGACCTTCCACCTCTGACCCATTTACTAAAATATAAGCCATGACAGTGGAGTCTAAAAGTCATCACAATGAGATATCCAGCTGTAGAATCTGGAACTGTATATTTCTGAATTTTTGAGGTCTGAGCCACTTGTCACAAACTTCCACAGCTTCTCAGCTGGCAGCAGATTTAGCTGGAGCCAACTGAAAAATGAACTTAATACAAAATGAATGGAGGAAGTCTTGTAAATAAGGATCTTTTGGGTGTGCTAAACTCTGTGATTTGTATCTGTTCTGATCTGATATAGCTTGTTGGTTGTGTGTGTTTTGTGGTGCATGTTTCAGAGTTCCCTTAATCAATGCAGAAGTGGTATAGACCAGTTTCTTTGACTTTTACTTTGGGGTGTTAGGAAGGGGTTGATGTAAGTAAGGATTCTGTCCTCTGGATTTTGCCTTGAGGATATGCACAAAACTGGCACCATCAATGACAGGTAGTTTATATTATTTAATTTTTTGCCTTGGAACTCATATGGAAGCTTTCTTTTCTTTTTGTCTATAGGCAACTGAAGCTTCAGGTTATTTCTTTGAAATAACTTATTTATTAGTTAGAAATTAGTTAGAAATTGTCTTAGTTGTACAGCTCAGGTAATTAGATCCACAGGTTTTACTTAGCCTTAATTATCAGCTGGTTTTCCTTGAGCAGAAACAATCAGGAAAGAGGGTGGTAGGAATGTACTATCAAGGCAGCGTTCCACACAGGCTGATGGCAGTGCCAGTATGGCTGGCTTCCATCTGAAAACATTCTCCCTTGCCTCATATCTCCTAGAACTTGAGAGGACGAAGTACTGTGGTAGGTTAAATGCAACTACTCAGGTGGAAAAAAGTAAATCAAAACTGCTTACAAACTAAAAAGAAAAACTTTTTACATATTTCACATACACATTCTCATTCACTTCCCTTTCCCCCTATTCCTCTGAAATCCAGGATGCATGCTTGCTCTTTTGTGTGCTGTAAGGGCTCCAAAAATGTGTTTAATAATGTCAAAAACATTTTCATGCAGGCATTCACTGGATTGTGTGAAGGTTTTATTAAGAAAACAAGAAGACATAAACTCCAACTATATATCACACTATTCTCTGGACAAGATAAAAATTTGCTTTTGTTGTTTCATTTCTTGTTTTCTCAGTGCAGCAGTGCCTGTATTGGCTCTGCTAGGAAACTGCCAGTTCCTGAAGGGGCATCTAACTCAAAGCCAAACCCAGCAGGTTGCAGGGCCATTGACAGAAAGCTGTAAAAACTTTCCCACTTCTTCAGGTTACTTTATCGCTGTGTATTTCTGGTTCAAAAAGATATTTTTCAATTTGCAGTTACGTGTTTCTCAGAAAGTCTTGGTTATAAAGCTGACATGGTTGAAATACTGGCTTTGCATCAAGGTTTCTAACAGAATTAGCATTTGAATCACTTGAGGCCCTATTCACAAAGCAGAGAACTATTTGCATAATCAAAAATGCTTTATTTTGCATGCTGGTGGAGAAGCTAAGGGTTGTAGCTGTGGCTCACAAACAAAATTCAAGCAATGGCATTGATGTGTGTCTGAATGCTGCTGTCTCTCAGTCTTGCTTGCACAAATTAGTACAAATCTATATAAAAGCCAAAGAAAAGGTTTTGGAGCAATGTATAGTCTCAATTAGAAGTCTGATTAAGCAGGCTTTGGGTAGGTTATCAGTGTAAGGATTAGATGGACTTCCTGCTCTTCCTGATGTGAATGAATTTTGGGGCACTTGTGCTGCTGGGTTGTTGCAAGACGATGGATATCTTCCTAAAGATATGCTCAGTAAAAATTTATGAGCTTGGAAATGGTTTCTTGTGCTAAGGAGGTCAAACTAAATAACCTATAAAAGTATATATCTGTGCGTAGTGTGTTCAAGACTTTACCAGCTTTCTGTGAGATTTCTTCTAGCAGTCCAAGAGGCTTATGAATTGCATTAATAATAGTCCCATCTTGCCATCAGCCCATGCATTCATGTTTTTCATCCATTTTTATGGCTGTGGACAAGAAGGTAGAATGTCACATCCAATTACATGTGAATAATTCCTGATCACAGTTCAAGAGCACAAAGCAACTTCTAACCTCTCTGAGGCAATAGGAAACCTTTGAACCTTAAAAACCCCCTTAAATATCAGGAGATTTTATCCCTATATTTTTTTCTAGATGAATTTATGACATGTTATTGTTGAATCAAGTTCTTTAGTGAAATTTGGATAGCAAAAGTTTTAGTTCTACAAAGAAATTTGTTTATAATTATTACAGCTTCAGATTATTTAACCTTAAAAAAAGAGTATGGTGTGATCTAGCCTTTTACTTGCTAATGTATTTACTTGCTAATGCATCAATTAGTTCAATATAAAATTTCTTGAGGCATGATATGGATTAAATTCATTTATTTTAAAATATACTAATTAAAAGCTTGAGGTCCAAATAAAAAATATAGGAAAGTGAGGTTTAAAGTAAATTAGAACTATCTTCAATAATAGATATGCTTCTGAAAAGACAATCTGTATTTTTGAGCCTTCAGTATCATACAGTACAACGTTTTATTCTGGTGTGTGTGTTTGTTGTTTGTTAAATTCAAATTACACTGCTGGATTAAAAGTATGTCTCAGATGCATCTAGATCTGGAAACTAGACTAGAAATTCCATTAACCTCTGTTCCTAGAATTTTAGATTTCAAAATACTCCAGAGTCTAAGTGCATCATTAATAGAAGTATCTTCTTTTCTGTACATTGCTTTGGAGCAGTCAGCAAAAGGTGAGTTTAGTCTGGTTCATACATCCATGTTCTTTGCAGAGTTTGCTGTTTTTCTGGTTGGCTGAAGTGCATAAATTTAAAGTTGAGTTTCTCAGTCATTTGTTTTAATTACAGAGGCCATTAACCTTGTAAAATCATTGACAGTTATAAATCTACATCTTTAAGAATTATGTAAACAAGTTTATAAAAGCTTCTCAAGTGAAATGAAAGCCAAACTGTATACAAGGACAACGTTTTATTAACAGCACTTGTTAAGGCCCAGCCAAATGCTGGAAAAATACCTGCAGATATGCTCCTTAATGACAAAGACACTGCTGTGTTTCCTATGATGTGTAGCACTCACCGTATAGTTAACATCAAAGATACCTTCAAGATATGGATATGCAACTGTAGTTTCTTCTCAGGTAAATGGTTCTTAATATTTTAGATGTAGTTCATTGTGGTCAGAGAACTTTGGGAGAGGAATGTGTTCTACTGCCTCAGACCAGGTTTGTTTATCTGTGGAGGTCTTGTCAGTTTGTTTCAAATATTATCAGGCTATCACATATGAGTTTCCAAACCAACTGGGGAGAGGCATTTTGATGGACCTCACAGAGTGTGTGATCTGTCATCCCTGGGATGCTGAGCCCTAATTAGAAAAATATGAGTAGGGTTCCTGCGCCTACTGATATTTTGTGTCGTGGTTTTTGTTTTGTTTTGTTTTGTTTTTCTTTTTGGAAATATTTCTGTTCTGCTTTCATAAGGCTCTGCTGTTTGAAATATTGAACCATTTAGGGAGGATGCTTAGCTTTGTGAATGTTAGCACTTTGGCTGCCACTTTTTTAATATCAATATCTGAACTGAAACGTGCTCTTAGAGTTTCCAATGCAGTCAATTCTTGATTTTTAGCCAAAGTTTTCTGGCGTGTGTTGGAACAGGGACTTAGTATTTCTTATTTATGAATTTCCCTTGGAGGTGCAGTTTACTGTTGCAGAATGTCTGATGCAATGTACACAATAACTAGCCATGCCGGAGGAGGAAAAAATTCATTAGTGCCTGTGGGTACTTGCTTCTGTAATTCCTGTGACCTTTTTTAGGTCAGAGTGTGTTTGTTTGGGAGAAAAGCTTGGCCAATAAAAATTTGGTGGCTTTGATAGGTCATTCTTTGATTTACTTGTCATGAGGTGATGAGGCAGCAAATTGCTAGTAAAGAGCTCCAAGGACTTCACAGTGCTTGAGATGTGTTTTCTGGCATACTAAGATGTTCTAAGTTGTAGAAACTAAAAATGCATTTGCCCTTTTGCAGTATCTCAAAATACTGTTGCAGATCAGCTTTCTTCAAGAGTTGCTTGGAAAAGGATTCTTTAGAGAAACAAAACATTCCAAAAACTTCCAGAAGTTCAGAAACCTCTTCAGAGCAGTTATGGCTTTGCCATATTCCTGAACCTTGTTCTTACAAGTGTGAAATTGTTGCTTACGCTGAACTTAAGACTTCAGTGCACTGCACTGAAGAGTGTTTTGTTTGTGTTGGGCAAGTTTGTTTGGGATCAGTTGATGAGATAATAGCATTTCATCTTTGACCATGTGATAGTGCTACATTTATAAGGAGATTATATGGAATAGTTTTGTGGTGCTCAGGTCCCATACGGGCAACACAGTTGGACACTGAGCAGTCTAGTGCAGTTTGTGCTTGGTCAAATCAAATTAACAGCTAAAGTTTGATATTTCTCCTTGCTTGGTTTCTGCAAGTAAAACAGAGCTCATCAGGAGGAGTTTCTGCTACACTTACTGATTCAGCCACTCAATCTGTTAGTATTTTATTGGCTTTGTCTTTCTAATTGAAAATGGAAGTTACAAAGAAATGCAATCTAGGCATGTTGTTGTGCTCCTTCTGAGTCCTGCTGCTTAAGGTGCCCTGCTTGTTTTTTGTTCCATTTCTCTCCAGGAACAAGAACCTTCATACCTCATGTGTTTGGTTAGAAAGTCAATTTTTTGTTTCAATATAACAATTAGCAAGAAGGATTTAAAGAGACAACTAAAGAATTGTCTATCTCTAGCCTCATGTGCCATGTGGGATGATGAACCAAGATTTAAGATCTTGGATTTTGGCTTGTTAGCTTGTCCTGAGACTATGAAAGTCCTCTTGTGAAACTGGCTTATTAAGTAGCAAAGGTGTAAACCTTCCACTTTGCATTTAGCTTTGTTTTCGGATTTTTTTCTTATATGTATTGACAGAGTTACAAACTCTACATGCATTATCCATGCATTTTTGTCCCCTTTTCCATCTTGTATTCCCTCTAGCCTTCTTTTTTCCCTTTCTGACATGCTCTGGCAGCCTGGAGAAGACTGCCCTACTGAATGCTTGGCACTGTCCATACTGGGGCAGTGGTAGGGTGGAAAACTAGGAGAAATGGAGGTTAAGAATAGATGTTGGTGTGAGGATTATACCAACTGTCATGGTGATTTTGGAAGAATGCAAATTCAGGGCCGTTCAAAGCAGCTCTGGGGTAGAAAGCAATGGTGGGAAGATGGGAAGGGTTGATGACTTTGGTTGGCCTCAGTCAGGAGCCTATGGTGTGGAGAATGGGGAATCTAATTGGACAGGGCTGGCATTTCCCACCCTTTTTTTTATTAGCCGGGGTGAAGGGAGAGGACCAGAAATGGAGCACAGGATTTGGAGATGCATTCAACCAAAACCAGGTTTGTGATTGAGACTTTGGGGAAACTTAGAATTGTTCTCTTGATGCCACTGTCCTATCTATAACTGGTCTTGTATTCCGGATTTCTTGGCTCAGACTTCCGGTTTTGACAAATACCTAAATGTTTAAGCATGCTCAGGGAAGATGGATTCCCTGGGAGATTTTAGCTGCTTAAGTGCAGCTTTAAAGTACAGTTTTCCATTGACTGGATGTAAACTGAGAAATTGGACAAATTTTCACAGAAACTAGAAAAAGCATTTCTTTGACCTGAAGTCTAACTTTTGAAGGCCACCTTTCAATGAATGAGTTCAGAGAACTGTTTGAAAAAAAAGGTCAGTAGCATTAAAGAGCATATTTGTTCTCTAGCTCTCTCTTGGAAAAGAGCTGACCTGTTTTGACTGGAAAAAACACTGTTAGACACAAATTGGAAAAGATGAGGATGTTTGGTTAAAGTCTGTTAAAGCAATAGTGTCATTTTAGAGGAACGGGCGCTTTAAGAAGCAGGGCTATCAATTTTGCTACTGTCATTGTTAATTACTATGGTTCTATAAAAAGAATTTTATCTGGAAAAGCAAACAGTAAATTGCTGTAATTATAATTGATGAATGACACAACAGGATGGAAGAACTGAGTATATTTTCAAGGGGGCTGGATGTTTTATATCTGTATGTAGTAGACAGACAAGCTGTTGAGTTGTCCTTTAAAAAAAAATTCTTGCCACCTGTGGTGTTAATGGGTTATGCTCAAAGATGCTTTTAATGTGTTTTCTCACATTTCTTAGGAGTGCTTTAATTATGTCATTGCTCAGAATGGCTTCCAATATGATTTAGATTCATAGTTTGATTCATGACATGTATCTACACAGGTAGTTTTGAATCCGTACTTGAAAATGATGGGTGTGTTTGTAGCAAAAAAACATGTAGGATAAAAAAATATGTAGGAGGACAGAAATCACTACCTCAACTAGGTCTCCTCTGAGCATCACTTAACTTTTGCACCCTGTCACTGTCAGCTATGGCTGTCAGCTCCGTGAAGCTGAGACATTCCTTCAGCTCATCTTTTCTCATCTAGCACCTCTCCTGCTCTCTATGAAGCCCAGCTGCTTTTTAAAGAAACATACAGGATCTTTTGCTTAAATGAAAATTTTTGTCCTTTATAACACATATTTCCAAGTCGAACAATGTCCCCAGCCTTTCAATAAGCACATGCTGCTCTGGAGAGTGACATGATAATAACAGGTCTTCACTGTTATTTAAATATAAATTTGTAAAGTTTGCTGTAGTTACATTCTGGGGTGAATAAAGCAAAAATCCTGGGACTCCCAGTTTTTCTGTTTCTTCTCCATTGCTTGCACCTTGAATTCAACTAACACTCTTGATGGGTACTGTGAGCTGCAAAAGTAAATGACAATTCAGTGATGGGATGAGAACCAAGACAATACCTAGAGACCACAGGGCAAACGCAGGAGGACATTATATCTGCTCCTTGTGAATTGATAGGGCTTTTACGTGTGAAAAGAACACTTAAAGTGTATTTTCAGATTCTGTGCTTGCAAAGTGGATGTCCAGCAGTGTTGGCACCAAAGGGTTTTATTGGTCATGGTAAAGCATGGCTGTCCATTGCCAATATAATCTTTCAACTAATTTAGTCTGGAAAAGAATTTAACATTCACTGGGTTTTGCTGCTATAGTGTCTGCAAGCTTGCTTCATCACTATTGCTTTTTTCATGGTAGAAATTAGTTTGCAAGTTACTTGAGGGAATATTGCCATTTTGTAGTCTACGTGCTTGGCATATTTTTGGATGGGAAAGAAAAATCAATTACAAATTTTATAAAAGGCATCAAAGAGGTCTAGCCTGAGTTACGGTTATTTCCTGTCCTTAAAAATATTTTTTAAATGTTCTGGATATTATTCATATTTTAATGATGCCTAAGAGCCTTAAGTTCATTGTTTTGAGTTGCCTTTTAGGGCAAGTTACACAGTGACTGGATTTAATTTCCTTTATTATGAAATTTTTGTTATTTTCCTATATACACTCCATGTTTTTGTTTTTTTTTTCAGTTACAGAACATTATGCCTTATTTTCACTGTGATTGATTTTGTTTACTAAAATAGTTGTAAAAGTAATTATTTTCTAGCTTTCTACTGAGTCTGCCTTTCTTTGACATCTAAACCATTCCACAAGAGACACAGCAATGCTGTGAGCATTCCAGCTTTATTTTCCACTTATGGGCAAAGAGGCATGTTGAGCCTCACCCACCCAGAAGAAGAAAATTGACATGATCCTTTAAAGACTCCTGTCTCGCTCCCTTTTTGAAAAATAGCAAGACATATGCCACAAGCCTTTTTTTTCTGCTGCCTGAAGTGTGTGCTGACAAATGAGTCTGCTTTTCATGCAGTTTTTTTTTCATGAAGGAAATGGCCCACTGAGAAATAGAGCAAAAGTAATTTTTTTCTAAGATAGCTTCTCTGTAGAATTCCTCATTTGTAAGTAGTGGCTCAAGTATGCTGGTAGGCAACTGAGTTTCATGTCAATGCAATTTAATTATTTTCTATGATGCCTTTCTATCCTCTGTGTACAAAAAAAAAATTCATTGCAGGTACATAAGGTTAAGTGATTTCTTGTCATATTGATGCATTGGTAAAAGTGAGTAACAAAATGCTCATTGACTTCAACAGAGCATGAGATTCAGTGCTGGTACTTGAGCAGATATACTTTTTACAGCAGAGGTTCTTTACTATGGTTGCAAAGTCAATCATTCAGAAGTTGTCAGAATTAAGTTTACCTGTGAAAACTTAATTTGGTCTCTCTGCTTCTACTGTTCTTTCCTTAATTACACCACAGCACCATGTTTGCTCCTACTGTGTGTGCTCTGCCTGTGTCAGATGATGATCGATTAATTTAATTTAATGTTCTTGATGGGTGGCTCTAGCTATAGGTACCTACTGTGCATTACTAAAACACAGATGGTTTTGAAAATTTCTAGAACACTTGTCACTCTCCTATGACTACTTAAATATTTGTTCATCTTGTCAGCACCCCACTTGCTTAGAGTCCTTTTAAATGATGATTTTGAGATGACTTTCAAAGTACTTGCATAATGTTGGGCAATATGAGTGTACAGGATTGCTTGGGGTAATAATTGCACGCACTCTGTGGTTCTGATAAGCATGAATGAAGATCAAAAGTTGAAATGTTCAGAAAATGAGAAACATGGTAATATTACCAGCTTGAGTGACTTAAAGTTGTGCTTAGTCAGTGGTAAAGTAAGGGTAAAAATCAGCTGAGTTTCTTCTGTCTTGGACCTGGTCGAGTTTTCAGCTTCTCTGATGAATGGGCAAGATCCTTCTACTGCTTATTCCATCTGTGAAAAAAAATTAAAGACCTGAGAGCAGTTAATAGGTACAAGCACACAAGCTGCCCATTGCAGGAGAAGTTAGGCTCTGAATTTGCAGGTTGTCAAAGTGTGAGATAAATGCAAGATAGATGTGAAGCAGCTGTGAACTGAAACTCTGGCTTATCTCATGGTAGTGACATCAGGAATGTGTATCTCTGAGTTTGCTTTGCAGCAGCCCCTGTAATTGTAGTCCATCTTTGTTTTGAGCATTTGGCCTGGAATTCTTTACTTTAATTTGGATTTTTGTTTTAAGTAATGTTCCAAGTGTTTGAAAAAGCAAGTGGAAATCTATATTCCATTTTCTGGTGTTGCGTCTGCACTCCAATGTTTCATCATTTGCTAGCTCTCATATGAGCACACCCTGCTTGAGTTGAAATGTTAGCTGGTACTTTGAAGGGTGCTTCTCTCTGTAGACTGAAATTGCAGGAAGACGAGGAAAACTGCGAGACACTTTCATTGATTCCTGCTGAAAGCAGTGGGAATCTTGGGTTCTTGTAGGGATGTCAGTGGAGAATATGTGCTGGTGTCTGCAGGCTCTTGTGTACTTCCCCCAAAATGTGAGTGTTTGCCCACCCCATGCTCTGCATCCTGTCCGTTTTCTGTCTTGTCTGTGTGCTCTTTCCACTTCCTGCATTTTTCCACCCGTGAAGGATGTTCGTTTGTCCTCTGCTTTTTCTTTCTCTTTACCCAGCTGTCCCAGCTTCCACTGTGGAACACAGCCCCTCCTGCCATCTCCCCTTTTTGATATTCCTCCTTCCTTTCACACTGCTGATAGTCAGGCTGACCCAAAGAGACAATATCCAAAGCTTTAACTTGACCAGATTTAGAGTAGTTTCATAGAGATGGCAAAGCGTATATTTCTATTTTAAAGGCTTCTTTGTTCCCAGATTTTGAATCTCTACTCCAAAACACTGGGTTGAGGGATTTGGTTTTTTTTCCAAAGGGAAAGTTATTCCATGGGTTAAAGAAGTTGTTACTAAAGCCTGTTTTTGAGAGAAGGGAGGAACTGTTTAGTAATCCAAAGTAATCCTAAGGTAGATAGATATTTATGTGAAGACAGTGTCTGAAATTCATCATGATAACAAGGCTAAAACAGCCAGTGATGGTTTTATAAATAGATTGTGTTATTAGTCCCAGTCATGCTATGAGTGCATCAAAAAGTAGTAGAAATGTTCCTGCTTTCACATGCTACCTGCATTATAGAGTTGTTTTCTGTAAACACTGCATATTTTTGGTTTACACAGTTTCCTCTTCTTGAATACTAAACTGGATAGGGAAAGCAAAATATGACTGGTGGCTACAAGATAGGAGTAGCATATTGCTTTCCAGAAGAGTCTGGCTTTAATGAGATGATGTCTCATTATTTTTAACCTCCATCTGCACTTGTGTTTTAAGAGCACTGGGAACAATACACAATGCATACATTTATATCTAGAATGTAATGAAAGAGACATTAATTTCGTATGGCAGCAGGCTTCTGTATAACTGTTGGAATAATATATTGTTGTGCTTTTCAGAGCTTATTTGGTCAGTCCTTCCAGTGTTTTATTCCAGTTCAATAGGCAAAGAGATTTTAGCAGGTTTGTGACTTGCCTTTTGCTTAGGGGACTACGGCTGTAACAAGAACCTTTAAAGGTGCCTATGTGTTGTTACACATACCCTTTTTCTGTATTTCTTCTCTAACAGCATACTATATTTTCGAGAAGGAGAAGCAAGAAGAAATTTCACAAATAAAAAAAAACATTCAGTTAAAAGTTCAAGTCACTCATGTAAGCCTGAATTGAGGCTGAGGAGGTAAATGAAGCTAATTGGATCCATGTAGTCCTTCCAGCAAATCAACTACAGTTGAAGGACTACCAAGTCCTTTCTTGCAAGTATGTGAAGCACTGTTTGCTTCCTTTATGGCAGACTGTCATTTTTTTGACTTAATGAAAACTAGAATAAGGACCATTTGTTAGATCTAGAAGAGACTTTCATGAGGTTGGAATTAGCTGTAAAGAAGGTAATTGAGCTAAGCTTATGTAATAACCCATCTAAAGTTTTCTGTTCTGCTTTTTTCTTCTTTCTGTAGCTCACAAATTCTTTTGTAATTTGTTATGAAACTTACTCCTAGAAAGTTTTCCAAGCTGAAGAGTGACCTATATAAGTTTATTGCATTGTGTCCACTAAGATCAGAAGCTGACCAATTCTGTGTGTTTATAGGTATGCAGCTCTAAAATCAATTACTTGGGATTACATATGTCCTATAAATAATGATTATTCTGCAGAATATATACTGTGGTGAGAAGGTGGGAAGTTTCTGGTCAGTGTGGTCTTACCTAGGATGTACAGTTGTCACTGAATTGAATTTTGTTATGTTAGGGTTATAGGAAAGCAAAGCTATTTGCTCATACTAAATAATTTCAGATGAGTGAACTGGAAAATAGCAAAGTGTGGATTTGGGGACTGCATTTCTGAGGAGGAAATTACTGCACATTTAGTGCTGCAAAACCAACAGAGTGCTGAATTCCTGTCTCTGTGGTAGAATTCTAAGTAACATTTTGCACACAGAAATCCCTGCTGTGTGGGAAGTGGATGAGAAGTATAAGGGACGTTGTGCTCTCAGGCCAGATTTTAAAAATTGCCGTGAAAGTTGTATAAATTGAAAATAAGTTGCTTGGAGAGAAGCAGAACTGTAGTTTGTGCAGGCAGCAAGACACACTTGAGTGTGTTTGTTCAGAAAACATGATTATAAGAAGAAAACCCCATGGATGTTTTCTCACTAAGGACACCTTTCCAGGAGAGCTCAGAGACTGATCCCAGCTGTGTATGTGAGGAAGTTGGCACTCTGTCAGAGAGCACTGCTGTGTCTGCAGAGTGTGACAAGCTGCAGAATTTTAAAGATAAGTTGTTTGGCTCTGAAGCACAGCAGCTTACTTGCTTTCACAGATTTGTGTTACTGACTAGAATATGTGTTCTTTGGCGTCTCAGAAATCCAACAGGGCAGCAAAGATGCACAGTTGCTTTAACAGCATTAGAGAAGTGCAAGCTTCCATAGTGTGCAGTCTTCAAATGTCTCCTGATGAGAGAAATCCTCCTGGAGTAGCAGTGAGAAAGGGTGAGCACTGCATGTGAGTAGCAGCATGAGCAATGGTTAGAACCTGGTGCATGGTAATCCCAGAGGACACCCCAGCTACTGAGGAAAGCAGGTATTTTTATAGTTACACTTTTTAGAAAAATGTTGAAAATGTTATATGAGAGAGCATCATCAGCAGTTGTGATTATGCTGCACGTGAGCAGCATGAGGCTGAGTTCTGCTGCCGCTGAGAAAAGCTTCCAGGTCACTGAAATATCAGCCAGTTTGAAAATCATGGGTTATTCTTCTGTCTAAAGCCACAGTGGAGATTTGTGATTTTTCACAAAGTGAGAATAAAATGATAGTCAGGAATTGAAAGACTGAATGGATGATCAAAGTACCATAATTAGTGTTCGAGCTTAATGTACTTACGATGCCCTAAATTACTCTTTGCTAGTGAAAAGTTCTTCCGTGTGACCTGGGAGTCAATAGTAATAGTTACTACTTCTGTTGAATTTATCATACAGCTGTGAAATATTACTTTATGAGATATGGGAATAGCCTTTTTCAAAACACTCCCAAGCCAAGGCTGATCTAAAAGTCACAAGGCTTTGTTGATGGAGTGTCAGGCTTGAGCTGATGCTGTAAACCCCGCAGGGAGCAAAGCACTGATTTACTGATGCTACTCAGGTTTTGGGTAGGAGTTGGCTACAGTCCATCTGGCTGCCTTGCTTGTGGAGTGAGTGTACTTTAGAATCCAGCTCATCTGGGAACAGCAAAAACCTCCTTGACCAGCACAAGCGATGTGGCAGCTTGCCAGGAGCTCATAATAGATGAGAGCATTCCCTTGTTGGAAGCAAAGCCTGTGATGGTTATTCAAGCAAAAGCAATGTGTTTCCTTTAAGTATGCAAATATGGTTATTAGCCCTTGATGGAAAGTGTGGAGTGTTGATACATTTAGCGACTCAGATCATGCGCTTGTGTAAAAGTCACAGAAATTATCATCTGGGATGTTGTTAATTGTTGAAGTATGTCAACAATTCGCCTTCCCTGGCTTTTTCTATTAGAATTTGCTGTGTGGGACTGTCCAAACACAGACAGACAAGCACCTGGCTATTCAAACCCATATAATACTTTGTCCAAAGTGTTTTGAAAATGAATTTTAACGTTCTTTGCTGCTGTTCCTCCTCAGAACACTTTGGAGAAATTAATTAAAAGTGCTGCCATCTGTTTATCTTAGATTTCATACCAAGAGTAAAAAGAGAATGCCAATACTTTTGAAGCAGCATTGTATAATTTTGTTATTAAAAATACATGTTAAGAATACAGTCAGTACTAGTACATTGGTCCCACTTTTGTGAGTCGTTGCAATGCTTTTTCAACAACATTTTAGTCTTTTTATCCTAAAAGAAAACAACTCTCTGTGAAATCTGTGGGTAATAATCACTGGATGGAGATGGCCTTCTCTGCCAGAATTATTTTGTTCTAGAAGTAACACCAGGCACAGCAGCACCCAACTTCTCACTGAGCTGCAGTAGCAGCTGCATGGGCAGCTTCAAAGGTAGAGTCAACCTTGTCTCAAGTTGATGCTGACAGATTCTCTGGACTCTTTTTTGTTCATTTGAACGTGAATTTCTGGGTTTTGTCTTCGAATTAGTAGAGTTCATCCAAAGTTCTATCCCCTTCGAGTAAAAACTTGCCCAAAAGGGGAGGTGTTATAGGTCATTTGTTCTGAAAAGCTAGTTTTCTGGAAAAAACCTCCCTATTGTGGTTCATATTTAATTTTGTTTTTAAAGTACTCTGTGAAAGAAGAAACAGCTTTCCTATCTCAGACAACTTTTTTTTTTCTTTTTAATTTCCTCTCCCCCCCTGCCTCTCTTTTTTTTTTTTTTTTTTTGAGAAACAAAACAGTGTTTTCACAAGACAGGCAATCTTAATCTTAATGGTAAGTCCTGATAGAAGAACATGTGGCGTAATTCTTTTACTTTCACCAGTTATGTTTGTTTTCTCACAATATAAATTGATAGTGTAATTGCTTATTTCTGCAGTGTAAAATTAGTGCAATTAAGATGATTTTGCTCTCTGTGCTATATTACCTACTGTATTTCACATGGACTAATGGAGAAGACAGAAATTTCACCCTGCGGATGATATTTCATAGTTCTTGTAATATATGGCAGATGCTGATTACTGAGGCTGTAAAAGGGGAGAATTGGATATTAGGGAAGATAAATAAGAGTGGGGGAGGAGACTGAAGGGGAAATACAGTATTTGCAAAGACCTCAAGGTAAGCTGCTTTCCATGTACTGTTTAAGCTTTAATGACCCATATTGAGATTCTAGCAACAAAATAATGGCCAGCTAGAGGAATTAAAGGGCCTCAGGTGATGATCTGAACAGCAAAAGCTGACAGAGGTCATAAATACTGTTATAGTTCCACACAGGCTCTGCTAGGAGGAAGGTTTTTTGTTCCCGGTGTCTGTGAATGTATGGTCATTCGATAAAGTTTGAGGAAAGAGCTGACAAAAACCTCAGTTACTTCAGGTGAACTCTTCTTAGGATTTCCCCAGGTTAAAAGTTCTTGCTTCTGTTAAAAGATACCTATCAAAACAGTTCTTTATCTTTTGTTTGTATCTACACCTTTTTCCAGTAGCAATTTCTCACCATCTTTAAAAAAAAAACCCAACATATCTAAATCTCTCTGAGCTTTAGTTCCAAGAAATTGTCCAAGTTCTAAAATGACGATCTCATGAAAATTGCTCACGGCTCTTCCTTTCTGAAAAAGGCCTCTATTTAATTTGTGGAATATGAACAGTTTCTAGACATGCGCTGATAAAATGTTTAAAATTCTTATTTGTAATTACTGTAGCCGTTTTACAGGTCAGTGGCAACAAAATCAGAGCACAGGAAAGACTCCTCTGTGCTGGCTTTCTAAATAGCACGAGCTGTGGGTGCAGCTTTTTTGAAGTTTTTCTTCTCTTCGGCCAGGTTGTAGGGTTGCCTCGTTCTTGGTCACAGAGCTTCCTTGCAGGTTTGCAGTCCTGTCTTCATGATGTCTGTGGTGATACTCACTTTGAAGCAGCTTTATGGTATTTTCCTCTTTGCTGTCTGCCTTCTGCCTAGGATAAACTCCAGAGTCTGATGTTAGGGATGCTTGTGGAGAAACACTGATGCAGACAGATGCCATGTTGCTTTTGTATTGCTTCCTAGGGTGATTAACTTGTCAGACTGATCTCCTAAAGACCAGTATGAGAGATGATACGTACTTATCTTAATTCAAAGCCAGATGACCCCTGGAGTTACCTCAGCCTGATGGAAAACCCTGAATAGGACAGCAAGGGACAACAGTGCTATGGAGGCTCTGTAGTTTCCTTTCTGCATAGAAAAGGATTGAGACACACATTTGGTCTTTCTTTTTTCTTTCTTTGACACAAGTAGAAGGGTGACAGAAGAAAGTTCCACATTATTCAGTTTAGAAATATGCCACTCATTTGCATGTCTTTGTATCTATTATTTACTTGCTAGGGTGACTGATAGTCCTGCTTAGATGTATGCATGAGATGACAAGGCACCAACGACAGAATGACATTGGTAACAACATGTGGATTGTCAGCATATATTGCTAAAATATGCCATGTCTTGTGGAACATTAAATATGTAATATGGAATGAACATTAAATATGTATTAGGTTGTAAAAAAAATTAGTGAAGGAGATTACCTGAAAGTTCACTAGTTAAGTCTTTGTCTTTTCTGAAAACACGAGCTGCTACCATTTAAAAATATAGTGAGAAAATACCATGTATTTATTCTTATGGGCTAAGACAAATGACTCAATAAATCTCTGTTATATTTGAGAGAAAGGAGAATTATTGCTTAAAACCCTTTTTTTAGGATGGATGCTGCACTTAATTTAGATAGCAGCTCTGTTGTGTCGGATAGGAAAGATTATGTTTTGAAAAGACATGCTTGACTTTTGTCTGAGACAAAAAAAACCCTTTGAGTGTAGGAGTGCTCTTGATGTCTGGTTGCTCAGACATAAGTGATTCACTTAGAGGAGGCTGTGTAAAGAAAGCATCTCTTGCTCCAGCTCATTTTGGCCTCAGAGTGAGACTGAGTTTGACCAGGAAGGTGGAGAAAATAGCATTGAATGGGAAGGTGTGATCTTCAAAAACTGGATGTGTGGAACTCATGAACATAGAAGATACTAAAGTCCAACTACTGGTTGTCAGGTTATGAAGCTCATTTAAGTCACTAAAAAAAGAGAGCAAATCAATATAAAAGATCTGGATGCTCTTTAAGATAACCTGTATATTTTGCTTTTCAGCTTCTCTTTTGAAAGGATTGAAACATGCAAACATTGTGCTGCTTCATGACATCATTCACACCAAGGAGACCTTGACACTTGTGTTTGAATATGTGGTGAGTAAAGTGCCTGTATGTTCTAGATATGGTCCAGAGTTTATTGAATTTTATGGAAATGCTCTCTTTACCATCAGTGATCTGTGAATCAGGCCAAAATAAACCTTTATTTGTTCAGGAGAGTGATGGCTATAAGGGCTTCTGCTTTGTAGTAGAGTTGGCTAGAAGTGGAAATCTGTGCTAAACCAGATTCAGAGATGGAGAAGTGGCTGCTAGGGCTCTTGAAGGACCTTATGTTGTTGAGTTGACTTTTCAAACTTACTCTGCTTCCTAGTTATAGTTTGTTTATTGGAGCTTTTTCTTTATTGATGTGATCAGGTAAATTTAAATAGGTGAGAATAATGTAGGGAAGAGCAGGACTGAAATGCTTAACAGGTAGCTCCTTGGTGAAAAGCATGCATCAAGTTTAAATTCCTTTTTTTTTTTTTTTTAAGTGTCTTCTATAAGCAATGTCAGTAAAAAAAATGTCTGGTGCATGCAATTTAGAATTTGGGTTTTTTTTCAATTTTGCCATGACTAATGGTTTACCTATTAATTAAAACTTCAATTTACATAGTATGCAGTGTAAGGATCTAATTGTGTTGAGAGTATTACTTTCCAAAGTACTGGCCTTGGCCTCCTAATTAATCTTTTTAGTTTTTCTAAGACAAACATATGGCATTTATGTAGAACTACTTTAGCATTTAGCTGTGGAATTATGCAATGTACTATTATAATTAACCTCCCAGTTTTCACAGATGGGTCCAAGAACATGTTATTTAAAAGAAACAAATGAGTTTAGAGACCATTAGATTTTCAGTATAATATCAGTTATTGTATTGTAGTCTGTAATACACTGTGTGTATGAAGTGCAGTGACTGCTAGCATTACTCTAAATACGTATCTGCTTAAGACAGATGGAATTGTTTTGTGTGTTTCTTGGGGGCAGGCCTTAATTTTTACATGAAAATGCACACAGCATCACAGACTCTTGTCTGGAGAAGCTGTTGACCTTGTGTATTCACATAAATGTGCTACACTGTGAGGGTGTGGGTATTCAGCTGCAGCAGCCTGCAGAGCATTTGATACAGTACGTATTTTTTACCTGAGATATTGGAACAGTAGTAAAAATTTGATTCCTTTTCTCAAAATCAATAACTCCTGACTTACACACTGAATTAACATAGGAAAAGCCTTGATACGTAATTTTATGCAACGGTCAGTATACACTTATTTGCATATCTTTACATGAATTTTGCAGTCCCATTTATCAGCATTAGATCAACTGTATTTAGCTGTATTCTTCAGAACTGGTTGAGATATTAGATGTATAGAATATGTTTCTCCCTAAAATAGATGGGTTTGCCTATTCCACTGATTTCAAATTTTGCTGGATTCTACATTTTGCTTATTACACTGATGCAGGTTTCTGGATTTTATATCCAGTGAGATTGTTTAGACAGGTTGTTTAAGATAGGTTGTTTAAGACTCTGGGTCCCAGCCATGTACAGACACAGATTAAGCTTCAGGCAATGGCACATTCCTCCAGACTCATTTAGCTGTTTTTCACCCAAGGGACCAACCCTGCTGGTGGTTGCACCTTTTGGTTCCCATGGTGTTTGGTAGCTATTGAGACTGTTTGAGAATCTCATTTAGTAACGGTTTCTAGCAACTGATCCAAGTAATACTTCAGTGTTTAGGCTGGTAGGCAGTCTCTCAAGGTGGTGCTGGGGAAGAAGGGAAGGATACTTTATTCTCTCCTAACAGCCCAAAGACAGTATAATAATGACACTGTAACACGCTCCTTGAGATGACAGAATTTCTTAACAGAAGTCTGTTTTCATTGTTCAGTAATATATAGTCTGATCAAATAGTGAATGCTTTCTGATAATGCTTGAGAATGCTCACATAACCTGCACTGAATTCTTGTGGGTGTGCATGATACAGGTTTTATTGCATGATTGCAAGGATCCCGTTTGTTCCTTTGGTTATAAAGCTTCCATTCAGTGCATAATGTGAATGTGCAGAGGCAAAAATTACAGTTGCCCATTTAAATGCACAAATTTTGGCTGATTGAGTATGTAATCTAGCTGTGTAATTGGTGTTACTGAGCTCTGTATCTTTAATGTCTGGTTGTTATTTTAACACCTGTATGGGGTTTAGCTCAATCACATGAGTAATTTGTACTGAAAGAAGTCAAAGTATTCATGTGATTAAAATTACATGGTGGTGTACGTTTTTGAATGACTGAATCCTAACCTAAAAGGGATTGAATTTGATTTATTTCATAAAGCGATATCATGGAACTTGTACACTGTTGCCATTGATCACTACTGACCTTTTCAAACATAATAAAAGATGTCTGAGTGAGTTATCTTGACTAAATTAGGAATGAACAGTTAGTGATCCAAGAGTTCTCAGAAAATGGAAACTTTGGGTTGCTAGGTTGGTGATGATTCCATTGGGAAAATAATGCTGGCAAAATGTCTGAGGTTATCAGAAGTGTTTGGTTTCAGCATTGATCCTGAAAGAGTAGAATGAAATTTAATTTCATGTAGCACCTTTCATTGCAAAATGCATTATGGTAATAAGTTAAATGCTGAAAGCAGAATAGCCTCTGAAAGGGAACATGGCAGTCATTAAATTATCTGGGTCCCTCAAATTGTTTTTTTTTTAAATATGTATGTCTGCCAGATGAAAACATGACAGAGTTTTTTTAACTTTAACCTTGGTGGTCTGCAAAGCCAAGGAAAGTCAGCCTTTAAAATTTCTGTCTGATAGTTGCAGATCAGGAGAAGTTTTTCTCTGTATAAACATCTCGGTGGTGAACGTGGAGCTGTACATTTATGTGGAAGAAGAGAAAGGGAGCTTACTCCTTTTGAATAAAAGAACTTAGTCGAAAATAGTTTAGAATACAGTACCTTGTTTCTAAGGCACATGTTAACTCTTACATCAGCATATTGCAAAGCATGCTTAAAGCTCAGTTTTATCACTGGATGACTGAGAGGCATTATTACCTGACGAGTTTTGAGAATGAGCTGCTTTGGATTTCCTCTACAAAACCTGGATGGATGATAGTCTTTCATGTATAAATGGTAAAGAAAATAATTTCTGTATAGTTAACTGGGATGTGCTAAGCAAGACCTGAAAATGAAATTTTGACACACTTTGCATCTGCTGTGTGAGACTGCAGTGGCTTCCCAAAGTAAAAGGTCAGTTCAGCTTTACATTTCAGTGGAGGTATGCGACTGTTCACATAGGTTTTGTTCCCTTCCTCACCAGGCTCTGTTTAGATGTTGGTTTAGGTGATCTTATGGGGATGGTGGCTCTAGTGCCAGTGTCACTGATATGGCCAGCTTTGCCCAAGGAGCTGGTGAATTTTACAGGTGAGACCTCAGTCATACTGAGAGATCTCTGAGGATGGGTTCACATCTGTTTGCTCTAAAATGATCGTTAGCTGCTACCCTTTGCTGCTTCACTTGTTTATTTAGAAGGACGATGACTGAATTTAGAAACATTTAATTGCTGAAAGGCAATCCTAAGCAAAATGTATTTGCTACAGGCTTGGTAGAATGATAATGAGGTTTTTAGTATTATGCATAATTATGTAAGTATATTATTATCAATAAATGAACCAGCAGCTCGTCCTATTCCTGGCATGTAAAAGTGAGCTTGTATAGCAATGCTTTACATCATGTTTTCAATATTTATGAACTAGGTTTGCAACATGAACAGATACTTATAATTGGAAGGATGAGTAATGAGCAATATTATGTCTGCCTCAACAGTGGAAAAGCTCTAGAGTAATCTAATAATGTAATTTAAACCCAAGCGTTTTCACTTTCCTTGCCTTTTTTAATATTTGTATATGTTTTTCCTTCTAAAAATTACTTTCCATTAAAGAACGTTTAATTTTCATTGCTTCATTACAGCAGCTAAAATAGGTTGTTATACAATGGGTTTGCTTAATAAAGTTCATTAGTTACATTTTCCTCCTATTTCCTGTAAGAAAAAAATAGGTATGAGTTTCTTATTTTGAAGCTTATTGGAAATTGACATATATAATCTTTATCAGAATTAAGAATTACACAGTTGAGATTTCGAATTTGTCTTGGGACAAATTTGTCTTACATAATACTCACAAAGTATTCTGTATGAAAATGGGCAAAATTATTCACCTGCAAGGATCAAAAATGTTTCCGTTGAAAAATTCCAATTTCTTACAACTTTTGATAATTTGGATTGAACACTTTTATTGTTTTTCCATTTTTATTTTGTTACGGAGTGAGTGTTGAAACTGAAGGTACGATGGCATTGATTGTGAAAACAAACCAAAAAAGCCACATTTTTTTAGTGAGTGAGAGAGCAGGGAAAATCAGTAGTGTCCCAGAGCTGCTTTTGAGTTCTTATCACTAGGATCCTCCAGTGATATGTAATACCTAGGGAGAAACCAAGCACCAGAAGGGAAAGAGGTGTCTTCTAATCCTTGACTTAAAGTGAAACTTATTTGGAGCCTGAATTACATTATTGTGGTGTGAAAGTGAAATGATGGGTGGTTTTCTTCCTCTTTGAAATTGATGTGCCTGTCCAGCTATGGTAAGCAAGAACTGAATGCTAGTGAAGCTCTTCACAAGCCAGGTGCCTCCAGTCACCCTTGCTTACTGTGAAGGTGCTTGTCCTCCCTGGCTAGGAGCAGTCACTGAGCTCCCAGCATGGCAACAGTTGAATTTAGTAGTTTCTATTTACCTTGACCAGAGAAGGAGCTGTTCCCCTGTAGTTTAACCCTGCAACCCTGAAGTTGCATTGCTTAAATTGCAGTCAAAAAGATTACAGAACAAGGCTGAGAGCAAACAGTGAGAAAGGAAATCCTGTACTATTGAGAAGAGGCAGTAAGGGAATACTGCTCTTGGGAAAGCCTTGTTTTTCAAGTTTTAATGAGCAGATCAGAGACAGGTGCTGTTGATACCCAAGTATAGGCTGGAAATGCAAACAAACTAGGCTTCAGGAGCGAGGGAATTGATGTGGGGTTTCAGAAGGAAATTGTTTAGTGCTTTGCTGAGAGGTAAAGATTCTTCCAGACATGAGAATTGTTAGGAAAGAAGGAAAGAAAAATTATATTTAAATTTACATAACAATACTCCGGCTAGCTAAGAAGTTTACGTGTCTAGCAAGGGCAGATATTGCAATATTCTTGAGCACATGGTGTAACTCTTGGGGATGGTGCTGTGCAGGGCCAGGAGTTGGACTTGATGATCCTTGTGGTTTCCTTCCAACTCAGCATATTCTGTGATCTTGTGCAGGATTTCCAGATGTGTAGGCTTCATATGGAGAGCATGTGCTAATGAATACATGTATTAATAAAATTAATCAAGATTTACAATCCAACAGGCTGGAAGACTGTGTGTATCTGAATGACCCATTTTTGTACAATTTACTAATGGCTGGTAAATATTGATTAGATTTGTGGTGTGCTGTGCACCATTTAATAATTAGCATCTATTATTTTTTCTTCTTTTTATTAAATGTTAACACTTGAATTCAATGTAAGTACTAAAAAAAAACCCAAATCAATACACACAACAGAATCAAAGCGTCAGAAACATCCAGAGTTGAGGTGATGGATGGCATACTGGAAATCCCATGAGATATTCTACTTTTTGACAGATCACAATGAGTTTTTCCCAAAATTGCAGATAAAAATTCAAGTGTCATTGCAGTCCACCAAGAACATATACATGTAATAAAATGTATGTGCATAGTAGACATGCCAGTGATGTAGGCATCACTGTAGACATGCCTCTACTTAATGCAGGTAAGGCCAGCATCCTGAAGGGTAAATCTGTACACACAAGGAAGACATGAATCAGCTGGGGACCTGAGGGGGAAAAAGACAAGGGTGAGTAAACATCGAGAATAAAGCCTTCTAAGGAAAAGTCAAAGTAAGTAGGGCTCTTAAGAGTTGGGGATAAAAAAACGGATGAGACATTTACAACCTTTAAATATATCATAGAGAAAGTCAGTGACCTATTTCTTTGTGAATGATAAAGAGGATAAAAAAGAAAATCTGAAATTACAGTAAGGGAGAGAAAGATTAAACTCAAGGAATGCCCCTTTCATGCTAACAATAATAAAGCACTTAAGAAGCTACTACGGGGTGCTGGCTTGTCTAATACTGTCAGTTTTTAAAGAACAGTTTAGGCAAATAACCAACAGAATTCTGTCTTTGATAGTAGGTATAGGTAAGATTATTATTTTTTCTTTTTGAAGTCCTTTCTATATGGATCTTTCTGCATCATAATTTTCATCAGCAAAATATGAACACTTTTAGTCTTTCAGTGAAGTTAATATGCTGTTGCTTTCCTGTGTCAGGAACTGAAGAAAAAATATATCGATTTATTTTACTCCTTTTAGACAAAGTTTAAAAAAAGAAATTCTTCTAGTTGGGCGCTTTTTGTTTGTTAGTGTTTGTTGATTTTTTGTTTGGATTTTTTTAGTAATTAATTATTTCTGTGTTATAGATTTATGCACAGCTCTGTCATCAGAAGTTCTGGTGGCATCCCACATATTCCTTATCTTTTCACTTCCATCATAAACTGGCGTTGCACAGTTCCCTCTGAGGTGAAACCTGAGGGTATCTTAACTTGCACTAGAGACTGTCCTGTCTAATTAAACTTTTTTCCTCAGGCTGTCTTTAATAATATGGGTTGTAACTCTTAATTCCTCTTAAAATGTGAAGCTCTGATTTATTCAGTGCAGATTGAAAATATAAACAAACCACCAGTCCAGAACTTACTATTTGGAGAGTGGTGATTACCATAATCCTAAATCTTAAAAATAGATTTTTCCTTCCTGAACAAAGTATGTAGCTTTGTACTAATTTAGTAATATTGATAAAAATACATCTATGCAATCTTTAAAAACAGAAACTTGGGGTGAGCAGTTCTGGCAAAGTAAAAGTAGTAAAAATCCTGAAGTCAGAATGAATAAATCAATATTTGCAGATATTTTTATGTTTATAGTTTTATGACGTAAAAGATAATTAAGAAATGGTAAGTAGGAGGAAGCAGGAACCAAGCTTGAGTAATAAACAGAGCCAGCTCTTGTTAATTAAAAAGCCCTATTAATTGCTTCAGTTTTACTACTTTATAAAGAGGATCTAATCCGTGTAAGCATCATTTTTGTTTTGTGTGCCTTGCAGTCTGAACTGAGTTTTTCCCTATAAATTTTTTATTAATCTTGCAATCATGCATGGACAGTTAGGATTAGGATACATGACAGGAAAAAATCAGTCAGCCAGTGAGAAGAGGGGTCTACATAGGATGTGGAAATTTTTAAGGAAGGCTTTGCACTGGTCCTTTCCTGCCCTGAAGATGGTGTTTGTTTTGTTGCCCAGCACACACCACCGTACGAAGGGCTCTTGTGCCAGCTGAGCTTAGATACACAACTGAATTATCCATGGTCAGTACCATGCCAATATTAATGTGGATACTTGACTAGTGTGGCTGTATGTGGATTGTCAGCCTCACTGCCATGGGTGGGTTCTGTTTTCATGGTCCTGGAGCAAGTACTCTCACCATGAGCCTATGGATATCTTCCGTGCTTTGACAAGAAACTTGTCTCATTCTTCAGATTTTTTTTATTTTTATTTATTTTTTTTTTTTTATTTTTGTTTGTTTGTTTGTTGTAAGTGTATATCCTGGTCAGTGTTGTGAAAGCTCAGTGACATAAAAAATTAGAGAAAAAGTGCACATGCCCATCCTTGTGGGCACATGTGTTACAGCTTGAAAAAATTGTCCCAGCTCTGTTGATTTTGAGGTCTCTTTGCACAAACAGATGATTTTGGTACTAGGTTTTGATCACACTAAACAGGAATTCCTACTTATTTTTGTAATGTTATTCTTTTGTTCAGATAATCTCACTAAATTAAGTAGGTTTTGTCTCCTTAACCTGGATTACTAAGAACACAAATCTTATTTATTTTATCTTATTTTAAGATAGAATTAATAAAGTTGAGAGAGAATAAGGAAGAGGATAAACTGGCATCTTTAGAAAACTGAATTTTGTTGGAGATCTCTTAGTTCATTCATCAATTCTTTCCTTAGTGGTGTGTGTTTAACTTGTCTGTAAGGAACCAGGTTATTCTTTGTGAAATGAACAGAGGCTTTGTATCCATAAATAGATTTATCTATTCTAGTAACAGCCAAAAATCAGACAACTGTGTATCCCTTTTTCTCTCTGGGATTTTCAGGTATGTTTATATCTGTATTATGTACTGCCCCACCACCTAGTCTCCTTTTCTATATAGTATTGTTAATGTATTTTGAAGTATACTTACCTTTGTTGACAGCATGAGAGAAATCCAAGGCGCTAAAAAGATCTGTTAGCAGAAGTATTTTCATTACAAGGGTCTTGTGAGGCAGCTTTTTCTTCCTTGAATCCCTGCTATAGATCTTTCCCCTGCTGCTCAGCCCAGCTGGTGCTGCTGCCTGCTGCTGTTTTGCTGGAAGTTGCTTAGGTATCACCCTGAGATACCTTGTAGGGTGTTTTTTGTTAGCACAGGTAACACTGTGTCATCTCATAGAGGGAAAAGATTGAATTATAGAAAGCCACAGAAATACATGAAAATTAGAGTCTGTGGCACTTTTGAAGATACCAGTGACATGAAATAAGTCTAAACTGTGGCACAGTAATCTGCAGAGTACTGCAGGTTGGAGGATACATGCCATTTAAAAGGAATTAACTTTTTTTGTTCTCCTGTCACTTTAAATATTCCTGGTGCCCATCCTTTTATTGGTGAATTATATTATCGGTTTAAGAATTTGTTGGTGACAAAAGGGGAAGTATTGTAGTCAGGAAAGCTGCTAGGGCATAAATAATGTGTGCTCTCCTTTGAGCAGAGAGGAATGGCTCACAACAGCCTCGCTGCCTCAGTGGAGCAGCACAATCTGTCTGCTGCGTGATGGCAGCGCCGGCAGCCAAATACTCCTGTTTTTGTTTTAATGGGAGGCTTCTTACACATTGCTGGTTTACATGATGGGAATGAAGTTGGAAGTGCTTCCTGTTCCATTCACAAGCCCCAGGCTCTCCGTGCATTCCAGCTTCAAAAATGACAGCGGAAACCAATTAGGCAGAATTATGGGACGCCTAAGTCACGTGGAGATCTATCATGACTGAGGAAGAGGAGGGAAAGAGAATGTATTGCATGGGAAGTAAAAGTGACTAATTTAATTAGAAGAGAATGACAGTCACATTATTATTATGGAGAAGGGTGGGCAAAGCAGAGATCGTTTCATGTCACTAGCCATGCCTTTGAAAGGAAACGTCCCGCCCTTTGTCTGAACACGTTTGTGTTTGGTAGCAGTCTGATTTCTGAGCAAGATAGCTGAGCAAAACAGCTGATGTTAAAATGAAGCACAGAGAATATCTGAGGACATTCCTAGCTTGTGGTTTACTCATCTATTCATAATTAGAATTCCTTCAAGAGGAGAAGGGAAGAATCATCAACATTTGTCTTTTTTCCCCCTTTGTTTGCATCATACTCTCTCTTTTCCAGACCTAGGCTATAATGTATATAAACCTTGCTTCAGCTGTATAAATATCAACCAGAATTCTTTTCCCTTCAGCAGATGCTTATACACAGTATGCTCACAAACATAAACACACGTGTCTACTTATAAACCAGAGTCTTGCTGAATAAAAATGACCTTCATACAATTACACACTGCCCCAAGTTTAAATCAAAACCCCAATTCACCAATTCATTTCTTCATGTGAGTTTGGAAGACAATATTTCTACTTTTTGTAGAGTTACCATGGTAGTTGAGGGTATGGGGGGAAAATGAGTGAAAAATGCTACAGAGAGAATCTGAGCAAGTGAGCATTTTCTTTTTTTTCTTTTAAATTTTAATCCTTGTACAACTTTGTTGATTTTTTTAGACTATGAGCAGTCATGTTGGAAAAGTAACTTAATCTCTCTCTCATTTTCGGGTAGGAGCTGTGATACTTGTCTCTATCACAGAGAGGAAAATATTTGCAATTAATTTAAGTTTGGGTCCAAAATGGGCATTGGCTGATGTGCTTCTGTATTTAGTTTGGAAACAAGACTAGGTGAACCAGCATGGCTGACCATGGGTTTTCTAGCTAGACTGTGCAGTCTCTGCTCTATCTAGAAAATGTTCCATCTAGCCCAGGAAGGGTCAGGGGTTTCTTGATGGAGGCTTTATTACCTGAGATGTGCGCTGAGGAAAGGGTTTGTGTTTTAATGTACTGAGAGAAGGTAACAAAAAGGCTGGACAGGGCCTTCTCAAGAAGGTGTAGCTGTGTGTGCCGGAGCCCTGAAGTCAGGGCGCAGCCCTGAAGCAGTGATCTTCTGGCACACAGTAGTGAAATAAAATTATTTGAAGGCAAAAATGCCAAAGTGTGTCTCAGATTACCTATATTTTCTTTTACTTTCAGCCAAAATGGCCAAGATATCTTGAACCTCTATCTGGAGGACCCTTATTTTAAATATTCAAGCTGTACAGTTGGAATTTAGGGGATAGGTAGCCTTTGTGCTGTGGGTAGCATTGGACTATTATTTTGAAAATTGTCCCAAATTTGGTCAAGTGATAAGCTTCAGAAAACTCATAAATTGTACTTAAGAGCTATGTCTTTGAAGGTTCCTCCTCTCTTCTCAAACACTTTAGTCTCTCCCTTCAAATATTGTAGCTATTCATTTCTGATGAAGTGAAATTGTCTCTGGGGAAGCCAATAGCAGGAGGAGACATCAAGTTGTTCACTTAAAGCATAACAGGTGTTGCAGAAAACATTTTTTTGTTAGTGAAGTGGGAAAGTGAAGCTCTTATAATTGAAGGACACCAAGATAAAGATGGCCTGGGCAATCTCCTTTTTTCACCCCTGTGGGAGTGCCTGTTGTGCAGCTTTGCAAAGGATTATGTGGTGAAGGCATGTTGTTGAATTTCTCTGATTTTTTGTGAATGTGGGAACCAGGATGTCTTCTGAGGTTCCTGCCTCATTCAAAGTATCATTTCAAGACAAGTTAGGTAATACTGCTGTAGAGTACTGGGTTCCACTCTTGCTGTGTTGGGAATTGTCATCACCAGCTGAAATCGTTGTCATTACAGATTTCTGCTATTCAGCATGAGATTCTTAGTCTCCTTTGCAAAAGCATCACACATCTGCAGCTGTAACTGAAGCCAGTGTTGCAGAGTAGTTGAGACAAGGCTCTCAGCCATGCATGAGAAGGACACAATGATTAGGTGGATGATTATGATTAGATTTATTGTTAATATATATCTAAATATTACCAATGCATTTTATAGTCTTTTTCAGGCCAGTGTGCATCAAAGTCAATAGCATCATATCAGCTTCCCCCGCTCTGGAATGAGAACATCCAGACAGTTTCTTCTGCAATGTCCACCAGGTGTTCTTAGCTCAGGAGAAACCACATTGCCCATCAGAGGCAGCAAAAAGGAAAGGGATGTGTGTGGGGGTGAAGGATGCACCTGAAGACCAGAATATCTTTCATTACTACCACAGTCAATCAAAACACAGAAGACAAAATAGTGCCAAATACTCTGAAAACTCAAAACCAAAGTTTTTTGAACAGAATCGCTCAGATCAGTGGTTCTTAGGAATTCTTTTGTCTTTGCTTCAGGTCCCTATCTGATAAAAGGAAGTAATGCCTTATGCCTCCTGTATTGCTATGAAATTACTCTGTGTTTGTAAAGCATGTCAGTAGCATAGCAATAAGCAGGGTAGGAGAACCTGTGAGATTATTTCTGTCTTCAAAGTAGTAAAAAAAACAGACTGCAAGCTGTTTGAGAATTGAAGAAGAACCCCTAGCCATAAAACAGCACAGCTATTTTTTAATCAAGCATCTCCTATTCTATTCAGTGAGTATGTCTAATGCTGGGAAGAAAAAAAAGTATGTGATTACATTAGACTTTTTAGGAGTTATCATAATATACGTTTAATGGGGAAACAAATAAAAGGTTGGATAAACACCATTCATTCTGGAATTTCCTAGCTTTTGGGTTCTTCTCAGAAACTTGATTTATCTCGGCTTATTGTTTTTTGTGTAGCTCTTTTGAGCAGAGGAGTGCAAATTGAATATTTGTACATACAGGTGTGGGTAAATGGGTGGAGTGTAAGGAGCAGGAACTAAAGGGATTTAGAACTTAAACTAAGATATCAAATGTTCTGTCAGCATGGTATTACTTTGGTGATTTATGTGTGTTGGGGGTTAACAGTGTGGCTGATAGAGCTGTTAAAAGCTAGCTTGAAGCAGAATTGGTCTAGCCAGGTCCACTTGGGATCAGAATTTGTACAATTACTTGGAAGTCTCTGTGCTGCATTCCCAGAATGCTGCTTCCCTGTGAGGTGGCCTGACCCTCTGAGACAGTGCAGAATGGACTGTAAGAGGTGTATTGGTTGGTCTGTTTCTTGTCTTTGTACCTTGTTTCAGTATAGTTTTATGTTGTTGCCAATATGTAATTCTACCTTGAATTTTCCTTTAGGGTATATATTTTATTAGATCAGGGTGGTGACCGCAGCAAAGACTCCAGTGTCAGAATATGGCAGGCTGTATTTGCAGCCACTCTTCCACTTGGGAAAGCATATTGTTTTCCACCTTGAAATACGGCATGAAGAAGATTCCATCTATATAGTACAACCTTCATGGAATACCATTAAAAAATTGCTTTCTTCCAGCTTGCTCTCTTGTTTTCTTTTCTAATACCTTCCTGAAACTTGCATTCATGTTGTCTTCTTCAATGTCAGTTGCGTACACAAGTACTGGAGCAGACACTTCAGCTGCCAAAAGGGAAAACAGGTTTAGAAAGAGCTGTCTCTGCAGCACTGTCAGTTTTCCTCGCAGTGCTAATGTTTAATTCAATGTGCATTCAGTCCCTACCTTGGAAAAGGGGAGCAGCTGATGCTGCCTTTGCTTTGCTGCCACCTTCTTTTTTTTGAAGTGGAGAGCAATGTACTCTAACATTTTAAGTTGCTTCCACAGTTCTTACCATAATGTTTAGTTACTTTTATGAGAAGGACTCTTAGTTTTATGGAAGGAAATTGTTGAAAGATTTGAACAGAAATTACATTCAATTTCTCTTCCCCAACTGAATGGATGTTTGGTGAAGATTCCTCTGTGTCTGTAGTATGTGTGTAGGGGAAAAAAATAAATGCCGAAAGACTGCAGCACAATTGACTCTGTAAGGTTTCCAGGATTCTGAGGAAATTGCTGCTCACACTGACTTTTAGGTAGATGTATTCAATCAGTTTTTGTAGGTTTTGACAGTAAACTGATGGCAGAAGGTTAAATCAGGCTCCCAGTTGTCTCATCCTTGAGATAGGAAGAATAAGTTAATGATGGATAACACAAACACAACCATCATTGATGTTTCCATGTGGTGAAAATGAATCTAAATAGTAACTGAAATATAAGCATAAGAAAATGGGTTATCCTCACCATTTGTTACAAGTCTATTGGAAATAAAAAATATGGCTTATTGCTATTCCTAGAGTTGTGACTCTGAATAGGATGAAAAGCTTTTGGTGAATAAAAATAAGTGGTTAGTGCGGCTGGTGTGGTGGGGCTTCAGGGAGGGGACCTTCAGAAATGACATTGGGTTTGTCTTCCTCTGGTCTGGTTTCTGTCAGCTCACTGGTTGCAAATCATAGAAATTGATAGAAAGTGAAGGAGGCAATAAACTTCTCACCTGCCAGGTTACCTGTTGTTCACAAAGGCTGAAAGATTGAACTGGGAAAATGATAATTCCTTGAGCCAGCCCACACGAGGGAGTGTGCTGTGCTCAGGGGCCACCATGGCTGTGTCTGAGGATGGGACAGCACTTCCCTGGCCACCCCAATGGGCTTTCTAAAGTGAAATTTCAGACTTTTCTTTAAACACCTCTTGAGCACTGCAGGTGCTAGCACTATTCAAAGACTGCATTTCTCTTGAATAACAGATAACCCATTAAAATGAGTGGATTCCCACAAATTTCTTACTTGATACCAGTCATCCCCTGTAGTAATGGTGTTTTAGCTGATATTAAGGCAGATTCTTCTGCTGGGATTAGTACTCAGAACCTGTTTATTAAAACAAATTACAAGGTTAGAAGATGACTTTGTTTAAGTATGTTTTCTTGGTGTTCATACAATAATCAAGACAAAAATGTGTAATGTGGTGGTGTGTATGGAAGGGTGACTGGTCCATTTGTGGCATAGTTTATTGATGCAGTCCCAGAAAACCAATTGGAATGGAGAAGGAAGAGGAATTTGTACCTTAAGGCTAAAGATTTTACAGAAATGAGGAATAAGTCTTTAAAACTTAAGAGCCTTCATGCAAAATCCGCTTATTTCGAAGCTAACAATTCACTGGTAGAATATTTTTAATTAATCTTCAAATTTTCTTAGTAAATGCAGTCACTAATTTGTAAACTATAAATTGAAGAATTGCTGTCTGTGTCCTGTGTTTTGGAATAATCTCTGTTTTGTTGTATTTGGTGTTCTTTGCCTGTTTGTGCATGACCTTGTGATACACATGCTGTTCGTTTTGGGATTCAAGCAATTTCCTGCAGTCAGGGCTCTTGCTCTCTTGAAGCCATGTAAGAATTCGTGAAAATAGTTGTGCTAGTGCAGAGCCTAATCATCCTGTGCATCTTAATCTCTTTGCAATGTTAATTCTACATGCACAGTGTGTTTTTTTTAGTTTGTGATTTCAGAAGCAATTAAGTAGGATAGTTGTGGCTAGAACAAGTTTTTGTGTCTTGAGTGTGAACTCCTGTGTATCTGCATAACTCTGCAAAAGAAAGCTAAAGAATGCCTCCTGGTTTGGGAAATGTTGCACAGAGAGGCCATTCTGCTGTGTGGAAGGCAACTTTTGTCCGAAACTCTCACTTTGCCTGTATTTAGTTGGGTTGTTGTGTATGTGAGGCAGGTATTGCCAAGTAGCTTTTCAAGGAATGTTGGATGATTTTTACCAGATGTGTTCAGAAACCAGATGTGGAAGGCAGAGTCTGTCTCTGAGTATTTGCTGGTTAATCAAGTGCATATTTTTGCTTTTTTTATTCTGAACATAATTCCAGAAGCTGAGTTGTGCAAGCACATTAGAGAAGCAACATGCCACTTGACTGAAACCATGCTGCTGAAGCATAGAATGTAAGAGAAGAATTCAGAGAAAAGTGTTTCCATAGTAAAAGCTATAAATATTTATTCATTAAAAATAACATTAATCTCTACATTGCAAGCCTTTTTTTTCTGAAGAGATTTCATGCTATGTTTGCAGGAAATAGGTGACTATGAAGTGAAAACTTTGGTTTGAATTTTCCATGAAGTTCTTGTCTAAAGTGTCTGCATTTAATGGCTGTACATGTTCATAATATGTGCTTCTTTTAGAGCTGGAAAGTACCATTTAGTACTCTGATATGTAATGCCTTTCTGCTTTATTTTCTAAAAATTTAACCCATCTTAATCTAGAATCATTATAAAATTATATTTAAAGGGCAGTGTTATAAAATGAACAATGGGAGTTGAATGTGAGATTCTTCTTTTAGGTTCTTCCTCTTCTAGATATTATCTTTGTGGTGTTGATGGTGAAAACTGTGCTTACAAGTTTTAGAATGGTATTAAAATTCAGATAATTAATCTACCGAATGCAGGGTGTTAGAAAAAAATATTCATTTGCATTTGTTGAATATTCATATCAGTTATCAAGGCTGTTAAATGAGTGTGAAGGTACAAATGTGTGTTTGCACATGTGTGGCTGAAAAAAAAAATCTCATTTTCCATTTGTTATGTCCACTCCTAAGTAGAGGGGTATTTATTGCTGCAGTCATATGGATATTAATATAGTTTTCTCCATCTGACTTTTCTTTTAGCACACTGATTTATGTCAGTACATGGACAAACACCCTGGAGGGCTTCATCCGGAGAATGTGAAGGTAAGAGTCAAAAAGAGCACACATTCAAGGCAAATGCATTAGCAGTAACTTTGCAAAAAATGTCATGTCCATTGTTTCGCAGAAACTGATTGCTAGCTAAAAGGAAAATGCCTGACATATGAACTGTATTTTTAAATATTTGTTTTCTTTGAAAATAATTACAAATTCAAGTATTTGAGCATTCCTGCAATAGAATTTATGAAGCTTGTAAAATGGCCTCAGAGCCAAATATATAAGTGAATGCTGTTGACAGTGTTGGTAATCCCTCCCCTCCATTCAAACATTTGCTCTTAAGACAATGCTAAAACCCCAGGGTAAATATGCTTTAGGCTGTTGGTGCTAGGTCTTCAGTTAGGTAAGTTAGTGTGGGTTCATCAAGTTTGAGGGAACTGTAATTAATTGTATTAGCTGAATGTGCTGCTTTTTATATGAACATACAAAATCTTCCCTAATCTTTCTATTCACTTTCTTGGATGAGATCAGCATTTTCATAGCTCATCTCACTCTAGAAATTTTTTTACTTCTAAGGTAGAGAATCATCACACAGGAAGGAGAGAGTTTATTAGCAGGATTTAATGGTAAGATAGATGAGTGGAGACTTGATCCAGTTGCTATTTGGGAAGTCAGCCAAATTATTTTAGCGTCAAATGGAAGCCAACCAGGCATGCAGAATGTGTCATGTGTGTATAGATCACTCAGATGATATTTGTTACAATTGTCTTGCAGTTGGACACCAGTCCCATTGATGTTCTACTTTAGAAGTGTTTAAGTCTTTTCTTGTCATACTGGGAACTTTATTCCAGGATGTAACTTACTGAAATGTAGAAATGCATGAAAACTCTCTCTCTTCTGGAGAAGCCAGAAGACCCATTTGGTTTTAAAAAAAAGAAAATTATTCTAAAAAGAGAAAGTATTTTTTCGTCTGCAGTAGCTGATCATTGTTTCACATCATGTAGCTTCATTAATTTTCTCTGTTCTTTGAATGAAAAGTCATCTACAACATATGAATTTCAATAAGAATTACTGCCATCTAAAAAAAAATAAGGAAAATTCCTCTTACTACATATATTTGGGGGGGGGAAAAAAAAACCCAACACACTCACACACCATGAGTATGGCACTAAAGAGGGTGAGGTAGGACTTGCTTTTTGACCCGTGAAGCTTCTGGGCTTTCTTCCCTTCTCACTTTCCTAAGCAGAGTTTCAGGTGTTGAATGTGCTTGTTAAAACAAGGAGCCTCAGAGGGAACTGCAGCAGCAGCATTTCCCTTTCACATTTTGCTGCATGTATTTCTGTGAATATCTGTACCATCTAACAGTGCTCAGCAACACCTTTGAAGCCTACAGACACATTAGAAATATTTATTTGAGTAGCTAAGTGTAGAATCCTGATGTACTGCTGGTTCACGTTTTTTAAGTTCCCAATGGATTATTAATAAAAGTGGGGGCGGTGGGGGGGGAGAAAAGAAAAAAAATTTCGAAGTTGGAGCAGATGAAACTTCAATCAGGAGATGAAACATGAGCAATCCCATTGAACAATTAATTTTTTTTTCTCTTAAATAATCTTGATGAAAATCAGTTACATATTATTTAGTAGACTCTTTTGCCAGGCCAGCAACAAAAGCTAGCCTTAATCATGCAGTAATTGCTAAAACCAGGCATGATGATTTGAGGTCCTACTGTTTTAATGAATGAATTACATTGCTTGTGATTTTTAGTGCAATACCTGCTCTCAAAACTGAATTAAAAATAGTCTAAGAGAGTGATTTCTTCAGCTGGGAGGACAAAAACCCCAGTTACATATGCCAAAAATTTTCAGACCTTCGCTAGCATGCCAAACTAAAAGCTTGTGCTGCTGTTTTGTTTCAGAGGAAGTAAGATGGTAATTTCATAACCATTTCATTTTAATGCTTTGTTGTCCTGTACTCAGTTTGTTGACCTATGCAATTGGGGATCTGAGACTTTGCCATCTTGTTTTGGTTTTAGCTTCTGGACAAAGCTGTCTTTTTGGATCCACAGCTGATTTCTAAGGGTTAAGCTGAGCTGTATTAATTAGCCTTCTCTCCCTGCCAGCCCCTTCTTTCTAGAGGTCCTTCAGTAATTTCACTTTTAGTCAGACTTTTCTGTTTGTTCAGAATCAGTGGTTATGTGATCCCCAAATCCATTTTAAAAGCTTCCAGTTGAGCAATTATATTCCAGTAGCAATAAATTAGTCTCGGCTCTCTGGGGCTAACCTGTGGGATTAAGCCATTGATGCTCTCCCAGCATGACAAAAGACCCCCTGCCTTTTAATTTTGTTCTTGAGGAAAGTATTGTCTATTGATGGATATTTCTTTCTGGCTTGTTGCCAGTTATTATAAATACAAACCCACATAATCACACATCTTCCTTTTTTTTTCCAAAGAATATATACAGTAATTCCTGTTAAACAGTATTTTATAGGAAGGCAGATGCAAAACTATTATTTACTTACATCTTGGCTTCTATAGGATATCTTCAGCTTAATTATATTTCTGAATTTTCTCTGTATTTGCAAGCTAAAGACAATGCTTGTTCCCTCAGGCTTACTTTTAAATGAAGACTCATAAATAGAATAAAAATCTAAATTACTTTGATGGACACACATATTGTTGTCCCCTCAGGTATTGTGTTTGACATTGCCTTTCTTTGTGGTTTTAAGTAGGCTATTTGCTGTCACTTAAGTATTTTAAATAAAGACTGAGCAGGATATTATAAATATGTGGAAGTATAAAGAAGAATGTCTCAGCTGGCAGTTACAGAAGTCCAGGGACAGTATGCTTAGGCAAATAAAACAAGATTGCTTCCCAAAGTATTAGGTTTAGCATTTTTATTGGTATGTATGTATTGACATATAATGATTTCAGGGTTTTATAATTCATGGGTGGAGGTTCAAGTCTCACATATAACATCAGGCTTTAAACCCATCAAGGAACTTGTGTGTGAGGCTGAGATGTTGCTTTAAAAATGCATATCCCTGGTAATGTTAAACCAGTTATTCTGATTATATAAACACGGTTAGGTACCTGAAACGTCTTCATCAGCTTGAAGGGAAATTGGCATAAAGCAGTTGTTTCAATCCGTATGTTCTGCAAACTCCATTAGCTCCAAACATACAATTATTTACATCTTTGGTAGCTAACAAACTTGATGTCTACCATTTATTTATAACTGTATATTCAGATACTGTGTACAGTGTTACAGTAAGAGATGTTGAGGAAAAGGGTAATCAGTTAATAAGTCCCTGTGTAGTAGGCATGGCCTCATCTTCTCTTGTCTGGTTTAAAAGATGTCTTTCTCAGTTTTTCCACAATTGAAGGCAAGCAATAAATCTTAAATACATGGCCCCACATATAATTATGTTTCTGCTGGAAGCTACCGCTGCAGCCTTGTCCATGACTGGAAATAGGAATTGATTTATACATGCACCGTGTGGTGCTTGCCAAGCTGCAAAATATGCTATTGCAAACTGAGGTACAGGATTTGCTCCTGAATCCCCCTGTGCTGTTCCTCCTGGCCCAGACTACTGAAATATGTACTCCTGGATTTCTTTCCTACAGATGTTGCAGCCTTTAGAGATAGTGCATGCTCAGTTGGAACATCTGGATTGCTTTCTATAGCCGAATCTCTAGTAGGTCAAGTAGGTCAGAGCAAGGAGCTGACCCTACCAGTGTTTTTTTTTTTTTTTTTTTTTTTTTTTTTTTTTTTTTTTTTTTTTTTTTTTTTTTTTTTTTTTTTTTTTTTTTTTTTTTTTTTTTTGTTATGATCTTCATTCTGATTTATGTCCCTTTCTGTCTGCTACAGGGCTATCTCCACCAACTTTTTGTCTTACCTTCTTGGTTCTCCTGAGCCTTTATTTTCAGCTGTCCATAGATGGATGTAGCTTTGTAAATTCATAATTTAAGTATCTTTTTATTTGTGCATTTCAGCATGTCCTGTGAAAATGTAACTGTTCTTAGCTTCTTCTGATCTTTGAATTATCACCTTTATTTTGTGTCTTTTACTCCATATTATTACGTTCCCAGTAATGCACACAAATTCATCTTCATGCCTGGATGCATTTATTTTATAGTTCAGTTTGTTTACTGTAACTCCTATTACTGGTAGAATAAGTGGAGCAAAAGCTTACATCTGTCATGCCTGCATTGCTTGTTTGCATCCCTGCCTTAAAAATAAATCTATTAATGAGAGCTGATTTGCTTCTTAATTAGTGATGCTGTCTTGAGATAGCTGAAGTCTTTTGAGAAAAGCATCCTGAATTTTTTCTCTCTGCCTTTTTTCTTCTACTTGCACTGTTAGAGGTAATGTTGATTTGTGTGAGCATTTGACAGAAAAAAACGCCGCCCATCTTTGGCAATAAAAAAAGACACTTCCCTCTGGCCCACTGTTCCTTAATCCTTGGAACACCAGCCTGAATGACATGGGTTGTCAACCAGACAAAAACTGTCCCTGTCTCTTAATTGCTCTCAAAATCTTTTACTTCAGGCAACTTGGAAATCTCCTGTAGTCTGCTGTGACCAGAGGGGGAAGGAACTTCCAGTTTGTTCTTATTCTGTCTAATATTGCTGCACTGATCTGTTCTTCTCCCTGGGCACCTTTTCTCTTCCTAGGGCCAAAAGTGTTAAGAAGAAATAGGCTTGTTGAGCTTTGCATGCAGGCAATAAGAATAGTCAGCCTTCTCCCAGGAGCCTTCAAGACTTCAGCTCTTACCCATCTCAATTTTGAGCTTTCCTTTCTCCTAGGAAGCAGGGCACAGCAGTCTTCTGTGCATAATGGATGGATATTTTTGAAGCAAAATCTCAACTAACTAAGCTCTACCCCCACCAGAACCTTTTAAATTGTATTTTATCACTGCAATACTGAGTCAGGGTATGTGGCAAAATGTGGATTGGGATTTGGGTGCTAAGTTTCCTAGGGCAGCCCAATAATCTCCATAAAAATATGCTTATGTTTCAGCAAAAAATACAATTACTTTGTCTTAAAACTTAAAAAAATATTTTAAAAGGAATGTAATAGATAGTAATTAGTGACACATAATGGGATGCTGCAACGTTTTTCTGTGCTAAATGCTCAAAAGGAGGTCAGTCAACTGTATAGTTAAAAAACCCCAGATATGATAAAAATAATTGGGTTTATTAAACCAAGGGTTTAATGGTGGTCTCCATAACATTGGATTGTTACACTGATCATTATATGCTATTATCTGAAATCTCTGGAATGTAGTCATTCATGGTATTCATGTATTCCTCACTGCACTGCAGCACTGTGAACATTGTCCTTAACTAACGGTTGCAGTTTTTAATGTTGAATCTGGTTTTGTCAGATGAGTAATTTTGGCATTTAATGACTTATGTGAAAATTAATAATCTGAGTCAAAGCCATAGGGTAGTTGTCATCTGATTCCTTCTGTAAACATTAATGTTTATCACTGAAGTGATTACAGCTTTAGGATGGTCTGAAGCACAAGGGGTAGGGAAGCATTCAGAACATGCAGGGATTAGGCAGCTCCTGTGTCATATCCATATGAGACCTGCTGCACTTAGGTGAAGCTGCTTGAAATTTGGCAGTAGCAGAGTGCTCCACACTGGCTCTTACTGAGCAATAGCTACATTTATTAATAGTAAGATACAAACCCACGTGCTTGTTAGAAAAGCATAATATCTGAAAAATAGGATAAAAATGCTTAAGGTTTTAGGTTGCAGTTGTATTAACAATGTAGGTGTCCCTAGCATGTTTCTGTTTCCTTTCCATTGTATGATTGTATCAACACCCGTGGCATGGACAGGAGTGTTCCCCCTTTTGTGTTGATTACAGAATCTAACATTAGTATGTTGGATTACTAGGCCAGTCCTGCATCCCCATGTGACAAAGACATGTTACATGATGTAGGGGAGGCTGTGATGTGTGAGCACCTGTGTGTAACTAGAGGTGTCTGACCAGGAGGTTGAGCACCATAAACATAGGTGCACAGGAATTGGGCAGTTAAACTGTGGTAGTAGATCCAGCTATGATGAATTTTCATGTCCCTGACTCACTGGGGTTTGAAGAAAACTGTCTTTGGCTTTGAGGTGAAAACCTGCTGTGGTGGTCCTTTTAAGTTTATCCATTATTACTGGAAGCAAATCTAAACTAATGTCATACTTCTGAAATCTCTCTCCTAGTCACTAAAATTGGTCATGCTGCTGATGTGAAGTTGAATTAAAAGTCTATTTCAGCAGATATGTTAAGTAAGACATGATGCTGTTTAATGTGCTTGAGAGGGTGCTATTTTTCATTCCTCATTCAGTGAACAAGCAGGTGTGCAGTAGACAGAATAATGTTATGCCAAATTAAGGTCGTCTTTTACACATGGCATTGAGAATTGATTATTTAAATTAGATTTTTTTAGTTATCAGGCATTAAATATGGCATCAGCATTTCACTCTACTTCATGTCAGTCTTGTCACTTAATTGTTTGATAATATGCACAACTGTGAACAGTTAATGCAGAATCTTCATTAGCATGCTAAAATTCATGCTAGAAGAATGTCACTTTCATAAGTGCACTTGTAATTTATTGTCTGTATGATCTTCATGATTCACATACAGCAAGAAAATATGTATATTGTAGGGAGAACACTTCCAATTTTTAAATTGGTGAGGCAACAATTGCCACTGTGACCTACTTCAGCATGGAAGCAAGTTGATGAAAGGTAAAAAAACAGATTCAATTGAATTGAATTTATTTTTACTTTTGCCATTCAGAAGAAAAAAAATGAGTCTTCCGCTTACTGAACATTAGCAGATGACTATAACTGATCATAAGGGAGTGTCTTTTTGCTCAGTTAATTAAGCACACCTTCCTCATTGCAAATGACTGTAGTAGTACCCAGAGGGGACAAAAAATTATTAAAAGAGCATCAAAGAGAATAGGAGTTAGCAAATTAACACATTCCAATCTCTTTCCTTTACAGTTCTGCTGGAAATAAGTGGAAAAATCTGCATATATACACATTTTAAGTGATGATGCAATGCACATTTCCAGTGGCTGTATCATATGTATTTGTGTGACATTGCCTTGGTAAGACTCTCATGTAAGGAATGCAGGAGAAAGCTAGAAGCCTTTATAAATGCATTTTGGAGTGGATTGTTTTAGAAGTCTTTTGGAGAGAACTCAGCTGATTCCAGGGAAGACAGATAGGAGAAACCTTTTAGTGAGATAAATCTTATTATGATCCTGGAAATCCTGCAGATTCAAATAGCTAATAATTTTTTTATTCAGGTTTTTCGTATTCGTAAGAATGCAAATTTGTCTCAAATCAATACTTTGTCCCTGGAACTTCTGACAATTTAAGCAACAGAGTTGACAAAGCTTTGACCTGAAAAGTGCAGTATTTTCCCAGGTCATAGAAGTGAAAAGTTGGGTTTTATCTCATGCTTAATATCCTGGTTGAGAAGAGGGAAATGAATAGCAAACCAAGAGCAATAAAAAAGATTGTGTTTGATGAGCTTTTGACATGCCAGCAGAAGTCACAGAGGGACATTTCTCATTGCTTCTGTGCTAGTACATATTACAAGGTCATTGTTTCTAGTGGTAATATTTTAAAACAAGTAGTTCTAAAACTCCCAAACAGTCTAGTGAACCCAAATGGAACTGCATGATGTTCAGTTATGTTTATTTCCTAGGCTGTGAGATGGCACTACAGTGATTTATGATCTCCTTTTCCCTTTTTGAATAGCCAGTAATTTACAGAAGCCTGTACTGTCCTCTGGATGATAGGGAGAACTTGTGCAAGTGGTTGCACGCATGAGATGGGATGTCCCAAGTTTGGTTTCTTTTACTGGTATTTTTAGATTTGATGGCCTATTAAGACTAAATATGATTTGATTGATGCTGGATACACACTTGGGAATTCAGATGATTGTTTGGTACCCAGACAGTGTGCTTTGATACGTAGAGCAAGCAGAAGTATTTGTGTAATCAGTGGTGGGTGATAATAAAGCTTGTGTGTTATTGTGTATTATTTTTCAAAAGTAACTATACTAATAGAGAATATGAGTTTGCTAAAGGAAAGACACATTAATTCAGGCTTACTTTCAGCTTTCTTCTGAAATAATGTTACCTCCTGGTCCAGATTATCTCAGCCTTTTTTTGCAGTCTTTTGCTCCCAAGAGAGCAGAACCAAGAGTTTTGTGCATCTTCTGTAATCTAAAAATGTTCTTTGTAGCTTTCTAGTTCTGTGTAGCTTTCTACTCCTATATCCAAGGCCAGGTCCTCTATTCCTACAGTACAACATGAATTAAGGGAGCCCAAATGAAGAAAATAGTTCAGAAATCCATCTTTGCCATCACAGAAAGACTTAGAAAAGCTCCCACAGCCATCATTGTTGTGTCCTCTTGGCAAGCATCCTTTCTGTCATTGGGGTCCTGAGTGCCTCAGCAGAGTCTGTGTGGAAATGGTGCATTTTCTGGAGAATCTCCCTAGGCATGTTGTGAATTTCTGCTTTTCACTTACCCTAGTGTCCTTTGCCAGAAGCTCTACCACTTCTGATGATGGAGGGCAACTGTATGGAGTCATCTGAGTATTTTATACAATTACTTGTATGTGAGTGTTCCCTTTCACTGTTAGACTGGAAAGAGCTTTCTGAACCTAAGTCAGACAGTGTTAGCTGCTCTCAATCCCACCCTTCAGACGTGTTTTGCATGGCCTGTGTCAGTGTCTAACTTACAAGCTCTTTGGTAAAGCATTCTGCAGCTCAGGGCCACCAGGCAGCCACTGATGCCTGCTTGCGAGGCTCTAGGTTGTGCACTCACTCAGGCTCATTAAAACACCAGGAAAAGTGGGCTGTTCATCCAGAGAGCTACAAGTCTCTCAGAAGATGTTGTCTTTTACAATTACTATGGGCATTTGGTCAAATGTTGCATATAGCTCAAATGGCTATCCAGGCATTACACTTGAAGGACTATGTAGGTGCCAAGTCACCCCTTTGTGGAGTTGAGGGCTTTGTCTTGTAAGTTTTAAGAACTGCTAATGTTCTTTTAATATCACAGTCCATAAACCCTGAATTAGCTTTGACCTGCATGCATTTTTCTTGCTGACAATGGAAAGTCTTCATTAAAATATGTTGCTCATTAAAGTGAGAGCTGCATAACAGTCAGGGGGAGAAAGGTATTTTTTAATGGCTACAATAAATAAGCAAGACTTGAAGCCACAAGTGTTAGGGCTTTTTGTCTGAACGTGAAGTGTTGAGCTTCCTAACGTTAAGCTTTGCTGAAAACCTGACTTTTAGGGACAAATCCCTGTCCTGTTTTCTGTCTTTTTCAATCTTGCCACAATGACCTTTGTCATTTTGTGAGCCTAATTTTATTACCAAAACCTTTATTCTTACTAATAAGCTAGAAACTGTGCACAAATGATGTCTTGGTGAATGATGTCTTAGTTTGTTTATTGCGCGTTATTCAATACCTATACAGCCTTGTGTATGACCATGCAAATATTAAAATTACCAACATAAAAGCTAAAGAGCTACGTATCTGTGTTGTTTTTACCATCACAAACAATCTGTTGAAATACATGTTGAATTTGCTATTAACTCCAGCTGCCATCCTGGGGCCTTGGGAAATTGCAGTTCAGTTGCTTGTTCAAAACCCCCTGAAAAAAGCCCAGGCTGAGGTTTCACAGTGATTGGAATTGAGTGGGGTGGAGGATGGAGGAAGTAGGATGAGAGTATGACCATGATAGGAGGAATGTCGATTTCAGACTGGGTATATGGGCAAGGATTGATGGTACATCCTCTAGGATTCTTTTTTGTCCTTGTGAAGGTAATGCAGATAATCTGGAAAGAAAACAGGTTTCTTGGAGAAGGCTTTCCTCAAGATCAGGAGAGGAAGCTTGACTGTGAAAGGGCAGAAGTGTTTTGTGAGGAACAGTTCTTTCCAATTCATCTTTTTTATTTTGGTGGGCTGGGAAACTGTTGGAAATGGAGAGGCCTCCCTTGGTGTTTTCTCATCCCAAGCAAACACAAAGGGCCTGTGGTTTGCAGAATGCTTTGCTGCCAGATGTTAGGCTTGTGTTCACGTAAATCTTTTCACATTTAATATTACGAAAGAAAAACAAAGGGGAAGAGAAAAAGAGAAAGCAAAAAAAACAATATCTGAGTTTGCCGTGTAATGAATTCAGGAAGTTTTTTTTTTCCCCTTCTCTTCCATGTGCTTCCTCCAAGGAGGTGTGAGCGAATTAATTAACTTTTAGGGAAGTACTTCATGAGTACAGCATGTCTACAAGTTTGGAATAAGACTACATTCCAAAGCTATCCTCAAGAGCAGATGTTTATTCTGTTTAGCTGTGAAGTTGCTGGGCATTTTTTTTAGCACATTATGTCAAATCACTTGACTCTTTGCACTAAAGCCAAATGAAAGACATTAATAAATATATTTTGACTTTTTATAAAGAATGCAGTGCTGTAAGCCACCATGATAATTGGAATTTCTTTGCATATTTAAAAATAATGTTTGAAGTTAAATGCCACTGATTTAGCCTAGCAAACTGATTATTTTGCCCATATTTTTATTTTTAAAATATATTATTTTGAAGTAATTTAATAGAATTAAATTGTTATTTTTCAGGCTGTAATGAAAGCCATTTCTGCTTCTTGCTCTATTAAAATAGTTTTTATGTACCATGAATTCCACTTAAACCACAATTCAAAGAGGAATGTTCATGTTACTTATGACTTTCCTGCTAGTCTTTGTTTCTGTATTTTTCTCTTAGGTTTCCTCAGCACATTGTTAGACCCAAACCTGGCAAGAAGGTGATTGATATGGCTCTTTGTGCCCTGGCTAAATAGCTAAACATAGAGTGCATTGTGTCTGCACTCAGGGAAAAAATGAAATGCAATTAAGTTCATTTCGCCTTCAGTAACATGACATTTCTGTTTCTTTCATGTCATCCTTTATTCTCTTCTATAATCAGATTTTGTAACCCTTTTTATAATGTCTCTTCACTTCAGTAATCACTGAATAGGATGCTTGTGTTGCAAGTTAATTAGAAATTCTCGTGTGCCTGAGTTGACTTTTCCCGGATCTTTGGTGTGGTTTCCACATCTTCTAGAGAGCACGTTTTGCTGTCCTCTGAGCTGTGAGGCACAAATTCCAAATCTGTTCTTGGATCCTCCGTGTTTAGCTTTGGAGGGGATTTTTGTGTTCAACATTTAGAAGCTGAAGTACTTAAAATATATCAGGCAAGAGGAAGGGTCTCTGCATTGGGATAGTTCCTTCATAACTGCAAAGAAAACTCCTGGGAGTTCGTTCACCCTTTGTATGGACAAAACCCATGACGGTTAACACAGCCCTTTGCAGCAGGTGTCTGAAAGGATGCAGGAGAATGATGCATGGGGGACATGAAAAGGGGAGGACAAAAGATCTTCTTCATCCAATGCTTTGTTTGTCATTGTAAATTACAGAATACACGGTAGTAGTGCTTAGTTTTAGGAGTAAGCATTTATAGAGTCCAGGGAAGGACTCTAAGAAACCAGGAGACGGGGTGACTTAGGTTTCTATCTAAATTTACCTTAAAGACTATTGCAAATAGGTTTCAAAAGTCATCTTTAGGTTCAGTGAGAGTTATTCCTAATGAAAAATACATAAGAAACTCCCATTAAAATAGACTTCGAAGGATAAAATCTATTTTACTTGCAGATTTCCTTGGGTACATAGGCCTTATTGTTATACTATTAATTTCTTCTTTGTTTTAGCTTCAGTGTTCCATCCCCCATCCTTATCTCCCCATCCCTATCCACCCTGTACTGTTGTTTCCTATAATTAGTGAAGATACACATCTGTCTTCAGGCTACCACCTAATCTCTAAGGCCATATGGGTAAATGAAATATAATTATAATTTGGTAGAAACCAAGCCTTCTGCACATGGTTGTATTACTCTCATTCTTTTTAAAGCAATCATATTGAATCTATGCCATAGTAGGGCTTGGAGGCTGGGTTTAGTCCTCTCAAAGTAAGTATATTTCAGATGGAAATTTCATTGTGTTAAATTTGGGTGGGAACTAGGCAGTTTGGGAGGAATTCTGACACAATGTTGCCGCAATGTGCAAGCACCCTGCATATTGTGAAGAAATCACCTGTGGTTATATGCAAAATATTAACAGAGGTCATTTTTTGTCCCCCTCTTTTTCAGTTATTTTTATTTCAGTTGCTGCGAGGACTGTCTTACATCCACCAGCGTTACATTTTGCACAGGGACCTGAAACCACAGAACCTTCTGATCAGTGACACGGGGGAGTTAAAGCTGGCAGACTTTGGTAGGCAAGCAGTTAATTACAAGTCTCTTATAATGTTGTAGGAATGTCAGACAGATGGTTCCATTGATTTCTCTTCCCCCCCCATCCTATTCCTTAGACACACCTTCTTCATTGTAGATAATTGCACATTTTTCTCCTGAGTGAAGAAATTGATTATGGTCAACAAAATGCTTGATTAAAAGGGAACAAGTGAAAAACAAATACCTACTCCAGTTCTCTCAAGGAAGATAATACTGAAAGTATTTCCATTTTACTTGCCATGGGGCCTCTGAATTAGAATTAAAAACCTTTAAAAAGAAAAGAAAAAAAGTAGAGAGAGACCTGAAGCAGCTCTTGGGTTGTGAAGATCTGGATTAACTTTTGTTAAATGGTCATTGAAAGAGACTGAAGGACACAAGTGTTCCTTCTGTAGAATAAAGGGCACTGGGATTGCCTGGACTGCTTTCAGTATCCATTAGTTCTTTCTGGGGAAGCCTTATGAGGAGTATAAAGTCAGGATAAATTATCCACCGAAATCTTAGCCTTTGGCCTATTTTTAAATTTTTAAAATTTTCTAGTGGCTACACCAAGGCAAGTACTCTTTCCTCTGAAAACCATTGTGAATGCAGATGTGGAAAACGGCAATATTTTTCTTTAGTGGTTTACACAAAAGGTTGTAGGAATTTCTTTCTTTCCTGTAGGTCAGCTTCTCAGTTACTGATTCCAGCAGTATTTCTGAAGTAAGCTGAAAATGTGACCTCTTGGCTATTTGAAAATGTTTTTTATTTTATGACTGCTATCCACATCATGCTTCAGATTTCATGCAGCAGCAGTAATGAGGAAGCCTTGTGTGCTAATTGGCAATTTCACTGTTAATGTAGTCATGAGGTTTTGTCTTTTAATTAGCGTTACTGCAATTAACAGCTCAGTGTGTATTTGCTGTGCTGGAGAAGGGAACAGGACTTAAGGTGGACACAGTCCACAAGAACTTGTTTGGCCTTTGGATTGTAAGGCAATTAGAGGAAGAGTAAAGCAATTGTCTCGTGGTTTACATATGATTTTTTGTTGTCATTTCTCAAAACTTGCTGTTTTTTGAAATCAGTGCTTAAAAAAACCATTCCTACATGTTGCATTTTGTTACTAGGAGCTTTCACTCTTAAGGATGTGAAACAGGTGCATCATTCAGTGTTCTTATAGTGAAATACGAGTTAATACTCTGTTGAAGGTGTTGTGCTGTTTAATGGTTTTGTTTTATCATTTATATGTCTAGAACCCTATGAACTAATCTGACTTCCAAGTATCCTCATATTATAAATCTCTCAGGAGATTGTAACAATGGTTCTCTAGCTTTGGTGGATGCTGAAAACCATAAAAGGTTTCTCACAGCCTCTTTTGTATGTAAAATGTTTACTATGGTATGGGAGTGGGTAGCTGAAGCTCTATGGCTTGTGTGGCTGGGGAGAGGGAGGCTGCAAACTTTTTTGCTGTGTTTTTAAGAAAAAAGAAAACAACCTGCCTTTCATCAGCACTATTAAATGCACTGCTTGGAGGTGTGAACTGATCAATGAAATGTCCAACTCAGACATAAAGTTGACTCTGGTTTTGGTCCTGTCTGTGATTGCCTGGTGTTGGCATAGAGCAGAGGACAGAGTGGGATATTTGTTCCTGCCCTGCTGTAGTAGGAAATGTAGCTATCACTTCTGATGAAATCATTGCCTCATGGTAGCAGCAGGTTAAATATCCCAGTGATGACATGAAAGGCAGGATTTTCATAGCTTTGTGTGGGGAGGAGTTTAAGGTTGACCATTGTGTATGGTTTTGATAGAGGGACTAGAAATTTATAAGTACAACCAGAAAGAAATACACGGTGGTAGAGACATGAATGTGTAATATTGTACAGAGGATATTCTTTCCCTTTTAAGTTTGCCTTGACATAACGGAAACATCTGCATAATCTACTCTTTTACACAGAGAGAAGATTATATATCTCCTTTTTTCTTTAAAGCTAGATTTTCCTTCATGGCTCCTGACCTCATAAAACTGAAAACCAGATGGGTTAAATTTCTCTTCCAAGAACCAGGATGAAAAATTAGAAGTGATGAGGTTAAAGTCTGAAAGGTCATGACCTCTTTCACTGGAAGCATGAGAAATAAGAGCACATGTGTGCTCTCCGTGTGCCCCGTGCATATTTACTTATTTAAATGCTGCATTATTATAGCCCATCTTCCACCTTCACAGTGTGAAAGACCCCTCTTAAACAAGATGTAAAATACAGTTCTATTTCTCTTTATGTTTTTCTCCCACAAATGACTGATTTGCAATAATGTGTTTGGAAAGGAAGTCGGTTTAGATTGTATACTTGATTAATTACATGAGGAGCTGTGTGGAAATTAGAAAGATGGTTGCTTTGCTTTCAAATGCACTCAAGGCAGGAGAGAACCTATCAAGACATCAGTGTCTGTTAGAGATAGAATTGACTTTGCTGGCATAATAAATATAAATCCTAGAGCAAAGGCCTTTTATTCTCTAAGGACAAGACCTTCAGATTTTGGGTTTCATAAGTTTAGCAAAAAAGTCATCATTGTGTCTGAAGTTTTTCATTTGGCATCAGGCTTATTTAATCTCTTCACTGTAGGATATCAAATGCTTAAAAGCAGGCTAGTGGATCATAGTTCTTGAATAAACAAGGTAAAAGAAAGGCTATTCATGTCTGCCAGTGCATTGCACTGTGGCTGAAGTGGAATCTTTGAATAACTGTGGGCATGTGTTTTTCTATAGCAGGGCTCCCAGACATGGATACTTCACTGTGTGGGAGCGTCTTTGTTCAGATGAACAGTGGTTTGCTTTTCTGTTCATTGTGCTCTAGCTGCTAGAAAATGAACATTTATGAGAAGACTCAGCGGTCAAATGAAAAGGGAGCGCAGAATATAGAGGCTTTATCAAATTAAAAATGGATGAGCTATAAAAAATGGCTTTCTTGAGAAGATATAATAGAGGAGGCTACATCTTGAGTAATTGTTGCTGTGAAAAATAGTCCTTGAACAACATACCTGCGTTCTTTTTTAAATCTAATTAAAATTCCAGGGGTAAGTAAAGTATATGAGAAATTCTTAATGGAATGAATTACAAGAATTATTTTTGATCCTGTGGTGTGAATTTTGCTAACTGTCTATGATTTTGTTTATTTCCGCTCCTGCATATGTCAATCTTAAGTAGAAATAAAGTATTTTAAACCTCTAATGAGTAACACCATAAGAAATTTGCCTCAGCCTTCAACAGAAAGAGTAGTAATCCTCAGGGGCACCAGCCCCCTGAGCTGGTAGGCATGACAGGGAGCAGAACAGAGCCCCTGCGATCCAGGAGGAAGTGCTTAGTGACCTCCTGTGCCATTCAGACACTCACAAGTCTCTGGGTCCAGATGGGATTCATGTGAGGGGATTGAAGGAGCTGGCAGAAGAGCTCATCAAGCCACTCTCCATAAATTTATCTTTGACCCTGGTTAGCTGGGGAGGTCCCAGATGATCAGAGGTGAGCAAAGAGGGGTTCTAACCCCTCTACAAGAGGGGCTGGAAGGAAGATCTGAGGAACTAGAGGCCTGTCAGTCTGACCTCAGGAAGGGCCCTGTAGGTGTCATAGAGTCCAACTCCTGGCCCTTACCAGGGCAAACCCAAGAATCACACCATGCACCTGAATGTACTGGGAAAGCCAACTGATGTCATTGTCAGGCTGCTCTCTGTGATCTCTGACAGACTGTAGACTGAGGGAGGTTCCCAATAACTGGAGAAAGGTTATTGTTTTACCCATTTGCAGGAAGGGCAAGAAAGAAGGTCTGGAGTACTGCAATTTGCTCAACCACTATCCCATAGAAAATTATGGAGTGAGGAAGTAGCTTCTGTAGGTGTGAAGAAAGTGTTTGCCAGTTTTAGTCAAGGTAAATCGTGTTTGATCCATGGGACGGCCTTTTGTAATGAAATGAGGAGCTCTGCAGTCTCCCAATGCCTTAAGAGTTGATTATCAAGAGCATGGCAGTGCTCTCTACTTAGGTGCACAGTGAGGGGATGAGGGGTAATGGTCATAAGCTGAAACACAACTGGCTGTAGGGAAGGAAATGTTTGGTGTGAAAGTACTTCAGCACCAGAGCAGCCCAGAGATGTTATGAAATCTCTGTTTGCTTCCCTTACTGGACTAAGCCTCGAGCAATCTGGCAGACTGAACCAGGCAAATTCTCCTTCTTGTGTGGTTCTGTGACTTAGGAAATACTGTGCTTGTTGTGTTTTGTTTCTCAATGATTGGACACAGCTATTTAGTTACTGTATATGCTGATACAAATCAAGATTGGCTAATCAATTGTGTTTGCATGCAGATTATCATACTTAATAAACTCCAGCACCAAGTCCCTAAATAGCTGACAATAATCAGGTGGGAGGCGGGTCCCACCTTCTGTGTGGGACTTTCCAGGAAGGATTTACTCTTTTCGTGCCTTGTTTCTTATTCTTTGAAAAGAGCCACTAGCAGTCTAATATTCTGACACCTCCAGGAACAATATTTTATTCTGATCATAGCACAATTCCTCTTACATATTCTGTAGTTAAAATAGTCTTTTGATTTCTGGGTTGAAAAGTTAGTCATAGTTATACGTGTTAATAAGTATTTTTTGACAGAAGATTTACATAGCTTTGAGGTGACATCTCCTTTCAATGCACTGAGAATATCATCAGGTCATGTGTCTTGAGAACAGAACATTTAGACTTGACTAGCATGTGACACAGTAAAAGCACTTCTGAGGCTGTGAAAGAAACTGGCCAAGTCATTAGTAGAGCCCTTGTCCTGCTTCAGCTCTGAAATGATCAGCCTGCTGCTGGGGTTTGTTTCTCAGGGAGTTTCTTGTTTGTGAATCTTCCCTGCAGCTGCTTTTCTCTTTCATCTCTTCTGTTAGACCTGCAACAGAAGTGAGCTGCATGAAGTGGGTGAATGTGAAGTTTGAAGACCTGTTTGGTCTTTGTTTTGGATTGTGCAGTTATTGTAAGTGCAAGGCCTTCTGTGTAATCACATATTTTAATTAGATGCCATTCTTTTTAGTATGTATACTGCCTTTTTCTCTGTGCTATGGCTCTATGACAGGGTGTATAAACTATGCAGGCACCTGCCTAGTTTAGGTACCTACATAGCAGGCACACAAGTGCAAAGTACAATTTCAAAGTTAGGAGCAACAGGTCTAGAAGTATTGTTAGCTTGAGCATAATTTGCAAGGATAGGAAAACTTGATGATTGATAATTTTCTAAATTGAAAAACTTTGAAAATACTTGAATAGATGCTTCCCCTCCCTCCTAATCCCTGCCCAAATTTTTGATAATTTTAGTACTTTTAAAAAAATCTTCAAACTGCAGTAACACTACCAACAAATTCTAGTGTTGCAAGGTGAGTGACAAGGGACATCAGAAACTTAGTACTTTAATGCTTTAATGCTTGTTTCTGCAGTATGGGAGTTGCTCTTTCTCATCTGTGGGAATGAAGAGAGGAGAGGAAAAACAGCATGACATGTTCATGAAAATGTCTTTAATTTAGTCTCTCAAATACCACTGACCCTGAAGCTTTTCCTGACTGCTTTTTCTTGTCTTTGGGGGTTTCTGGATGAGTAAGGATCTGCAGGAGGTCTGTATTAAAGTGAAAGTCCTGCCTTAAGCTTTTGGAATTTTGTTAATATAAAGTCCTCTGATGTAGTAAAAGAATCAAGTCAATGTGATTCAACCATGCATCCTTCCAGATACATAGAATGATTAATAATAGATCAGGAGCAAAGAGACTTGAGAATTATAATAAAGGGAATTATACTCAGTGGAGTGGCAATTTAAAACTGCATCTGAGTATTTGAGAGGATGTTTCCATGCATTTCCATATAGATTTTTCTGTGGAGAGCATGACAGGGGTATGTCATGAGGGACAAGGTTATTCCTGTAGAGTTTACTGTTAAAATTGCTAAAACTATGTTGACAAGTTGAAAAAAAAGTAGGTATTTTTTTCTTCACAGTAAGAATCCCACAGGGTTTTCTTGATAATGTACTGTATAAAATTCATATGAAAAGCTGAATAGAATAAAAGATTGCTTGCATGGATAACTGTGATGTTTTTCCCATGTAAATGTTCCACAGAGTATCGGTTCTTGAAGATGCTGATATAAGGAGTTGTCTCAGTTCCCAAAGAGCTGGTACTATATTGTTGGTGAAGCTTGATGAAATCATTAGCAAAATTCCTCTGAGAGTGCCTCTAGTTACACAGGCTGGCTCCCTTTGGTTGCCTGGCTTTAAGTGAGCCTAAGGAGCATCAGAGCATCAGCAGCCGTTTGGGGTGAGCTGCAGGAGCAGCCCTGAGGCTACTGGCCCAGCACAGCTCCTGCCCTCCACAGCAGCCCTTCTGCAGGCTCTAGAGCAGGAACCTCTCTGGGTATTGGTGATCAGAGGCTGCTGCTGGTAAAGAAAACCAGTTTACCCCAAACATAGGTCCACAGACCCCTCTAACACCTGCCTGAGTTGAACATGGAAAGAAAAGACATTTCTTTCCCATATTCCTGTGGGAGGTTGCTGTTACTCCAGGTGCAGCCTGTTCCTTTCTGATAACAGCCTTTGAAATCTGAAGAATTGGTTCTTTTACCCCTCAGGAAGGATGGTAAATGGGCTTCTTTGAGGACTCTAGTTGTATTAAATATCAAGAAAGGAAGATGACTCCAGTGACAGTGTTGTGAGGAAATCGGAAAAAGAGGAAGTGGGAACCTGGAAATTGAGCCCCAAACTGCTCAAACCTGAGTCAACTTGCAGGTCTTCATGAAGTACAGTTATTTTTGTGATGAGCTGTAAATACCTCATTTTCTATGGAGAGCAGAAGCTGCTGTTGCTGTTTACAGTGGCAGTTGGGGCTGGAGCTGCGGAGCAGAGCAGTGTGTGCTTGTCCTGGAATAGCCTCCATGGCTGTGACTGAGTCAGGATAAAAAGCCCTTGCTGGCCACGCTTTCTAGACCCGGGTAAAGTAAGGCCAGAGCTTAGGAGCAGAGCTGATAGGTAGCTACAGCACCTTCAAATCTTTTTTCTTGGAGGAAAGATAAATGTTGGAGGCTGCAAAAGCTGTGGGCACTGTGAACTCAGAGAGCTCTGGCAGGCTGCCATGTTATTTATTTTCCTTTCCAAGGATCATAGGCTTTCCTTCCACCCCCAGGCCTTCCTTCTCATGGTGTAAGTGGCTGCTGTCAGGGAGTAGCCAAAGCTGCATTCTTCTTTTTCCCTCCCAGGAGCAAGGACTTCATACATTGTGCTTGTGACCTTCTGCTGTGATGCCCAGACCTGTGGTGAAATGGGGAGGCAGATGGGTAGGTGGTAGAAAATTTCAAACAGCAGTGCAAAGGCGTAGGTATGATTTCTGGCATTTGGGCTAAAAGAATTGTTTCAGAGGTGAAGATGCAGGAGAAGGTGTGGTCTAGTGCTGCTGGAAATGTTTCTTTCTTCTCCTATTTATTGTTTTTTTGTTCTCATAATGGATCTCCATCTAATTTGTTACGTAGAGCTGATGGTTTTATTGAGGTACCAGTTAAATCTGTACAAAAAATTACCATGTGAGAGTCAACTCAGTAAGAATCCCTTATGGCAGAAATTGGGTTTCATGGTCTATGAAGAAAGAATAGATTTAACATGAGTTTACCATCTGGAGACAGCAATTGCAAAAACTGTAGGGAGGTTCTGCATTCAAGTAAGACTTTAACTTCTCTCTGCCAATTGTTAATACAAAGTAGAGCCACTTACTGAATTTTTGTCTATGCCAGTCTTCATTGATTGCTTTTTTAACAATTGAAATTAAAATTCTTGAAATATGAGGCTTTTCAGCTTTTACTAAAGCAGATGCTGTAACTTAAGCTCTGTCCACTGAGAAGCACTGTTGTGTAGGATTATTGACTGAAAAGGAAAGTGTTTTATTTTTTAAAAAGCATGAAGGACCTGGAGATTGGTGTGACTCATTAAATGGGTCCCCTGTTAAACACATCTCAGATTACTTAGGGTTCAATGCAATTCTCTATTGTTACAAGTGAGAGTTATATCAAGCCTTTAAATAGGAGGAAAGCATCTTAATTATCCGTTAAGGGTAATAAAGGAAGTTGGTTACGACACCATTAAAACAACTGCAGTGAAAAATCTGCTTCAGTATTTTGTGCTTAAGAAGAACATGGGATTTGAATGTCATCTGTATTGCAGCTTGCTCAGTGCTATGTTATTATGATAATCATGATTTTTTTTATTACCTTGTATTGCCCACTTAAGTGTGAACTAGATGTTACGTGACAATGGCACATGGAGAACTGTGATCTGCTGTATGTACAAAAGAGATCCATCCATCCATCCATCTATCCATCCATATGAATCTGTAGATATATTTAAAACAAATATTGTTTTGTTTGAAAAAAGCCTTATTCAGTCATGTGATGGTATTCTCTCAGGTTTATATGAGAACATTTTTTCTTCTTACACCTCTCCATATCCTTTTGATTATTGTGGTTACAAGCACCTGTATTTAAAATATCAAACTTGCATTAAAACTTTATTGTTTTGAAGCTTCTTTGCTTGTTTCAGTAGCTACAGGGAAAAAATACTAAAGAAAAAGGAACTGCTCATGGTAAAGGCACATGCTCATGGCTTTTGAATATACGCCTCCAGGTAGCTTCCATAGTACTCTCTATCTTTGCTTTCTTGGTCTGATTATGATTTTGTTTTATGTTTCCTTATTTAAGAGAACATACTGTATTATGTAGTGAGAAAATTATGCCAAGTTTTAAAATTATTTTAATGTCATTAGTGTGTTAATAGTTATGCAGATTTATTTTACACAGGAAATAATCAGCTATGTATATATTAAAGGTTAACTGGGAAAGGTATGGATTAAAGAAGAAAAAATTAATCATCAATCAGAACAAGGATATTGATATGCAAAGAAAAGGATTAATGTGAACAGAACTGTCAGTTTATTAAGAGCATGTGCCTTTAACACGGTCTGAAATAATTCCGTAATTGAGATTGCATTTTAAAGAAATGATGTCTCTGTAATTTATAACATCATTTGCTTTGTCCCAGTCAGTTTAAAACCTTACTTTCCTGCAACACAGTCACTTTTTATATAGGTAATTCTTAATAATTTATGCATTAATTTTTTCATTCCTTCTGAAAGACACAGTGCTGGTTGTATTAATGTATTCATAGATGCATAATTCGTCCTGATATAAATTAAAATCGTGCTTGCAGGGCTACCTGCATTAAGATGAGAGTTTCCTCCTGCATCAGTTAGCCTTGATGATAGCCAGAAGTGATCAGGCAGTGCTTGTCTTAGCAATACTTAACACTTCTCCAGCAACTTCCATTTCCAAAAACTATACAAATAAATGATAACTCCAGGTAGTTACCCTTATGTATATTACAAATAGCCATACTTTGCTTGACCTTTTGGTCTTATAATTTGAAAGACCCAAAGGTAAAAAACTTAAAAGTGGCAGGATCAGGAATCAGCAGCTTTCTGTCTGGGTGATGTGGGAACATTAACAACAGCTTTACATGGGGAGAAAATGGTGCTGAGTAATTTTTGATTTACATGGTGGGGAGAATGGCAGGTTAGAGCTTCACCTCATTAAAGGTCCTCAAGCTCTTCTCCAAGGTCGGTTGTACCACCTTTGGCTTTTCTGGCTCATAATATGTCAAACTGTACAGCATTTTTTTTGTGTGGTCATTGGAAATAAGGTAGGAGGAGATTTTAAGATGTAATCTCTTTTATTCCCACCCACAGCGATGAATATATTCATATCCTTCTTACTGCAGCAATTTTTAAGTCACTTGGGCATCAAATGTACTTGCTTTTTTGACTGTATTTGCTTTTAAGCATATGTCATTGCAATGTTTTTAAGTTATTTCTGGACTCTTCCAGTGGGCTGGAAATTTGGCTCAGCTCTGACCTGTCTGTAGACCTTAGGAAAAAACTAAATAAATTAAAAAAAAGTGGGGGGAGGGATAAGAAAAAAGGCAACAGATCACTGAAATGTACTTTATAGACACAAATGCTTAATGTTAGCTTCTTTAAATTTTGGCAGTCCTTTGCCCGTTCTGTCTTACAGTGCTCAGGATTACCACCAGTTTTGCTACACAGGTTGTAGGCTGTGATAGTAAATGAGACATGCTTACATGTACTACAATTGGTTCACAGATCCAAACTTGATAGAGTAAATGGTTTAAATAAAGCATGGAATGCTTCAATAACAGTATGACAGTAGTAGTTTGTCAGTGGTCAAAGTACTAATAGGGATCCTTTGCTTGCAATCTACAAGAAATTTTTATTGAGTACTGCATTCAGAAGTACATCCATTGTCCCCAAGTTGAATAGATAAAAGAATGGCTTGGTTTCAGTACAAATGGATTTTCACTAGTTTTATTAGTTACAATACAGAGTTTTGCAGTTCTACTGACTTGGTAGGCTTTCATCTTTACATAAAGGACTAGATTGGGTTGTATAGCTCCAGCTTTGCCATTCTGGCAGTGGCATTTTAGTGTTCATTATCACTTTAGAGAAAAATGCTGCATTAGGAGCAGTTGGGTTTTAACTACATATATCCAAAATTGTACTGTTAAGGAATAGCCTTAATGCCCTTCTAATGTAACTTTCTAAAAAATAAAATTGTCTGCTTTCATTTCTCCTTTTTCTTTGACAAATTGTATTAAGAACTGAATAGATGGCTCTCCAGGAATATGGATGCCTTATTACTGATGCAAAGTCAAATTATAATTTAGACCTAAGCATATTGGAATGTCGCTCACATAAAAGTTTTCATATAAGATTTGTGATTCACATAATTTAAGATGACATATACATTAAATGAGTTTTGAGGAGCAATTCAATTGAACAGGTGAATCTGAGACTCAAGAGATTTCTTAGATGTTGCTTTTTAATATTGCTTTACAGAAGCAACAGTGCTTATACAGATTTTCTTAATGGCTTAACTCTTGAAACCAAAGTGGAAACAATTTTGAAAATTTGTGAAATCTTCAAGTTATTTTGTTCTTTGCATTTAAAGAAGCTTTTATATAATTGAGAATTTTTTTCCGTTTTGTTAGTTTTGCACCAATGTCTGTTTTGAGATCATTTTTCTCTGATGTAAGCCTGTGCAGTCAGATGTGGCTTTAGATGCTCTGGGTATTACCTAGTGTGTGAATGTATGTAATAATGTGATAACACCTTGGTAGAACTCCAAGACTGTGTTTTACCTACTAAGGGAATACGTAAGTTGTGAGATATCACACTGTAGCAATGACAAAAGTCAGCTAAATATTTGTGTTATCTCTAAGTAGTCTGGCTTGGGTACAGGAAGCAGCCTGGATTAAACTCCCTGAGCTTAGAGAGCAGTTTGTGCCAGGCAGGGCAGCCGTGGTTCGTGAGCTAAGGGTGGATGAGGCACCAAAGGCAGGTGCATTCTGCAGCATCGGGGTGTGTGCTCAGGTGACACCTTGGCTGGAAAAGGAGGCACATCAAACCCACTTGCACTGGCTCTGCAGCACAGGGGTGAGGGTCTGGTGGATACTACCCATGGAATTGTGTCATTTGTACATAAGTCAGACCTTGTATTTTAAGAGTTGGTGGTTTCAGCACCCATGGGGTGACAGTCTTTCAAATACAAAGATTCCGCTCCTGCAGGGTGATGTTAAATGGCAGTGTTGTTTGATTTATAAACAAAATACTTGTTAGATCTGCTTTTCAAAAATACTGCTTTGTCTATAGATGTTAATATTGTTCAAATACTTCCTTTTCCATGTAGCCTTGTTCTTGTTAAACTAGTTATTCTAGACAAGTTCAAGTAAATTTGCAGCTACTTGATTAGATTTTTAATAGCTGACCATGACTTGAGATATGCTCTTCATCAAATTTGTCCAGATATTTTACAGCTAGATAGGACCTAATAGATCAGCAAAACTGATCCCACTGGACTAAATCACTCCATAGAGTAACATCCCAGTAGCCATGCTGTTATTGTTGCCTTTTGTCCAGCACTGCATGGTTTCACTTGAGTGAGTTGTGGACCCCTTCAATAGGTGCAGAGAGCCGTACATGGCATCATCTTTTCACTCCCAGTGTTGTATGGTCAGTTAAGAAACAGAATTACCTGAGGATAAACAACTGGGATTAGATGTTCAAACATAAAACTGTCAGTGAAACTTAGCTTTTGTGTTTCTATGTGGATGACTGTGAATCACTACAGTAGCACCAAATTGTGCTTACTAAACCGTTCTTCAGCTGTCAGGTTTAATATAACATGAAACTAGAAGGACTTTAATGGTTCTGGTGCCCTGTGTACAACTGAGTTGCATCTGGTATGTATTCAGTGCTTTTTGCACCTGGGCAGAGGGGGAGGCAGTTTGTCTATGTGATGATTTTCTAGAAAAGGTAAGTCTTGGAGAGTAAGCATATTTATTTCTTTACTGCTATGTTGTATTTAACCTGTCTTATGCCATACGTCAAGTACCTATCAAATGATAAGTTATCCAGGTACGCATTGGAAAGGATTGGTTCATTTTTCACTTGAATGCTGGATGGAGTAATCCAGAAATGACCCTTGCTATCCTGCTTTTAGTTGTAAAGGTAGAGATCACAGTAAATTGTTAGCTGCAAACACCATAGCCTGCAGTAAGTTGTTAGCTTCTGTGGACTACTAGTGGACTATTGTACTTCACCAAATGGGACATCCGTAGCTCTCAATTTGTCTCCATACAACACTGTTCTCCTGAATACCTTTTTTTTTTTTTTTTTTTTTTTTGTCTTTTCTGGGTTCCTTTCATTTGTTAGGGGAAAATCATAATGGTGATGAAACATTTATACCTCAAAACTCTGTGAAAGTGGTCTGTTACCTTTCTTGTCTTTGGCAAGTTCATTAGTCCTGTCTTAAAGTTCCACACGTAAATTATTACTATTACACAAATTATTGTCTGGTATTGATTAGGCTCATTCATTCATAACTGCTTCCCCGTTTTCTCTCTTTTCTCAAGGAATATTAAAATATCCTGAGATGCATTAGCTCTCATTTTCAGTGAAGAATTATTTTCTGCCTGTTTGTCCTTTCTAGAACTTCCTCCCTGCACTCTGCAGATCTTTCCAATTTAAAACCATCTGTTCAGCAATTGTTAACTCTTTGCTTCAGACCTAATAACTTCACTGTGAAATGAGTAATTCTGACATTTTCACTTACAGCCTTATTAGCACAGTGGTGTGTTCCTGCTGGGGCATTTATAGGAGTAGAGGACATCATCTTCTCATAGACTTTTTATGAAACAACAAATTCTTAAATAAAAGTCTGGAATCTGGAAAGCAAGATTTAAATCTATCACCTGTTAAGGTTATTGTGGGCATGCATACCATGTCCTAAGGAATCTGTGTCTTTTCTGTAATGCAGAAGTTACCTTTGATGTGAAATTGCTTACTGTCCTTGAGTTCTGTTAGCTTAATGTTGATGCAGTTTGTTTCCTTTTTTTTTTATTTCCTTCCTACACTGTTACTTTTCTACCTCCAGACTGGTAGAGGCACTTTGGACATATTCATGCTGACCCAGAATGCTGTGGGGGTAGATACATTTTCCTGGTGTCAAAAGTGGAGTGTATATTTGTTTTGTATTTCTGTACCTCTTTTTGCACAGTTTTTAGTGTGGTTTTTATCCTGCTTATAGACAAGGAAAAAATTTTTCAGTCATGGTGCACATTCAAAATCAATGTGCCTTTTTTCAAAACATATCAGAAATTATTTACAAAGATTTTAAAGCAAAGAAAGAAACAACTTTATAGCTATGATAGCTTTCAAAAAAATTAAAGTGATAACAGGCAACCAAGAGCTGAGCTCTTTCTTGTATACCTTTTTTCTATTCCCTGTGATCCTTTGGGAGGCACAGGGAGCAGAGGAGAGAGGTTATAATAAAAAAAGATGATACTGGATTTGTTGGAAAGGGGCCAACACTTTTCATGAGTGCTAGAGTCATTCTTTCTAGTAGCCGGAAAAGTATTTCTGTGTCTCCCCATTCTGTAACTTGTGTTTGTCAACTGACAGTTTAGTCCTATTCACAGACTAGAATAATTATTGTCTGTGTTACTGTAAGTGATTGTCTGAAGACATACATGAGATAAGACTTGCAGAGAAAAATAATCTTTTATTACAACAGCTGATAACAGCTGGAAAAGCCAGACAGGCTGAGGGCACACATGCCTTTTGTCTTTCTTACTTCTGTCTCTTGAAAACTGACTCCTGCACTCCAGTTTGGAAGACTAGTCATTGCTCAAGTGCATTTTGGGAATACTAATTTGAGATCCTAATTAGTCTCTCTCTGATCGTGAGTAACTTTTATAAGTGAACAGCACTATCATAAGTTAATGGCTATATTAGGATCAGGACAGAGGATATTGTAGGTAATTTATCTTATTTGAGAGGAATTTAACTCAGATGCTCTGATAAAGCTTCATGTTGGAGACAGATGCATTCAGATAAACAGCAGAGGGACCTAAAGGCTGCTTTTGATTGCCAAGAATTGGCTTCTGGGTTAGAGTGCTGACCACTTCATTGAAGCAGTGTCAGTGTCTCCACCCATTTTACTTTTTTAGTTTTTGTTGTCACTCGAGTATTCACTGAATAAATGTGGAAAACAAGTAGCTGAGTAAATAGGTTAAGTTGACAGTTCATGATCTACAACAGAATACATTAGCAACATTTTAATATTATTACTGAATCATAGTTATGGTTCAATAAGCCATTTACCTCAAACAAAGTAATTGTTAAATAAACAAAACAGGAAGCTAAAAAAGGAAGCACATAAAGAATCTGAATCAAGGAAAAGCAACAAGAAAAACGCCTTATTTTTAGTATGCATGCTAGAGCCTTTTTAAATATATCTAAATCAAAATAATAAACCGTTCAACACATTTAAGGTATAATAGAAAGGGAAACCATGCACATCGTTGGTAAGCCTTTGTCTTTGCAGACATGACTGGTTTTCTCATTTGCAGAATCATATTTGCTGTGAACAAAGGCTTCCCGATTGTCATATGAAGTTGACTAGGAAGCTGTCCTGCAGCCTGTGAGGTATCAAATATTAATATTTGTGCTCATGTAACCAAAGGAGTGTGTATTGGATAGGTCTTGAGTCTGGATGTAGCTACAGCCTCTTGTAAAAGCTAAATATAATTTAAAAATTACAGTGATAAATCAGTGTAATATGTTTTATAACTGATCCTAGGTAAAATCACATATGTCCTCTGAGTTTAAGATATAGCCAGATGAAGCAGAGACAACTGTGTTTACCAAGCAAGAAAATTTCTTCTTAAAAAAAAAAAGGGTGTTTTTAAAGTTCAGAGTAGGAGGCAGCAGGGGATTTTCTGTGTTAAAGACATGAACATACATAGGCATATATCATTCACTCTGTATTTTAAATACTGGGCTTCCCAGAGTACCCTGAGCTGTTGTTCAATGAATGAGTTAAAATTAAGTTATGGTTTGTGTCACAGAGCAGCTAGATGATGTGCAAGCCTTGCAGTATGTAATGCATCAGAACAATTTCTTCTTTCATTTTGGGTAAATAATGGTCATAGAAGTCAGTGCCTGGAGAGCATTAAACAGTGTCTGTCCTTCCCATAATTACACACAATTTCCCCAGTGGGTCTGACACAACCTTAGTTTTAATAACTTGGCCTTACCCTTGGATTTCTTCTCTGAAAATGGGGCTGCAACAGCAGGACATGTGTTACCTTTTATCTTTTGTAAGACACAGGAATCAGAGGGGAGGTCACTGCTTGTCAGGAGGTCCTTCCTCCACCTGCCCAGGCTGAAAGAGTGCTCAGGCAGCAATATGTAAATATTATGTACTCACCTGGTGACCCACCACTTGCCTGTGGCTTTTATGCACGCGGGCCATTAAGGTTTGAAGTTCTGATGATCTCCTTATAAGCTCTGCTTTTTTAAAATGAGATTGTCATTCTTCCTGTAGTGTAACCATGGAAACAGACAGGGAACTCTTAAAGAAAGTGATCGAACATGCTGTGCTAATTAATCCTACCCTTCAGTTTTCTTTCTGTTGAAGGATGTGCAAAATAAATTTTGCATGAGTAAGCATATTTGGATGTGCAAAGGGGTATAAAATATGTAGCAAGTTTTCTTGCAGAAGGATATCTGAAAAAACCCTGGTAACTGTCATCTATTTGCATCTGGACCATCAAAAGATGAAATGTAGTATCTTGGTGTTTTACAAATATATTTTTATAGTATTCTTTTTGGATTGTAAATATATCCGAAAGATGGCAATATTTTTTTCATATCTCATGTGCAATGAGACACATTTGCATTAATTTTGAGTGAAAGTGGTCATTATTGCTAAATGCATTCTTTATGCAGAGCAGAGAATTATTCAGAAAAAGCAAAGGTTGCTCCCTCCCTGTGAGAAAGCAGCTCCTCTGAGGCATTAGCCTGATTCAGGTCCTGTCAGTCCTGCACAAGAAGAGTGAGTGACTGACGGAACAGTGGGGCTGTGACAAATGTTCCTCTTCCAAATTTTAGCTTTTGTAAATATTTCTTGGTTGTTCATTCCTGCTTTCGATTTTTCCATTTACTTTCCGAAGCAGTGTGTGTGGCCAACTAGGAAACCAATTGGCCACAACTTAAAACATATGGCCTGTACTCATAAGCCTTTTGTTATGGTTTAACTCAAAGTAGAACACCTCTTAACCTGGTGGTGCTGTCTGATACCAATGTATGGCCTCAGCTTGCTTTTACAAATCAAGATTTTGTTTAAATGTTTCTCAATTGCATTTTTGATCCTCTTATAACAGAGAAACCAGGTGCAGCAGCCAACCTCTGATGAAACTTTCATAGTGTTTTGGGAGTGAAGAATGGATTAAAGAAAAACATTTAGTTGTCCAATAGCCCAAAGGACCATTCTTTGAAAATAAGATGAATTTTCATTAACCTCGAATGGATTAGAGGTGGAGAAGATCTAGAAGCAGTGTATTGATGAAAAAACATGGGTGGCATTCCCAGCAGGAGGAGAGGACTGGTTTTACCTTGAACAGTCACAGGAGAGGGGGAAAGGTGTGCTTGCGCTTACAACACCTGCAAAGCTCCATGCTTGTCAGTGAAGTGGCAGAAGCCAGCTGGCAAGCATGGTTATGGTGTTATTATTTGCAACATGATTTCTGGTATGGCAAGTTGGGTACTCATTCCTCTCTGCATGGGAGATTGCTGGAATGTGTGGATCGATGCATCGTGAAAATTTGAGTTTGTCTTGTCATCCCACAAGCTCTAAAGTTTTTTGACGGTTTTCCTCAAAGTACATAATGTGGCTTCTTTAAGAAGCCTTTCCCCTGCTTGGTTATGCCTCTTCTCCTGTGGAAGCTTGGTAGAAGTTTAGAATTTGCGAACAAATTCAGTCCTCCTCAGACAAGACTAACAGAGAGGGGTCAGACAGGCAAAAAGGATGGAAACATTCACCATCCAGACTTCTCAAATTCTTTCATGATTTTTGCATTGCTTAATAGTAGTAGGTCTCTCAAGCCTGAATCCTTCTTGCTTCACAGGCTGATAAGCTGATATTAGCTGCAGACAGAAAGGAAATTTCCCAAGGTGATAAATGGTCAAAAACAACTTAGAATCTGGTGAAAAACAGAGTGCTAGTCATAATAAAGATTAACACCTGTTGTTTTTCCCATGGGATACATCCTGAGGCCTGGTCTCTTGGTTGTTTATCCCAATTAGCCAATAAGCTACTGTCCTGTTCTAGTCTCTCGTAACATGCTTTAAATACAAGCTCTCCACTCAATAAAGTTGGCCTTTTTTCCCTAAAAAGGTCCATGTGTGTTGTTGCTCTTTTTCCCTCTCTCTAGGACCGAAACCACATAGGTCCATATCCACAAATTCAGGGAATACTGTTTCAGTTTAGTCACATGGAATATAGATTCACAGAAACTCAGGCTTAATGGTTCTGTGTGCCGGGAATAAGAACTGCTCACCAGTTAGAGCTGTTGGTGGTTTCTGGTTTCCTAGAAGCAAAAACCTTAGTTTTGGAGGCAGAGACACTGTGGAACACATGATGTGGCCTCTCCTCTGGCGTCTTTGGGGCTGTACCTGGCCAACCCTAGGTTGTCTTTGTAAGCCAAATTGTTCATCAAGCTGATGGACAGGCGCACAAAGCTTAAAGAAACGGCGGTCTGCAAATTTAAAAAAATAGGTATTCGTGTTTCAAATGTAATTCTTGAAAGAAGAGATCATGGCATACAATTCAAATTGAAGAGATCATGGCATACAATTCAAATTATTCCCCTACACTGGTCTAATTGCTGTAACCAGCTGATAATGCAATCTGCTGGCAAGATTGGCTATCATTGCTATGGAGATATATTCACTGACAGTAAGTGTTCATAGATAGCTTTTCTAGTGTATTAAGAAGAAAGGGACAAAGGACTCTTTTCTGCACTCTTTCAGGAATTCTCATGTTGCTTATTTCTTTCTGAGTGTATGACTTTGATTCTTTGTTTCTGTAGGGTGTAAAACATGACCTTTGCTTATAGTAATTCCATTTGTTTTCTGAAAGGAAAACCAGTAGTTCAGGAAGAAACAAAAAAGCACCCAGTACTGCATTCTTCTGATTTCCATTACTTGTGCATGTCCAGTGTTCCCAGCAAGGAAGTGGATGTTCTCAATGCAGTAGCTACCATCAGACAATTTGGAAAAAGCATTTTGCAGGCCCATGCTAGGAAGAGTCACCTTAGCCCTGAAGATCTTTTTCCGTTTTCTGGAGGAGAGAGTCCTCTGTAGGAGAAACATACTCGTAAACTTCTTAGTTTAGCATATGATGATCTCACTTTTACATAGATTGTGTAGTAATATGAATTCTTTTAAATGACTGACAAGCTTAAAAGACAATTATTGTAAATATTATATCTTTAGTAGGCCAGAGATTTTATTGAAATTATTTCTGAAATTGGAGCACTGCCAATACGCAGTTCTTGAGAGAGAGGAATTTTTCACATACCATTTTCTGCTGTACTGCTGCAATATTAATATTCATTTGAATGGTAATGTGTAAGTGTGTCTACAGCTTTCAAACGTAAACTTGAATAAGTAGGCTGAGCTTTGCAGTATAAGCTGTTGAAGGTTTCCTAGGCTCCCCTAAGAAGCCAAATCTCATCTGTGGCATCATTTGTCTGGGAGTTTCCTTTTCATTTTCTTTTTCTAAATAACACTGAAATGGAAGACTATTCATGCCTCAGGAGGAGCAGTTAATGGCAATTAAAGTCTTTGTTCATTTGTCTTTTATTTAGGTATATTACAGTATATCTTTGCATCTCTCCTGGGCCTAAGGTTGTCATTATGAAAAGCATATTTTATTATCCCTTCATAATATTCGCAGCTCTGTTTAGCCAGGTACTTAATGATAGATGCTGCCATTAAGTAAAATACTGCAGTTCTAGAAGAAAAATACTCTTTCAATATGCCTGTCACATTGTGTGATACACATTATGCTCATACATCCTTTTAGATTGTAACTGTACAGCAAACTATTTCTTTGCTTTATTTATATTAATTTATTTTATTAATTTACAGGCCTTGCAAGAGCTAAATCAGTTCCTAGTCATACATATTCCAATGAAGTGGTAACCCTATGGTACAGGCCTCCAGATGTCCTTCTGGGATCAACAGAATATTCCACCTGCCTTGACATGTGGTAAGTGCTGATGAAAAGACACTAGGTAGATGCTTTAGCTCTTGGGTTTTTTTAGACATGTAAACCAAATATGTAGTGAGATAATTGGTACAGGTTTAAAAACACGTGTGTAGTGATATGTGTGGTTCATGCAGTATCTCCCTAAGGGAATCCCCTCCTGCCACCCCACTGGCTGGCAGCTGCTACCAGCTGTTGACACAGCACCCATTGGTGCTTTGCAAGAGACTGTAGTCTGACTTTTGTAGTTTTAGTGTGGTACTTTCATATGATACAACTCTTGTTTTGCATAAAATAGACTTTCACCATGCCCACTTATACAAGGAGAAAACCAGGATTCTCTGGTTGTGAGCATAGAACCTCAGTTCTTAATCTGCTGTATTTGGTAGTAGTAAATATTACTGAATAGTTTCCTTTCAAACCTACAGATGTCATTTAGACTTGCACGCTTAGAAGAGTAGTTTTATTTGTGCAATATATAAACACCTTGCTCATTTTTGATGACGTCAGTTAGTTCTGTGTTGAACAAGGAAGGTATTTGGTTTTTTGACTGTTAAAAAACCAAGCTGGAGGTTCTTAATTTATTCTCTAGTTTTTGGGGTGACAAGATCTCTGTAATCTGTACAAATTCTGAAATACAGAAAAAAAATCCTCTTTCTTACAAAGAAAGGAAGATGCTCTACAATATGTTTGGGTTTTGTTTGGTTTGGTTGCTTGTTTGCTTTGAGGTTTTTTTGGTTGGTTTGTTGGTTGGTTGATTGGTTTGGTTTTGGTTTTTTTAATGCATGTTTGACTTTTTAAACCTTTACAACTCATTCGAGGAAAAACTATACTGAGGAATTTTAGAAAAATACAGTAATTTTTTTGCAGTTCAGTGAAATATCTTTCTTTTATACAGGCAAACCAAAGTTAGAATTATGATTATATTAAAATCTAGAGGTAACTGTAAGATGAGGTTAAAAGCACCTTATGTTTTCATATGGTGTGTAAATAATATTTTTAAGGTAATCTTGCAGCGTATTATTGAAACTGAAGACCTTGCGGGAATGTTTTTTTTGCTAGGGAAGGGAACTAAACATGAGATTGCATTTAGTCCTGTAGCTGCAATCAGAGACTATGGAATGAAAACAAGTTTTCCTGAAAATCTTGACTCTTGGGGGCATGATTTAGAAATCACAAGATTGTTTAGTGTGAAGGGGTTACAGAGTATAAATACTAGAATATCTAATACTGAAGTGTGTGGTTGGTACAACTGGACCCTGGCTGCCGCAGTTCCTTGAGCTCTAAGAGAAGGTGAACCAAGAGGTAAGAAAGGGACAGTGAGAAAACTCCAGATGTGAACACTGTGATGTTACAAGTGTGCCAGAGAGGCAAAGGCAGCATCTTCTTTATGAATTATCTGGTTTTCCTCAGACCATTCTCCACTTCACAGGTCTAAAATAATTTCCTTCTGCATCTCAGTTTCTCACCTGTCCTAAAACTGTCCTGTTTTCCTAAACATCAGGTTCAACCTGGTGTCTTCATAGGTTATATACAGTCTCTGCAGCCTATCTGTTCCTGATGTTTTACAATCACCTGTTTTCCAAGTAATACCTCAGACACCCTCAGCAAGCTCAGCTTGCTTGGGGTGAGGCAGAATGACTGACTCAGGGGATGGAAATATCTGGGAGAGATAAGTAGTCCTTTCTGCTCATCTTCTCACAGTTCTCTCTACATTTGTTCAATTCTCAATCATGCATATTTGTGTATGTCTGCACATACATGAGTCAACTTGTAAATTACAGAGAATATATGGAAACAGCTAAAGAAAATTTTTAATACTTTAATACAGCAAACTGCTCGAAAAGCACTTTAAAAAGCGTTTTTTTTTTTTAGTTAAAAGCAATGTTGGAAATTTATTTTTCTAACTTTTCCCAATTTAAAAAACACTGTGCTGTGAAACTGAAGAAAGGATATTAATTTTAATTTTTAAAATTTTTTAATTTTTTTTGAATTTTTTTTTATTATTGATGAAATTTTTTCCAAAAATAAAAATGGTTTTCTCCAAAGTTCAATAGCTTGTCAAAAATAGGTCTTTTAACATTTCCCCCCAATGATAGTTTTAGTAAAAGAGCTATTAGAAGGTCCAATCAAAATATGTTGTGTTCCTGTAATAAAGATTAAGCCATGTAGCTAATTAAAAGCGTTTAAAAGTTACTATACCTGCAGAGTGAGCATATCCTTCATAATCAAATGTTTATATTCAAATTACATGGGCAGCAGGGAAGATCAAGGAAGGACTTAAAATGCTACTTCAGCAGTCCAGGTCATTATTTTGTTTTATGACCAAAATGACTTGAGTATTGGGGAAGAAAACAATAGTTACATCTTCAGTGATATCAATAAATGATATTCTCCTGCACAGAGCATTTTATAAAGGCTTAAAAACCACCCATGGTGGTGCTCATGGGTCAGACGTGGTGTGATCTGTTTCAAATGAAAAACAATGTCTTATTCCTCTTGTGCTCAATTTGTAGCCCTTACTGTATTTTTTTCTGCCCTGTACAAACTGAGCAACTATGAAGGGCTCAGGAAAAAGGGACCTAGTAATACAGTTTCTTTCACAAGGCAGCAATTTGTGCAGGGGCTCAGCCTCTGCCGCATCAGAAATGAGAGGAGAGCAAATGTGTACTGTGTGTGACAGAAGAGCTTTAGATTATTACTTCTGTGCCTTGCTGGGTAGTCTGAGACAGCACTTGCAGTGTGATTGTGAGAGGTGTAGCTGCGTGCTGAGGTCACTTGTGCTCACTTGGCACATCTGACGGTGAGCTCTGCTGGAGCACGGGCAGCCTTGGGGCTGTGCTGGCTCAGTGGCTGCACAGAGCTGAGCCATAATTACATTAAAGCCATTTAGTGGCTTCCCAGAGTGGGAGGAAGGGAGACATGGAGAAACCTGTCTACCATCAGATTCCAAGATAATTTGGTAATTTGTTATCAAAAGTGTGTTTGTAGCATTAGCATTTTTATGCAATTACTGGCATTATGTCCTTATGGCAGATAGTGTGCTCTCCTGTGTCATTATTGATGATCTACATGATGACAAAACTAGGCAGCCACTTCACTAAATATTTAAATAATGTTAAGGTAGAAAGCACAGCTGTTTCCTCTGTTTAGAGAAAAGAAAAAAAAAAGTCACCGGGCTTTTTCTATAGCCATGATAAATGACATTTCATGGTGGTTCCCCAGGAACAGAAAGTGAGGCTCCCACAGAGCAGAAGACCAGCTGCATGAAAAAAGAGTCCAGGTATTAACCACTGGACAGTGGCTGGGAAGCAGGTGGCAGAGGCTGCAGGCTATTTTTACACTTCATTTGCTGGTGTAGAGAATTAGAATAGTAACTAAAAGCTAATGATCCACACGCAATGTTACATTCTCCTGCATTCATTTTTAAATAGCCTCTGGCAATAAAATAATATTAATGAAGATGTACATGCAATAGTGGTGTCAGGCTGGTGATGGAAATTAGTGTGTCAGGCTTGGTGATTTACTGCTGACAGCATTTGATACAGCAGCATTATGTGAATATATTATACTACCCACAACTGCATCAAAGAGTTGTGATAACCTTTGATATAGCTTTTTTTTTTCCCTCTTGATGAGGACTTACTAGTATCTAGGAAAATGGTTTTGCATTGCCTCTGGTGTAACTTGTCCTAATCCTTGAATTTTACAGTCCTTTGAAAGTCAATGCAAGGAAAATAGGCTTCAACACATAAAGGGGTTTATGGATTACTAAAACCCATATACAAGTAACACAGAAACAGAGGGGGAAAATCCCTAAAATAACCTATTCTCTTTGTTCCTTACAGGAAGAGTATAATATTAGTAAATGAAGCAATTTAAACAGGCTGTTAAATCCATTTGATTCTGATAATGCATGTGCTGCTGCTACATCTGGGTTGCTTACATCAAGAAGTCACTAGGGATATTTTATTTTGAAGTGCAGCTGGCTTTAAGCTGTGTTTGCTAACAGCTGGGAATTTTTTTGCAAATTCTGTTGTTTTGTTTTTTACAAAACACACTCTTAGTCACAGTACAGGTAACCTAAGCAGTTATGGGCCAGGCTATATTTTAAATTCGCATTTATTAATTAGCGTCAGCTATGTTTAGTACTGAGGAAGAAATAAATTAAAACTAGGCCAGTAAAATGTTACAAAATCGCTTCTTAAATAACTCCTCTTAAACTTGGTTACATCTGGGTTGTTATACATGATTTCAAATCAGGGTTTAATTTAGGGAAACCTGTATATGTAGAGTTTCTCTGTCCTATTATTAGAAAAATAAATGGTATGTGGGAACACACCACTTTTCACACATAGCCTGCTATAGGCATGGATTTGAGTGCTCACTATAATTCCATGCATGCTTTCATGAATATTTGACCAATGAAGACCTGCAACCATAATTAAGACATCCATTACATAAAAATTAATTTTGTCCTAGACACAAATGCCCCAAATTGTGGATTTTACGTGGGGAATATTACAAAGGCATCTTTATCCAAATGCAGTGAGAGAAATGTGAGAGCAGTAGTCCCAGTATGCCCTGAAGAAATACTTCTTGGGGCCTGAGAGAGAAAACAACATAGGGGGAATTAGCTCTTTTGCCCTTGATGTTCCTCAGGATTATGACTTCCACTCCGAAGAGATGCTAATGTGTCGGATTAGGGTATTAAGGTCATATTGCGGTAACTGTAAAGGTATTGTTAATTAAATTTCTCTTGCTGTCAGTGAATTCTTCAAAAGTTTTATCAGCTGAATTAGCTTTTGATTGGAAAATTCTATAGACTCAGATTCATAGAAATGCTGTGTGTGAGGAAGTGAGGAACTGTCTGGATCTGTAGTTATGGGAAGGACATTTCATTTCCTATCTGAAAACTACATTTATCCATTTGCAACATCAGATTTGCTGTTACTTTTCCATTGGTAGAAATACCTTTCATGTGTTTCATACCTTCATTATAAAAGTACTTGGATGCAGAAAAGAAAACCAGAAAGTACATGTTCAACATGAAAGTGTCTCCTGGCAAAATGTTGCTCAAGTAGTTGCTTTGAAGAGTATTTTCTTGAGCTTATTTTGACTCTGCTTTTACAGAATAAGTGAGTTGAATAGAAAGAATCACACAAGAAGGGATCATGTAGATTTTAATCCTTCATGAATATAGTATTTCTTAATACAGAAACTGAGTATGGCTACAAAGCAAAAAAAAAATCTGGAGTTTTTATTTCTAGGTATTCAGTGACACATGCAAGAGCATGACCACTCTATTCTCTTGTAATTACAATTACTGCAAGTCTGACTGTAAAGAAATACCTTGAGCTCTCATGCTCTCAAGTAAATTAGTTTTCATTCATTGCATATGCTTCCTGCACAAATTTGAATCTTTTTTGTCATCACGAAAGGGAAATTTTGATTCACTCATTAGTTCTTGTGTGAGAACTGCTGTTTGCATTATTGCCACTGTATTTTTATCAGACTCTATTGTTCATTAGATGTTATTTCTTATATATCAAAGAGTAATGGTCATGAAAGACAAATTCCAACCAACTTCAGAATTTGTGGGTATTCCAGCAGTCTGCTGCACCAGAAATAAATCAGATTTTTGTCAGCTAAGGATAAAAAAGTCCCTTGCTTTACATTCCTTTTCCCTAAAATTTGTTTTCATCCTGTTCATAAGCAGGCTGATAAAGGAACATGACCTTTTTTTTTCCTGAATAAATCAGACAAGGTAAAAAACTCTTTGCCCTTACAACATGTATATTACTAGCATTTTATGGAAGATGCTCTAGTGTTACATCTTGGTGACAAATCCATAAAAAAGTAAAGCAGTAGGATTTTGAAGGGGTGTGCATACAGGTTTTGTGGGGTTTTGTTTGTGTTTTTATTTGTTTGTTTGCTTTTTAATTCTGATATATTTAACATTACAAATAGTGTGTAGTTTGGGAAGCTTGAATGAAAACTCTGTTGTTCCTTTGAATTTCAGAAATCTCACCAGGGGGATTGCTGAAAGGAATTACTTGGCTTTCATAAAATGCCTTCCCCCTCTGAAGCCAAACCCTGCACACAGAAAACAGACTTAATGACCAGATAAAAATATTATGTGAAGACCCAGCATAGGTTTTCACTGCAAAGGCCATGCTGAACATTATCATCTGCACTGAGCCTGCTACAAAGCAGATCTGTTCAAGGCAGAATATTCAACACTTTAAAACACATAAAGTAAGAATATCGGGTTTCTATATACTTGATTGAAGTATAAACTAAAACTTGGTTTGGAAACATATCCTCATTCTGGAGTGTGTCTGTACTCTGTTTTATGCCTCCATCAAGAAAAGTCATAATATTAACTGAAGGAACCATCTCTTATAATCTTTTATATATTATGCCTTACCAAAGCTCTTATGCTTTTTTATTTTTGTTTGTTTTACAGTATTCAAGTACAGATATGCTGGAGATTCTTGTGACAACAAGGATCTTTGTTACACAGAGACAGGAATATGAATCCCTAAGCCAAACACATAAAACCAGTCCACCAGTAAGCAAGTCAACTTTAAGGGAATACCCTTCTGTATTATAAAAGCTGTGCAGAAAAAAATACAACAAAAAAAAGAAGGTTCCTGAGGCGTTCAACTTCATTTTTACAGGTTCATTTACTGTATCAATTCAAACGCAAGAGAAGCCATTCAGCTGTGCTAGTAACTCTTACTCTGTAAAAGGCTGTACAGTGACAGCCAGAGTCCCAGGAAATTAAGCAGGACAATAGAAGAGCAATATTAGATGGCATGGCCATGTATGGTCTCATCAATATATCGATAGGTTTAGTCATGCTTTTTGTCATCAGAGAGTAAACCACCCATTTCAGCATTAAATGGCTGTCACTTTTACTTTGCAAGTTTATCCTATGCCATTTCATAGGAAAAATCTCTGAACAACATTGCAGCATTTGGCTTATTTATCCAAACTCAGAAGTCCTATAAAGAGACTAGGAAAATTCGAACTGAATACACCAAAATTTGTTGAGGTAATATTCTTTTGTCAAAAATTATTTAGAAGTGCTTCCTGAAAATGTCATTGTATGCTGAACGTGCATAAATTTACCTAAATAACATACCCTTGGAGATGCATGCACCTTAAAGCCTCAATTTCATATTTTAAGAAGTAATCTTTGCATCATAGAAACTAGAGGTGGGAGTGATGTGTGAGATGATATTCTCCACTCCACTCCACTCTGAATGCAAGTCTGTTTCCTGAAGAATATTCTTAAGTATTTCAGCTTGTCTATTTTACATGATTGTAACTGGGCTTCAAGTCCATTGGGAGGCTGGGGTGTAGCACAATTATTAATTGTATTTCCTTAACACTCACCCTAAAATTTCTATTTCCTAAAGGCATTCTGCTATTTCTAGTTATACTATTTTATATCTACCTACCATTCTTGTATCCTAATCAGTTCTTCCCTGTCCTTCACTTTGCATAACTTTAAATACAGAGTCATCACATTCTCGTTTGTTCCTTGGGTTTTCTTGTAGCCAAGATGACAATTTTCTTAATTTTTCCTCAAACCCCAGCTCTTCTGACATGAAAATAGTTTTTGCCTTGTTCAAAAACATCTCTAAACTGTTTAAAAGTTTGTGAGGTCTACAAAAACAAGACAAAATTTCAAAGCCTTGTAGAGGCTTTATTTCTTTTCTCGATCGCAGTGTGTGCACTTAACAGTTTGCAATGCAGGGATATTGCAATGCAGGGATATTGCAATGCAGGGATATTGCAATGCAGGGATTCCTATTACAGACTCAAGTTTTTACCTACTCTGATCCTAAAATTCACCAATACATGGAAATACTGTAACATCCAAAATACTGTTCAGCCATCTTCAAGCTTTTATTTGATATTATGGCTTTCTGGGTCTTTCCTATCCATTTCTTAGTTCAATGTCATGCTTTTTCTGTATTATTATTTTCCCTTTTTTTAGTATTCATTTAAACTTCTCTTTCTATTGACTTACTCGTCAATGTGCTGAACACCATAACCTTTGAAACCAATAATAAGCTTAATTTTCAGGTGGGCTGAAGGGAACAGCAGTCTTCCTGCTCAAATCTTGAAGGTTGCTTATATTTCTCACCCCAATGATTATAACACCTTTTTGATTTTTGTATTCACTGTTTGTTTAACTCCAGTACTCTTTTATTTCAGTTTGTGACAAAATGTAATTCTAAGCTGCACAAGAGTCCAAGACATATAATGGAATTCTTCTTTCCAAGCAGGAAATTTTTCTTCAGTTTTGTTTGCTTTCTTGATTTTTTTGCTTATACTTGTGTCAGAACCACTAAAAGGGGGAAATTTATAAATAATGTAAAACAATACAAAATTTGGCAAAACCTTCCTGCTGCCCTTACCACATTTCTGTTCAAAATTCTGTTCTCTTCAGCTAGATGAAGATTCTCTGCAGATTTGTATTTGCTCTCAAGTGATATGCTGGTTTAATCAAATGCCTGTTTTCTGGTTGCAAGAATAGAACTGTGATCCTCTTTTCTTCAGTCTAAGTTCAATTGTTTTATTGCTCATCTTGAATAAATGGCTCCTGGCTAAAATCTTGACTTTTTCCTTGCCTGAGATGCTGGTACTGTTTATAAGTATTTGACTAAGATATATTGTGCCTATCTGTGCCTAATGAAGCACTAACCAGACTAAATGATGAATGGCAGTTTAATCAATTCAGTTCATTTGGTAACCAGCAGAAGCATATGGAACATAAATTTTAACCTCTCTTTTATAAACTCCTAATTTATTCTAAAATTTGACCGCAACTGTGCTTTCCAAGGTTTTCTTCCACTTCTCTATGCCAACGAGAAGCTTTACTTAATATATCTATGCTCTGGGTTGTAGAATTAGAAAATAGTGATGTATATTTAATTTTCTTCTTCAAAAATTTGACTGTCAACCCTCATTGTCCTGGAATGTAAAATTGTTTCACTACTGGGTATTTGTCAAAGCCTGAGAGATGAGTAAAGCACAGGTTATTCACTGATACTTTTAGTTAAGTGGTATCTGTAAGTACTCAGCTGCAGTCTTAATTAAAATATGAAATCTGTTTTCATTAAGTTGTTTTATTCTAGAACCAGTTCCTCACCAATATATGCACACAAATCCTAAAATTAAATGCTGTTTTCTGAATGCATCATCATGATGCATAAGCAATGAAAAGGTATGTAATTACTACATTCCAAATAATTTACTTCCAAAACCGAAGTTAAATTAGAGGTTATTTCTGGGATTTTTCTGACACAAAACCAAAACTCTCTGTTTTAGAGGGAGGTGGTGCTGTAGTTAGTGTTGCAAATTCTTAGTTCATTTCGGTATATGTTTTGGGGATTTAAACATGTTATTACTTTGAGTGCAGAGTGTTTTTGTGTGGTTGCTTACACAGACATGGTTGTACAGCATATGTGGGTGTTTGCATATGAAAGTTGTAGAAAAATGTATGCAGAAAAATGTAATTGAAGAAGTTGAAGTATATCATTAAATTCTGCATCCTGTTGAGAGCCAAGAGGGATGTTTTCTCTTTAAATGATTTTTGCTGAGGGAACAAGCAACCCTTGAGCTGTTTTCATCTAGAAGAGGTACAAGTGCAAGTTTGTGATTTGCTTTCCTTTTGAGATGCAGGAGTTTACAGGTTATCTGGAATTTGAGATAGAGTCACAGAAGCTTTTCTCAACCTTTGAGAATGCATTCTTTGTGCTGTAGTTAGTGTGCCTCAGATATTTTTAGTGTCTGATTTCCCAGTACTTCTGGCACTGGTTTAACTCAGTGGGATGAGGGGGGCTTGTGTGAGGTATATTGTGTAGGAAACCAAGGACAGGGGCTGTAAAGGAGGTGGCTGTCATAGGGAGAGGAAGGAGTCCATGGCTTCTCAGCCCATGGCAGGACCTCTGAGCCAGAGCTTCTGGGGAACGGGGTCAGCAGCTATGGGCTTTGAGCTTCTTTCATTTATGCTGGAAGAGGAGAGAAGAAAGTCCAAGCAAGTACTTCCCCCAAGTTATCAGCATTTGGGCAGTAGCTACATTCAGTGGCTGTGAGCAGCCACGTGCCCTTTTTACTCACTTTTTCCCAGACTCTCCTCCTATGCTAAGTGTGCTTCCATCATCTGTCTGTCCCCATTCAGCCTCTCCCAAGGATGCTCTCTCACTGCCATTCCCACATCTCCAGAGATTCTTTGGGAGCATGACTATTCTGCTTGGGAAGCAGTAATGCAGAAATCAGCAGCTGTGTCTTTATTGTTCTCAACACCCACCAGCCATATTCCTGCTATCTCTACACCTTTCTTCAAACACCTGGGAAGTGTTCATTTGTATACACTGATTTTAGCAAATGCACATGCCTGTCCTTCCACCTGGCATCAATTGAAAAAAAAATTTCTTTAAGCACTGGTAAAGGATACAAAAGCATTGTTGTTGGCTTTTTGATCTATAAGAAATCTTTCTAACCTTGTCTTTATTTTTTTCTTTCTATAGGGGAGTGGGTTGTATCTTTGTAGAAATGATTCAAGGGGTCGCTGCTTTTCCAGGAATGAAAGATATTCAAGATCAACTTGAAAGGATATTTCTGGTGAGTTCTTTATTGCTGAAGTAGGATAACAAAGGATCAATTGATAAATGCTCACATATTTATTTGTGTTAGGAATTAGTGTTAGGAGTTAAATTACTGGTAGAACCAAGGGTCAGAAGCCCAGTCCACAAGCTAGATAGAGTTTACTTGGTATATTTTGTGTAAAAAGTTCTGTTTCTAATTCTTTTCAGTTTTGGTTTTTTTTTTTTGTTTTTTTTTTTAAACAAAGAGGTTTATGCAATTGTGTAAAAGCTTTCCAAATATAAGCAATGGAAATCCAGCCAGTTTGTCATCCTCGCTTTGCAGAGGACAACTTGGAATGGCCTTATTAAAATTCTACTAATATTGTAGTGTTAATATTTTTTTGTTTTAAAGGAAAAGTAAGATAGGAAGTGAGGTGAGAAACAGAATAGGAATTCTGAAATCATGCTTATACTCAGATTCAGCAGACGTCCTTGGCCACTGCTTCTGCAGCCTGGTTAGGGCCTTCATGTGGGTTGCTCAAAGGCACTGATGACACATCTACATTGGGAGTGAAAGAAAAGGTAATTTGTCTCAAACATAATGATAATTCATACATTTTTCTATGCAGGGTTGTGGTTTTCAAGTTTTGTTTGTTTGCTTAGGATTTTATTTTCATTTGCTCTTTCTTCTATTGTGCTCTGAGTTTGGCAGTTCCCTTACAAAAGGTTCAGGAGCATCTTTTCTTGACTCCCAGTAAAGGTTTATATCTACTCTGATGCCTCCTGGGAGCTGTGCTGCTGTGGAGTGGTTTGTTCAGGGCAGGCACTGCTCACCCAGATGAGCCAGAGTGGCTCCTGGTACTGCTGGGTGGGCATCAGGGAAAGTAGGAGCAGTGTCTGACCCTAATATGTCAATCTCTGGATTGTTCTGAACATAAATTCAGAAGGGAAACATGAACATACCCTTGCTTTCAAATGTTATTTTGTCAGTAGTCATTTATTTCAAATGCAGCATATTTATTTGGAATTCTTTTTTGGTCCATAGGGAGAGGAAGAAAGTCTTTCATAATATGTTTTAAAAATTTACATTCTTCACTTTATTCAGACTTGCTTGCACTAGAGCTCTTTTTTTGGGACATCAGGGAATTTAGCAAATGCTTTTAGGAATGGTTCATAAAAATATCTCTCTAAAACAAGGCCTTACTTGATTGTGATATAAATATAACTAATTTTCTATAAAATATTTGGTTTTTCTGCCGTGTTGGCTAATACCCTGAAAATTCTGTGCTGTGAAAGAATAGCTGTGCTACAACATAGACTAGGAGCAGCAGTTCTGAGCAATTCCTGTGACGTGTCTCATTGTTTTGTTTGTTTGCCAGCTTGTGTATTTTAAGCTAGCAACTTCTGAGCCAGTTTCCGGATTTTGCTTTTAAAACTTACTATGCTTTTCATTTATTAATTTGAAATTTTCTCCTTATTTATAGAACATGAAATTTTGAAAGAATTACTTCCTCTTTGGGACTGGATCTCATTCATTGCTGTAAAATCTTATTGACTGTTTTTGCTGTTGAAATTAAGGGCACTTGTAACAGCAGATATCAGGTGCTTCCTTTAGCAGGGCCTTGTTTGCAATTTATCATATGAGACTGTAAGGTATAGTGCAAAAAGTGGTAGTGATAGGTGTATCATATCACTAAATCTATTTTCGTATGCCTTCTGTAAACCTTTTTGTATACTTCTGTTTTTTTCTCTGTCCTCACTATCTGTGTGTTAAAATGCCAAGATAAATGCAATCTAGGATGAGTTTTGAGGCCTGCCAATTATTTTAAATTTTGTTTTTAAACTGCAGCTGCAAATACTGAGAACAGTGTTGAAATAACAAGGGATAATTTATTGATACTCTTTCTTTAATTTGATCTTTTGCAAACCATCAAATAAATTGACAAAATTTTGGTCTGGGTGTTTTATGGTCCATTGCAAATCAGAGTTCATTTTAAATCCCAATTAATTAGGCTTTCTAATGGTAGTGCCTAGTTACCATTAGCTAAATAGTTTCAGTGAGTGCCTTCCTAATGTACTTTAAGCATCATTAAGGCTTTAAGTTATCTATTTAAAAGTTATAAACCAGAGGATTATTCTTGTTTGGTTTTGTATTTGAACAGAGGGATTAAATTCATTAATTCTCCAGTGAATCATATATAGTAGGGTAGTTAATAGCACTGAAAGACAAAATGAATCAGGTTGTTTTACCAGATAACTAATATGATTAACTCTCACACAGTGAGAACTTAGACGGCTGTGAAAGAAACAGATCAGCCAATAAAAGACTTTTGCAGAAAGAGCTCCCATAGTTCATGTTTTCAGCACCCACCAGTGACAGTGTTCTTAAAACAGAGGGTTTTCTTCTGAAAATGGTGGAAGGTACAGCCCACCTTCACTCTGTTCCAGTAATCCCTTTGTTCACACCTTGTACACAACTTGCAACAGAAAGGAACATTAATCTTTGTCATGTCTGTTGGTGTTGTTTACTCACAGCTACATGTCCTTAAGTGTGAAAGGAGCCAGGTTGCAGCTCTTAGGGAATTTGGTGCATTGTAGTAGGAAACTGGAAAAATGTAAGAAATAGTAGCCAAGAAAAGTGAATAAAATGTAACATGAATAACAATTTAGAAACCTTAAATGACTGATTTCCTATTGTTTAGTGGCCATTATTATGTAAATTAAATTAAAGTACATTTTATGCACATTGTTTTAGCAATTATCAAGTTGAAGTCAGAGAGATTGACTAAATGTTTTTGTGTGTCTCTACTGGTGGCCTTCACATATCTACATAGCAAAAATAGATGCAACACAACACACCACATATGTTTCTTCCTCATTATGAATGATGTTTATTTACATTTCATAACAGCTTAATTAAGTGATTGTGTATTGTAGATTAAGAACAGTGGTTGATCTTTCAGTTCTGTTTAAGGACTTTTCTCTTTAAGCTTGTCTCTCCTGACTTCTATTGATTCAATTTGTGGGTTTTTAAATGGTAATATACACTGATTCTCTATTTCTGTTACAGCAGCTGTTTTTAATAAGTGTACTCAGGTTCTATTACAACCACAGGCCTCGATAAAATAGCAAGGGCTTATACACAGAATCAGACCAGCACTTAGAGATGTTGATGAATAAGCAGCTTCAAGTTGTTATTGTCACACTTTGGATCTGATCATATGAATTCTTTTTTCTGCCTAAAATCAAAAGTGTTGATAAGCTCTTTTAAAAAAACTTTGCTTACCAAATGAAATGGAAATCACACGTTGCCTTTTCAAAGAGGTTTAACAGTGAATAAAATGCCTTAATGCAGAGGTGTTTTGGTTTAATCAGTATACTATTACATTTTTGCTCCTGCTTTTTTCCTGCATGTTGAAACTGGGGCTACTTTCTGGATAGAAATGCATCATAGAAAATAAGAGAGGAAAGTGTAGTATCATAGAATTAAAGCATAAAATCATTAAGGTTGAATCTAACCTTTGACCGAATACCACCTTGTCAACTAACCGATAGCACTGAATGCCATGTGCAGTCACTTCCTGAACCCTTCCAGGGATGGTAACTCTACCATGTCTCTGGATAGCCAATTTCAATGCTTGACTCTCATTTCAGTGAAGAAATTCTTCCTGGTGTCCAGCCTGAACCTCCCTGGGTGCAACTTGAGGCCATTTCCTCTTGCTCTGTCACTGTTTTTTGTAATTACAACCTGTAAGAGCTAACAAGTCTCTTGCCTCAAAGTGTTTAACTAATGGGGAGTCATCATCATTTCCAGCAAACTTTTTTCTTTTCCATTCTCTGAGACAAGCAGCTTAGGTTTTTGTTGCAAGGTGCTAAGTCTGATGGACTGAAGACATGAAGTGGTAATCTTAGCATTTCTTTTTAGTCTTGCAATATGTGCACAAGACAGGATGAAAATTTGATCAAGTGCATATTGAGCAGTAAAACCATGAGAATAGGAAAAATATGTGAGGCAATCTGTTGAATCAAAATAAAATTACACAAAATTGGGAAATATCATTTCGCTTCTGATAAGGAGTAGCTAAGATCTTTATCAGTAGTTTATTCCCGTTGATCATTTGTTAGCATACATATCTCTATATGCAAACTTTGAGGTTTTCAGATCAAGGAGAATGTGCCATTGTAAATATAAAATTTAATTATGTCTAGAAGTTCAAGCTGCACCAAATGCCTTCAAGCTAGCCCTGTACCATGGAAAATTGACAGCTCCTTGGATCTGGTGATGATCAGTATGAATTAGTTGAGTGTTAAAGCTGATTACACTGAGCAGCCTGCAGTATGCTTGTGCATGCCACGCTGGAGATAGCAACTTGGTTACAGCTCTGAATTTTATATGTGCTTTTATACTTGCTGTTCTTAACAGATTCAAAACAGATCAGAGTTGAATCTCTTGTGTTAGCTAAATTTTTCTTCTGCAGAGATTTTTTTTTTAAGTGGGAAGGTATTTCTGTCTTTTCCATTTTACGTGAGCTTTCTGAGAGCCACAATTGATCAAAGTGAATTTTCCTCCCAGGCTCTAAAGCCTTCCTGATAAGGGAATAATCTGTGCATTGCCTGAACTTTAGCCCTGGTGCCAACTACACTGCAAATTAGATTTCACTGCAAGAATAATGTACAAAGAGTTCTCCTGGTACTTTGTAGCTCTCTGCACAGGCAGGACAATGGAATTTAAATGCTGGTTTGTCTGAAAATGGTCCTTCTCTCTGCAAGCGTGGTTGCAGGAAGCATGTGCACCACAGGAGCATCACACTGCAGGTAGGGTGTCACAGCAGGAGTGGAAATGGCAGCCAGAAGCTTCTGTCTTCCCTCACATACGTATTGAACAAGCTGAGGACTGCTCTCTGATATTAGTTGCTATTGCTCTGTTGGGTACCATAATACACAGTATTAAAAAGTAATTAAAAGAGAACAGTATGCATTGAGCCCAGCAGCCTGATCTGCCAAAGGGCAGCAGCAGAAACGCCAGCTTTACACATGGAGCTGTGCAGCAAAACTCACAAGAGTTTGCTATTTCAGATAGGTATGGAAAATAGCCTTTTAATTTCAATGGGAATGGAAGTGTTTCTCCAATTATTGAAGATTTAAAAGGCTAGAAATATTATTTTTTATACATATATGCACACATACTTTTAATATATGACTACAGGCCTGAAGTGTCTTGTAATGCAGGCTAGTAGTATTTCCTCCATGACTGATGTTAACAGGCATTTCTGAAGCTGCAAAGCTTTCCCCCTGTGGTTCTGGATCTGAAGGTTTGCTTCATGTCACTGACATCCTCTGAAGCCTGGAATAATACTTTTCAAGAGCTTTTGAGCTTATGATGGACCCAAAGAAAATGTGCCTTCTGGTACATTGTATTAATAACATCTTTTGGGAAGCTAGCAATGCTAAACCCAAGGGAGGAGTACTTTAAACCACTGGATTTTGAAATTCTTCTGTGTAATCAGGTACTTAGTTAAATTTATTGGTCTTTTTTTCCCAGTTTCTTTATTTAAAATGTTTTTCTTTCACTTGGAAAACACTTTGGCTCTGAAAAACAGGTCATTCATCTGTGATGGAATACATGTAATTGTGAGGCTGAACGTGAGCTGAAGTTTTATTTTGTGTAGGCATGATATCTGTGGTGCCATCTATTCTTCTGGCTGGATGAATCTACTGTAATATAAATAGCTCTTGCTTAGAGGGCAAAGTGTGTGTTTTCCTCCCATATCTTTCCATTTGCTTCCCACCAATGACTTCATGAGCAATATGAGGGGGTTTTTGAAACAAATTAATTAGAAACATAACTACCGAGTTCTTTCTTCTGTAACACAATACATAAGTAGAGAAGTGCAATCCTACTAATAAATCTACCTCTCCTTTGCTTTATAACAACAATATGCAAAATATTTTACTTCTTTTCAGCACCACTGAAAATTAATTACATACATAGCAGGCTTCTCTACCTGTGGGTCTTCCTTTTGAAATTGTTAGCACTTAGTATTTTACTGCAGTTGCCTGCAGGTTTTGCACTGATACCACTTTTACAAAGTTCCTCTCTGGGCTTTATGTCTTATGCCAAACTTCAAATGAAAATAATTCTAAACTAGGCAAGTATGAGTGAAATTAACCTTTAAAATGAACTTTAGAAAACAAAGAAAATCTTCTATGTGCTCATGCTTTGTAAAGGATTCTGGCAATTTTTAAAATTTCTTTTTATGGAGTTTCAGCTCAACTTTTGATCTCTGACTGCACAATATTGCTTTGTGTATTACTGTGTGAGTAGACTTTTCCCCATATAACAGGACCCAATGTAAATTATGCTAATTTGCATTCATTTTTTAATGAAGAAAAATCCCATCCTCACCATGTCTGAGTTTCAATAGTCTGTGCTTTTCTTTGCCTTATACCATTAAACCCATATGGTACTGGACAAACAAACTTGGCCTAAGATTTAAAAACAGCAATCTTGTAAAAATGTAGGATAATTTCTAGAGGAGTATTGCCTGTATGTGCTAGGAAAGGAGGCTTTAAAAAATACGTGCCTCACACTCTGATAACATTTCTTTTAGAAATTGGGACACGCAATCTCACATTTATCCATGTTTAAAGTAATAAAAATACCTGCCAGTGTGTCATGGACACTTTCCAGGGGAACTACCAGCTGGTAGCAGGAGGGAAGAGAAGGAGAGGAAATAATAAATTAATAACACCATCTTTTGGCTTTTAGGGTTGGCTGGATTTCAGGCCAGCCAGTCACACAACCTCATGCACATCGGTGTCACCTGCCTGCCAGATGTTCCTGTCCAGCCTGCTAATTCTGAGCAAAACCCTGAGCATGGCTGTGCTGGCATTGCAAGAGTGTGGGTTGTTATCAGCTTGGTAGTGCAAAACATGAGGAGTAATTGGCTATCAGAAAAAGAAAACAGATTAAGACATGGTTCAGTGGAAAACAATGGCTTTGTGGTTTTCTTTGGAATCAGAATGTTTTCTTTCTGCCATATTTCAGTTGCTGAATGAGAAATAGGCTATAATTATAAGGAAGCATTGTTTCTTTTCCAGACTTGCCTCTAGCCTTTGAGAGGGTGTTTACAGACAACACTTTGAAAAAAGAAACTGAAGAGACTCAGCTGGTGCAAATCAGTACCTGGTGTAAATCAGCACACTGATTTACATCTTTGCAGGCACCTTCTTTCTGGCACCACAGAAATATCTTCTTTGCCATGTAAAATCCTTATCTGTGCAGGTTGTGTCCATGTGTGCTATGGAGCTGTAATTGCAAACATTTTTGCATGTAGGTGACACTGAACAGAAAAGCAGTTGTGAATTTTGTTGAAAATGTGTGCATTTGTGGGAGCTGAAGCCCATTCTGAGCAGAAGTGTTGTCTGCTATCCAAAAATTTATTCTACAAGATAATATTGTACTATAAAAAACACAGACATTCAAAAAACTTACTCTGGTATGCTGGCTTTATTTGCTAGGGGAGATAAAAAATTATCAGGCATCAAATTGTCACATTGCTTTCTCTTTCATAAGTAAAGTAACAATGCTCATTGCACTTGAATCTTTCCTTTTCCCTTTCTTCTTTTATTTGTGTCTGAAATGCACATTGCTTGTCAAAAGTAACTTTTCTGTAAAGCATCTTGATGGCCAAAATTGTTGTTTATGATCTGTAGCAAAAGTCGAAACAACCTTAAGGTTGAAAATGTCTAAAAATCAATGTGAGGCTGTTTTAGATGATGATTTTGGAGATGGGTTATGAGAATATAGGATTGATGTCTTGCCTGTCTGCAGGTATTTCTTAAAAGACTTCAAGAATAACAGCTGATTTCTTCTGTCCTCAGAACCAGTAAAAGTAAATAGCTCTCTCTCTCTCTCATGGTGTCTGGGGGAAACTTCCCCTTCAGCCCATGCACATGCTTTGAGGCACCATTTGCAGTAAGCCTAATTTGAATAAAGTTAGACTTTAATACCTATTTTAGTATTTCCATGATCAGTGCCCTAGACTGGGTATTAATTTAGCAAGATGCTGAGCACTTGCCATAAGATTGTCTCCAACTATCATTTTCACAAGCTGCTGATCCTAGTGAGCTAAATGTAAATTTTGATACAAGTTTAGTAATTTCAAGGGGCTTCAAGTTTTCAAGGGGAAAACATTAATACACCTTGATTAGGACAGCTGCTTTTCTAGTTCATTAAATGGCTATGGTTGAATAACTTAGGCATAAAATTTTCATTTGTTGAAAATTTTGTATAACCCCACGAAGTTTTAATTATACATGTAAAAATGCTGTCACACAATTTCTATGTGTCCACTATTTATGTGTTGCCATTTCTTATGAGATTTGCACAAAGAAAAGAAAATCCTACTGACAAAACAGTATTAATAAGTAGGAAAAGGAAAGAAAAGGGGCTATAGAAATGAAATGTATTCTGGTATTCTGCTACATAAGAAAATGTAAAAAAAAACCCCAAAAAACAACCAAAAAAACCACAAACAAACAAACAAACAAAACCACCACAAAACAACGAACCCAAACCAAACAAACAAAAAAACAAAAACCCAAACCAAGAAAAAAAACAAAACCCAAACCAAACAAAAAACCACAAAACAAAAAAAAAGACAAAAAACAAAACAAAACAAAAAAACAAAAAACAAAACCAAACCAAAAGAAAAAAAACCAAAAAAACCCCGAAAAACAAACCCAAAACAAACAAACAAAAAAACCCAAAAAAACTAAAACACCAAAAAACAACAACAACAAAAAAAACAAAACAAAACCAAAAGCCTCATAAGATATTGAGAGTAGGAGAATTACCTGACTAGGATCTTAATGCAGTAGCTATTCTCAACTGAGTGTGAAATAAACAGAGCAGGTTATGAGCTATGCATTATTATGTTTTATTCTTGTGCTTTGGTTCTTCTTTCCCCAGTCTTCTAAGCTTTCAGTTTAAAGGAGGCTAAAGCAGAACAGGATTGTCCAGCTGTTCAGTTGCAGGAAGAAAAATGTCCTGTGTTTGCTATTTGTCTTTAGAGTGTGCATGTATATCACTGTATTTCTGACAACTGAGGTCTGTTTCCAAGTACATCTCAGAAAGCTGACAATATATTTTGTGAGACAATAGTGAGAATTCTTCACAGTGCTTTTTCAGGGCAGAATAGGACCCAAATGGCTGCGGTGCAGAATAGCATAAGGTGAACAGTTAACAGAGAATGTAGTGTGGTGCAGTAGGTATGTTCTCACATAAATACGATTACCCTGATAAGTACAAATCAAAGAACATTTTCAGCATCTAGCTTAAAACACTGAAAGATTACAGTTGAATTTCTGTATATTTTGATAGGCGAGAAATCAGTTGACTTTTTGAGCTGTCAATTTGATTAAATTTTATTGCATCATAAAGAGGGACTCACTACTTTAGAATAATGACTACTTACTTCCTTTCACAAATACTTTAAAATATTCTAAATTTACTTATCTTTTTCAAAATTGTTTGAATTATAACTCATTTTCATCTTCGAACATATTATATTTGCATTTTTAACCTGTGTATCCTGAATATGATTGTTTTACAATAGCTGGTTATTGTGCCTTTCTCGTAAGAGAAACAAAAGTACATAAATTTTGTATCACTGAACTGGCCCTTCATGAAAATCAGAGGGAAAGAAAGCATCCAAGGGTTTTATCAATTCTTTAAGTATCTTCATGTGCATCCATAAAACATATTGCCCTAATTACTTAAAAAGAGGCCCTAATAATTTGGATGTTGGAGATCTTGTTCATGTTGGTATAATCTGCTCTGGTCTGATGACTGAGATAGTTGGTTGTTGACATTGCTATGCTGCTGAGTCAGCTCATTTTAGAGTTTGTTAGTATTGCTCCTTCCTCTTGGAAGAGGAGGGGTAGGGATGAGGTCCTGCTGGCCTCATTGCATCATATCACTGTATCAGCTGCTCAGCAGTTCAAACTGTAGCCAGGGAAAATCATCTTTTGTTTGTTTAATTGGTGTTTTCATGAAAACTCTGCGATATCCTATTCCATAAAAAAAAAATTCAGACCAGCAAATGTAGCTGAAAATTAAGGATAGTGAAATACCTGTTTGCTGCTAAAGTCATCTCTTCATTTGTCTTCATTTACTTTCAGTAAAGTGTATTTTCAGTGCAGCTTCCTACCACTTCTGCTTTATAGTATCCTCTTCTTGCTAATGTTCTCATGGTTTTGTTGCTTTTGTGGCCTTTTAAATAGCTTAATGATAACATTGTGCTGCTCATCTGCATTCCTCACATAGTCCAAGAGATCAGCTGTGCCTACAGTGTTGAGAGGTTGATTTTTCTCTCTGATAATTTGTGTAGTTGATTGTCCATGTTTCACTGGTGTTAAATCTCTCTTTCTTCTATTTCCGTGACATCTTTAAAATTTACCTCCAAAACACTTTGTAATAGCAGAGTTGCTCATGTTAAAGATTAAAATTGTCATTTTACTGTTCTTGTATCTGATGCCCATTTTTCAGCCTTTCTGTCATCAATATTTCAGGCCATGCATTTCTGTGGACCTTAATGTACTGGAGACAGAGAATAAGAAATTGTTACTCCAGTCTTTCCCCTCCTCTCTCTCATTATTGACTACCAGTGGTACTGAAGCTTATTGTCATATATCTGTGCAAATTTTCTTTTTTAAAATTTCTATCCTATTTAAATTTCTATCCTATTTATTTAGTTATCCATTTTGCCCTCTGGATTGTTTTTACTCTGTTTTTCTGGAAAAAAAAGGTGGAGCATGATATACAGGTGTTAAGTAGCTCCAGTCATTTGAGAATTTGCTGTAATTCACTCACACTTCACTAATCATTCAGTGCAGGCCCCCACAGTTCATATTGGAGCTGCAGGCAGTATGTTCTCCAAATACTGCTGAGTCCTCTCAGCTCATTTCTCCTGTGAGGAGAGAGGATCAGTTCCAGCAGTTCCTGGGAAGTAGTTCCATTTTGCCCAAAAGTAGTGTTGCCAAGAGCAGGAGCTGCCACTGCAGCTGCCCTGCAGATGGCTCAAAGTTTAGTTGGAGACAGGAGATGCCTGCTCCCTGGTCCCTCCTGCATGGTGCTTTTGAAGTAGCTCAGAAGTCACAGACAAAGTTAGAGTGTGCCAGTGTCAAGACAGTTCACTGAAGCTGGCAGTGCTGCTGCCTCTTCCAGTGGAGATACACCAGTTTTCACCTTCATTTAAACAAGCAAAATGAAAACTCTTAGGCTATCTGCCATCTGCTTTTTACGGCCACAACTGCTAAATGAGCAATAAATGGTTAAATCACAGTTTCCAATTTTTGAAAATTTTATCATCTCAACATTTTGTACTCTTTCAAAATCCACTTCTGATCTTGCTGTTTGGGTATGTACCTCATGGTGTTTGGGCAATGAACCCCTTCTTCTTAATGGGTTTGCAAGGAAATAGGTAATGGAAGTGTCAGGAAAATGGGTAGATGTTTCAGCAAAGAATTCACTAGAAATTTCCAAAGTGCTCTGAGTGAGGTGTGCTAGCTCACTGGGCAGCACTGGAGGATACAGGTTCTGTTCAGCCAGTCCTCCCACAGGTCTTACCATCCTCTGGATGAGAATGCATAACTCCCTGGGATTCTGCACTGACCCCACTTAAAATGTCTCAGCTGCTTTTATAGCCACTCTCTCTCCATCAGATGTAGGCTGACATTTCCCCCATTTTCAGGAAAAAAATATTTCTGTACTTCCATTTTTCATTCTGCTTGCTTGTTCTGTGCCTGTGATTCAGAAGGATAATATAAAATTCTTTTCTTTTGTAGCAGCAAAATACTGCTGTTTGGAGTGAATACACCAAGCATCATGCTGTGTTTTGTTGTAGGAGGCACACTTCGAACTCTTATCACTTGAAATGGATTTTAAGTGATAAGCTTAGACATTTTTAAAAGGGATTTGATTTGAGAATTCTGGTAAGGTTCAGTGTAGGAATCAGCTGGATATTTAGACACCCAAGAAGAGTACTCTTATCTGTCTATATACCCATCACAACTGGAGCTCATTATTAATGCCCTCACTGTTTCAGAAACATTGTAACACTTGAACTTGTTCAGTCTTCAAATGGCAGTGTGACTGGCTGCCTTCATTTTCTGCAGGTTGTCCCTTAAAAAAACTTGGCAAAATACCCACTGCATCACTGAGCTCCATGTGGCTTCATCAATGTATTCAAAATTGAGATTATTGCAAGATCAAGACCTTAACTGGCAAAATAAGGAGCTGGCAAACATCTGGATGATGTGATCAGATTCTTCTGTCATGCTGTTCTGTGGTGCTGAGCGCCAGGCTTCATGTATAGGTCTCAGTGTGTGTTACCTCCCCTGGTTTTTTAGGTGAGAAAAAGAATTTTCATTTTACTTCTCTCTTTTTTTTTTTTTTTTGCCCAGACAGTGAGCTCAGGCAGCTCAGTCACCCAGCTCTAGTATTTTATCTGTCTTAGCACTTAGCACTTTCTTCTGCAAGTATTTTTCTGTCACATAAGCAGCACGTGTGGTGAGCTCCTATTGTGCCGTGCATATGCTGTTCCTTAGGCGTCAGGAGTAGAGAGTCCTGGTGTGTTGTCACAACAAGGCACAGTCGTCCCTCTGATGTGTTGGGACTGGGCACCAGGCCAGAGACAAAATGTTTCCAGTATCAGAGCAGTTCATTGTGTACTCACTGCTTCGGAGGGGAGGTTTGTTCTGGGGGAATGTTGGTTGGTTCCTGTGAGAGCTAGTGGGTGAGAGAAAATCCTTGTGGAGAAAGGATGTGATCCCAAATGCTCTGGTTTGTTTAAACAGTTGTAGTTAAATGACACCATAGTGAAGAAACATAATTTTCTTTTAAATAAAAAGGTTTTTCTTGCTTTTTTTATGATGATTTGTAGGAATATGCATGCTTTGGCCTGGTAATTATTGAAATAAGCTTTCCACCTGAATGGCAGCTTTAAGCCCTTAAGTATCCTGATGCAACAGCGTAGCTTGGCCTGTGCCAATGAGATTGGATACTACAACACTAGGTAGGAATTCATACGTGTTAACTGAGCCAGTTTCACGGTCTTCAAAAAGACCATAAAGCCAGCTTTATGATCCAAAGGGAGCATTGCTTTTCTGATAAGCCAGCATTTCCAAAAAACCCTGTGTAGTGCATACCTGGAATTCAAATGAGCCAGCTGCTGAGCCAGCACAGCAGGGTTTCTGGAAGTACATTTCATAAAAGCCTCCCACAGGTTTTGGCTTTTATTTTTATTCCCCTTTTTCAGTTTAAAGAAAAGAAGTCATTAAAAAAAACTAGAAATAAATCTTTAAAGAGCATGTTTAGGAGAGGACTGTCTGTTTGGGTGGGTTGTTCCAAAGGCTTTGCAACCTAGACAGGATAGGAAATGTGAAATGCAGAGTGTATCACTATTCTGTACAGAGTAAATCAGAGCAGATTTTAAAGAATATGTAAACAAGCATGACTTGTGAGCCATGGGGTCCTTCTGTCAGAAAATAGCTGTCTTTGCAGTAAAGAAAACCATTCTGTTTGTTCCCAAACAGCAAGGAAGAGACCTTCCAGTACAGCTAGCAGCAGCAGCTGCTTCTTCACATGTATTAACACCAATCTCTTCCTCAGTAAAATCATTCCCTCTCTGTAACCTTACTTGAGAGCTCACAAGCTCTGTCAGTGCCAGACGACCAAACTTTTCTCCTTGTTGGGGGGGAGAAAAATCTCTTGAGGTTAGCTTGAGTCTTCTACATGAATTTTCTTCTCAGTGTTTTCCTGATCCACAGCTTCAAGGTCTACAAAAGCTTTCAAAATCTTTTCTCTTCTTACTAAGGATCAGTTTCATCCTGTTGAAGTCTTTTATAGTTTCTGCAGCTCCAAAGCAGATATCAAAGACCCTAAGTCTAGTTTAATGTCAGAATTTTAAAATTCTGATTATGGGATTGTTTGCTGATGGAAGGAGACTCCTGAGCAGAGATGGCTGGGAAAGCTGAAAGGACAGGTTCTCACTCTGCTTTTAGCAGTTCAGCATGGAGCATCCCTCACAGAGGAGGCATCTTTTCACTCTGGAGCTAAACAATCTCCTTTTACCGTGTACATCGTTGTTTAACTAGCTTTTGATTTGGCAAGATTGCTGCATGGTTGCACTGGTTTGAGGAAAAGTGTAGTCTCTGTCAGGAGTTTTTTAGCTGCTAATTTCAGATTGTGTCTCTACAGCCTAGGCCTCTCTGTTTTCAAAATAAGTTTGCCAAATCCTTTTTTCTAGGTTTTTTTTTAGCATTCGTCTCATTCACATAAACATTTTAGTAAGAATCAAAAATTTAAAAAAACAGTTTCTTCCACCATGTGAACTTTTATGGATGTTGTAAGTTACTAAAATAGGGCCTTATGATGAAATGTGCTGACTCCCTGTAGGAAGAGGATGTCACAGTCCTGTACGACTTGTTTCACACTTGCTTTTTCTTCGTTGTTAAATTTAGATTAAATACTCTAGTTTTTTGCTCATTCCAGTTCAGTTTGGATTATGGACAGAATTTGTTTCTAAAAATCGTCTCATCAAATGTGGAATAAACAGAACTCTTCCCTGACTGAGCGTTTAAGGACACTGGCATGTCAAACCCCCATGGTGCTTTGTTGTAGGGCTGGGGATTTGATTTAATCTTGTCCTGATGCTCTGCAGTGCTGTGTGGCACTGGGGTGACAGCTCCTCCTGCTCCTCTCCTGCTCCCCTCCTGCCAGCTGTGGCTCCCAGCTCGAGCAGAGCCCAGCTCTGTGAGGGTGGCCAGGCGTGTTTTTGGGCAGTCTCCAGTCCCCTCTGTCTCCCTTGTGTTGGCACAGCTGCAGTGCTGTCTCTGCCAGGGTCCCTCAGAAAGGTAGCTGTGGTTACCATGGGTATGAGGAGAATGATGGATTGCCTTGTGCTGGAAATGGTATGGAAACAGTGTTGGGATAAATTTAACTTTGCAATGCAGACAGCTACTAAAATATTGTTTATATACATAAAATAAGGATGGAAAAAATCACATATTAGAAAGGTTTCCTGGCAAGACTTCATTGTATTTTGCCTCTATGGGGAAAGAGTTAAGAACAGTTGGGTCCTCTACTGTTTCAAGTACCTCATTTTTCATCCTTGACATAGCTAAAGCAAAAATATTAGTTGAGCTTGATTTTTTTATTTTTTAAATGAATGTGTGTTATTAGAATTTTGTGGGAATGTTTTGCTTCCTTCATCCATACTGGCACATTAGCCCAAGGTTTTAGAATACAGCTTCATCATAAATCCCTTCTTATGGTCAAAGAAAGTGGTTCAATGACCCATATATAATGGAATTATGATATTCCACTTTATGCCTGAGTCAGGCTTTTGTTGAGCCTCATTCTGTTGTTGCTGCTTCTTTTTTCACCTTAAAGAATAAGCCTCAATAACTTGCATTTTTTCACAAAACAGCATCACTTTCCTTAGAGCAAGAACAGGTTTATGGGGTTGGTGAGGAGGTGCCTTCTCTCTGTTGTGTTGCTGTTGTGTCCCAACCTCATCATCTGTGTAGCAGGTACTTCACAGGTACTTCATAAGGGCAGTGAAAGAATTTATTACCTTATTTATTAGCTTTTGTTGTTGTTGTTGTTGTTGTTGTTGTTGTTGTTGTTGTGTTTTGGTTTTTTGGGGGAGGGGGTTGCCTTTTTTTTTTTAAAAGACCATTTAGTTAAGATAATTTACAAAATAACTTGCAAAAGAAATACTCCAATCAGTTTGTTTTCTAACCAGCCTTGTTTTCTCTTAAATCCATAATTCTGATTTCATTTCCTGAATGAATGCAGATCACATTTAAAATATCATTTTGCACATTACCATTGTGCATATAAAATGGTGGCTATTGAGTTTATTGTTCCTTTTGCCATGTATCATGATTGTAAGGATTTTTTCATGACTCTGGTAGCATTTACGCATAAGAAGCAAAAAAATTACCACCTGTTTTACACATAAAACTAGGAAAAAGAATTTTTAATTCTGTATTTGTCTGTAAAGAATTATGTGTTCTTGTTTAAGACTTTAAGATTCCTGAAGAGGAATCATGCAAGTTAAGTTTTCAGTATGTTTAATCTGTTGAATTACATTTTCTATATTTTTAATCTGTTTCACTGGTATTTAATTTCTTATCTGTGTGGGAATAATGAAGGGATATTTTGATGACAGTTGACTGAAAAACACACAGAAAGTTTTTTAGAAAACTTACATAGAAAGCTATGTAAGAAAAATAATTTTACTAAAATATGGTTTTCAGGTTCTGAACAAGGCCTTTATTGCATTCCACGTGGGAGGAGACTGCCTAGATTACACGATCGTTCTTCAATTGTTTTCACTTTGAATTGGCATGGATTCCTGGTTTAGGAACTATACAATTTTTGCCATTCATTTAATGAATGGCTTCAATATTCTAAATCTCAAGGACAGTGAATAGGCATGTGGTCTTTACTTTTAATGAATCTAAATAAATATATTTTTGCCATCTTAGCTGGTAGACATTGTTTCTTTAGCAAAAAATGATGTGACTTTTTCACTGCAGCTGTGAACCCTGGAACTTGCACAATATTCCCAAGGGTAAAATGGGTCCAGCCCCAGTCTAACAAACCTGTAAGTGTATTACACAAATTAATAGATGTACAGGACCTTATGGAAACTGAACTTCAAAAGCAAACCTCTAAGCTCGTGATGTGAAGAAGTGAAAGAAATGATTGGTATTGAGGCAATTCCATTTCTGACTCTATCTGTTGGGTATTAAACTTGACACTCAGCTGTCACTATTTGCCCAGCAGGGAGTCAAAGGAAGCCTCACTGCAGTTGTCAGTCAGCAGGCTCTGAGTCAGCATGCATACTACACAAATAATTACTGAATGTTTTTTCTAACCTATTATACTAGAACCAAATGCTCAGTTGAAGGATGAAGTTCATTCTTTGGTCTTCACTGCTTCACTTCTGCTAACACAAACTTTTCCAGATTGTGAAAGATGTGGTTCAGATCTACCTGACTCTACTCCTCAGAAGGGAATGTGGCTGTAGGTGGATCATCTGGACAAATGACTTAGCACCATTGCTCTTCCAGAGCAGGAATTCTATGTTCAGAGGTGGCTCTGAGAGTGATGGAGCTGCTGTAGAAAAATCCTGGAACTCACACTGCTCCCCAAGAGGCAAATCTAAAGCGGTAATGTACTTTGCCCTAATGAAATGGAAAACATGTAAGTTTTTGACTAAGTTGAAAACTTAATTAGATATATATGTTTTGGAAGAATAGAAAAGATTTTTGTTGAAAACCGAAACATCTGAAACCTCCAAATCTCACTCAACAGAAAGAGATTGCTGATTTGGGAATGGTCTGCAATTCTTATTCTCTGCCTCTTTTGATTAAGTTCCTCAAACAGCTGTAGTCTCCCATGGTAGATCACAGCCAAGGATTCACTAAATGTAATATGTTTTACCTAGCAAACAGGAAGACAGGGAAAAGTACAAGAAAAATCCTTAAAAGGTACAATAAAATAAAAACGTTTTTACATCCAGCTTGTAACTTTTCCCAGTTAAAATTCCAGGGCATTTTCCAACAAATCCCTCTTCTTTTGAAAGGAAAAACTTTTTTTAAGCAAACTTTGTTTGTTCATCAAGTTGACCTAACATTAAAAAAAATTTCAATTCTGCATATTCCTTAACCTGATTTCCATAACTCTTGTCTAAGGAAAGGCAGCTCATTTGCATTCTGGTCTTGTCTTTCATTCTCCTCTCAATAATACCACAGGCTGCAGGTTCTTTGTCTTGTTGTAGTCCAAACTGTCTCCTTTCTTGAGGATCATCAGCTCTAACAAGTATATATATCAGTAATATGGAGCTTTGTATATTCAAAACTTGTAGTGTAAAGGGAAATGCTTTTCTTTATTAAAAAATTATGCCAGCAATTGGGAAAGAGCTGGTAGGAAAGATTTGCACTGCTGCTCATCTAATACATGGCAATAACGTGGGATGGTTTTGCATTTGAAGCAGAATACAGGATAACATGACTAATTGTGTTGGTGCAAAGCTTGCTGTGAACTATTTGTTCCCTTGTACACCAGGGAATGGTGAGTCCTTGCAAAACCAGATGCTAACCCCAACAATTTTATTAAAAAAATAAGGCAATGCAGTAGCCCTTGTTGAATTTTCGTTGCATTTCCTAGGAAATCTTTCTACATCGTGCTTGTGTATGGAGATTTGAACAGCAGGCTCTGTTTTTATAACTTTCTGCCAAACCCTAATGATATCAACTGGCAGTATGGGTATTTGACCCTTAGTACCCTGATATATTGTAAATCTGTCATTTTTATATAAATAGACTTCTTGCCCTACAAATGGAGTTAGAATCTGGTCCTGATTTTTAATAGCAAGCCTCAAATGAGAATATCACTTTATATCCCTTGTCAGAGAATAAAAGAGCCCGGAGTGTTGTCTGTGGTGTGGAGCAGCAGAACCCCAGTAGATTTTGGAGTCTTCTTTGCAGTAACCATAACCACCATGGTCCCTGGAAAACATTAACTGCATTCCTAATTTGAGAATTGTAGATTAGTCTTGTGTTAGTAATTCAATTTAAAGAAAATAGGATATTAAACCACGCAAGCTGAATGCTTACCTCGCTGAGAAGCAAATTATCAGTAGAGAAAGCAAAAAAGTTAGTTTTATTTTTTCAATTAATTCTCAATGCTAAATAAAAGTTTTTTTCCAGTATTAAGTTTGGGCTTGATTGCTGTGACAGCAGTGGTTATTTTTATAGTTTTGGAACATGAACTGGAAAGAAAAAATGTTAAAATGTAGAGGAGACAGAACTCCTGGTGGCCTGCTTGGGATGAGAAGTGGTGGACCATGAAAGCTGGGGCTAGGAGGTCACCTGTAAAATAACAGCTCCTGGTGTTCAGCTGTTGTTCTGGGTCTGGGTGATCAGTCTTCACTGCTAAGTGACAGTGTATTCCAGCAACACCACAAGACTGTTGGGTTCTCCCTTCCTCTCCACCTCCCTTTTCCACGTTGGTGCCTTAATTCTCTCTTGTAAGCTGCACAACAAGACAGATTCTTCTCCACTGTGGTGTTAAGTGTGAACCCTCTTTGCTTTGTTTATAGCAGTGTCAAAACTCATTCTTTGGATTGCTTAATCCCACTCATCAGGATGGGATTGATTGCTGCTTAGGAGAATCACTTACAAGGTGATGCTTACAAATCTCTTTATGTTGACTTACCTGTGGGCAGTGACTGTTCATCTTATCCAAAACCACAGTTGTTTGTTGGCTGTCACATATTGTGAATTTCTATATTGCACGTGCTAAAAAATCGTGGAAGAAAGATAGTCTTTATAGTGTTTGGATCCTTGCCTGCATTACCAAATAAGTGCCTCTACCTTAAAAATTGTTGGCTTTTAGATGCTAGGAAACCCGCAGTTGTTTTCAGCCTGACTGCTGCCCTTGAGAGAAGCTATAAATATTGTAGGTGATTTGAGTACTCCAGTGCACAGAACTTGCTTGTAGCTGGCTCCTAGATACTGTGGTGGCAGATGTGCTAGAATATTATTAAAGAAATGGATTGGAAAACTAGTGAAACAAGAGTGAGTCAAGGGATTCCTTTAAAAAGTGAAAACTACAGATTTTGTTAGCTGGTTTTAATTTTCATCTGTACAGTCCCATAGCTGCCTCTGTCTCATCTAAAATAAGAGGAAGATAAGAACACACTTTTAGAGGAATGTGGCTAATTTTTTTAATATTCAGAACAAGTATATTAATAACCAATATATCTTATTTAATAAGAGAATATTCCTTTGATTCACTAAGAGGGGTTGCAAAGCTGAGAACCTTTTCTAAATTTAAATTGATGCAAGAATCTCTGGTTTTGATCCACGGGCTCCCTCTCCTGGTCTGGGAGGTGCTTGGCACCAGGAGCTTGATTAATGCAGAAGGTAAGTGGAAGTTATTTGCAAATTGATTTTGTGACATAGCGTCGACAGTGTCTCCTGACTTTCTCAATGTTTAATGACAGCATTGTGCTCTCTCTAATAGCAATAATGAGATGAACGTGGATATTGTGATGAATGCAGGGCCAGGTTTATCTTATTCAAATGCCAATTAAGACATATCACAAGGACTGAAAGAAATGTGCTACAAACAATATTTACAAATAAAATCAGTGAATTTGCATACCTAAATAACTATGTGAATGTATACTCTATAGTTGCACTGATACTGTCACCTTTGTCACCTTAGTACTCTGCTTTCACTTTCTGCTGATCATACCACATCCAAGTTGGACTGCTTGCCCATTGTAATTGACTGTGGGCTCACAGTCAATTTGGATTAATTATTTGGATTAATACTTTTTGATTAGAAAAATATGACTATTTTTAACTGCTCAACAAATTTGAGGCCTTAGACTCATACAGCAAACCACATAGGTAAAAATTGTATCTATTTTAGAGGTCATTTACTTTTGTCTCAAATTTTTAAGCTCATTTTAAAATTTAATTTAATAAATTTCTGGCAAAGTTGAAGAAAAGCTTCTTGGGTTTCATCTTGCCAGTCTTGCTTCTAAGAATTTTTTTTCAGCTTGAATTTATCAACATGAACAAATGTTTACATAGCTTAAGAAATGAAACAAGTATTCTGGAGTGGTGTCCTTCCTTTAATGCTCCTAATTCATATGTATATCACAGCAAACAAAATTAAAATACATCTCTTCAGTTCCAAATGATTTGGAGTAGATGTTGTTTTTCACATTTTTTGGACCAAAGATTTTCATGCTAACTTTGGGCTTGCTTCATGCTGAGGTAAGTGACCACAGAATGTCACCTGAAGATATGCAGGTCCAAAAGATTTATTCAGATGACCTGCAGTGCAGACAGGGGCAGAGCTGGGAGCTTTTGTACATTGATAATGCAAAACAAGCACAATACTAATGTGAATTACTTTCACTCAGAATATCAACCTTTTATTCCAGGGCCTGAGCTTACAACAGATATTCAAAAGAATCTAGCATTTCCATTCATGTTAGAAATTGAGTGTAAATTTTTGAAAAGAAAGATCCTACTAGTGAAATATTAAATTCCACATTTCATTCAGAAATGTGTTTCTAGAGCTGTTAATTTAAGTGTTCCTCCTGACTTTGTTTAAAGCCAGTCTTAACAGTTATGTGTTATGCAGCAAAAACAGGTTTGAGAGAACTACTTACAGCAGTTCTCTCACTTTAATTACTATTTGTGTCAAGGGCACGGAGAGTGAACTTTTCATGGGAACAGAGAATATAAGATGGTTGTGAGAAGTGTAAATACTTTGATGCTGGAAGTTGGTCTGACTTACATTACAAGAAGGAGGACAGTTAAAGTGAATAGAAACAAAGAATAATGCATGGGTCAATGAAGTCTGTATCTGCTAAGAATTTACTATTTTTATGTGTACTGCAGCCATGTTAAAATAACAACTCTTTGCTATGCATTCTTGTTCATGCCACACTCTTGATCATTCTCTTTACCATTTGTGTAAATCTTCTATCCTAGCATCTATTCATTATCTTTTTATCTTGTTTAAGTTTCTAGGGATTGAAGGTATTTCTGAGCTAAATCATCTAGCCTCTGTAACACCAGTGCTCTCAGATAGCTTGATACTTGTCAATGAAAAGTAGCTTTAACATCCATTGGTTAAACAGGCAGTGTGACAGGAACACAGCACTCCCATCTGCTTTACAGACTCCACTGGTACCTTGGCAATGTTGTAATAATTTAACCTTTTGTACCTTCTTCCTTCTCCAAGTCCCCCAGTTAAGAAGCCTATTTGAAGTTTAGATTTCTACAGTGCTATGACTTGTTAAGTCTTTTCTATTAAAGCAATATTTATTTTTTTTTGTGTGTGTGTACAGGTACTCGGAACACCAAATGAAGATACGTGGCCTGGAGTCCACTCTTTACCCCATTTCAAACCAGGTAGGTTGAAGCACCAAGTTCCTCCAAATTCCCTCTCTGGAAGTACACAACAGAGATTGATTACATCCCTGACCACGAGTGATCAAAACTACCTGGTGTGCAGTGTGTGAACCGCAATGCACTTCTTCCAACTACTTACTTTTTATTGTGCTCAGGGTAGGAGGTTGTCTTTCATTTAATTTGTTTGCTTTCTTTTTTGTTTTCTTCTGTTTGTTACAGTATGAGCCCTGACCTGCTTGCATTCCTCAGCCACTGAGAATTGTACCTTTCAGACTGCCAGTGTGCTGATTCTCTAGTCAGGATTACTTTTCCAACAGAGCACACCAAACTTTGATGAATATAAAAGAAACTAAAGAGTAGAGAAAAGAAAGCTGAAGTTATTACTAGATCATCTATTAGTATCTTTCTGCCATGGTTCAATTTTTTAATATGTGTTGTATGTGCAGTTGTCATACTCTGTAACCATCATTGAGAAACTGTTTCACCATCTGATGCTTTTTTGTGAGAGAGAGCAGTTAGAGACTAGGAGGACGTGGGCAGCTTCATTCTGCTATATATGTATGCATGTTTATGTATGTAATATATATAGTCTTGTGAACTTCCAAGTGGGGATCTATGAAATATATATTTTTTTAAACATGGTGAAGCAGGTGAATGAGTAGGCAGAAGATGATGCAGAGGAGTTGTGAAGGACAAATAGATCTCGATAGCTCTCAAAATAAGAGAGAGAGAGAAACAAATATATTGTAGGCTTACCCCGACAGAGACACAAAGCCTTGAAAAATAAGAATGCAGACAGCTTTCTTGCACATTGCTTTTTAGTTTCTGTCCTACTGCTGAATATTACTGCTGTATAGTGAAATCACACTCTAGTGCTCTCTAGTGAATTAGTAGAAACTTCTTTAATAGTCTTTCAATGAAATACTAAAAATACTACAGTGTTCTTCCCTTAAACAGTGTTCCATTAAGTTTAGAAGCTTTTGTGTTTCTTATTCTTGATACTGATTGAAAGGTGGGCAAATACAGAATCCTTACAGAAATGCAGTGGTCTGTACAAGCAGTCCAAAAACATTGGTTTTAGCAAGAATAGTAAAGAGAATGAGAAACCCTGAAGGTGTCAGTGACTGTTCTTCGGGTTGGTTTGTTTTTCTTTTTCTGTGAGATACAGGAAAGTTTTGAACAGTAGGTGGCAGCCAAGAAATTTCCTGGTGTCATTTTTCAGTTTGGCTTCCAAGTGTGCCAAGGGATGTGGGTTTATTACCGTAGAAGAACATCAGGAAATAAATCCACTGTAGGCACTTCATTAAATCTAATTTTTATTCAGGCATTGTATTAGAATTGCTCTTATTTTCTCCATCCCAGACTATGATTTTTTCAGCTATGAATACATAATATTTATACAAATGCGGAGTGGGGAGAGGAGAAAAGGTGCCTCCAAGACAGAAAATGGTCACTCAGTATTTTCACCATTTCTGCACGGTGTGGCCTTTGTTCTCGCAGATCCTTTCCACATCTGTGAAGTATGTAGATTTGTTAAGTCAGAGTAATTACTATTATTGCTGGCAGTCATTTAATCTTATTAGGGCCTGTTAATGCAAAGCACTGATCTCCCTAATTCCTTTACACTGTGGAGGTCTGGGAGCACTCAAAAAATAAAATCCTGTTCTGTACACATACTGTGTTGTGCACCCCATATCCTTGATGACCTTGGTAAAAGGATTTTTTGTTTGTCTTATGGTTCCTTATTTGCTGTTTTTAGAAATTACAGCAATAGAAAGCATCATCTAACTGGACAACCAAAACTGGCTTGCATACCCCAAAACTGAGTAACTGAATTTTATGCTGGTAAATGTGGAATTGTTAGAGCAGCAAAACACATCCCTCTGGGATCATTCTGGGGTACCAGCACCTAAGGTATGTTCTGCAGAAAATGCTCTGACCTATGGGCTGGACTGGAGTGGATGCTATTTGCTCAGGCCATTAGAGTTGTTGGAGGTGTTTGGTCAAGGATACCAGGTCCTCTGTCACTTCTTAAAAATGTGCTTTCCTTCATGTTGTTCTGTGCACAAAAGCTTTCTGGTTATGGTAAGGCTGCTGCATCATCTACAGGTGCTTAACCAGCCATGCTCCCCTCCCTGATGGTCTGAAATTGCTGTTACACTCCAGTTTTCCTGACTGACTTCTAAGAAGGAAAAATGAAAGTTGAAGCTTTAATAATACATTTGACAGTTGGACTCAGTGGTCCTTGTGGGTTGCTTCCAGTCAGAATATTCCGTGATTCTTTGAAGATGATTTAATCTGTTCCTTTCCCTAGCAAAATAAAGAAGTATCCTGAAATGTCTTGCCAAATCTGAACCAATTCCATTATTCTTGATGATTTTTGAAATTACTGTTTTTAAATATATATGATATGGAGCTAAGTAACTCCTGTGCTTTGCATATGTTAGTAAGTTTTAAAACTGATAGCTGCTAACACTAATTGTGATAGATTGAGAAGTGCAGAGAGCATTGGTGGTGAGGATATCAACATTCACTCAGGCAAGGCTTTGATTCTGTGAACTTGAGTTGTGTAAGCATAGAAGAAAAGCATTTGAACAGCAAGTATCAGTGATAAATGGTTGCTATAGTCTAAAAAATGCTGAGCACATTAAATGCCTGTGGATTTGGGAAGAGTATTGAGAGTCGAAACAGAATTTCATTGTATTTCTTATTTGCATACAGACTTCAATAACTAATTTTCACACTGTGATTTGTTAGGGCACAGTCTTGTGCTGCAGAGAGCTAATCACAGTTTACTAGGAGAAACATGTCTGAAAAACGTGGTATTAATCTCTACTACAGTGGCCAAAGGTCTTGATTATTATGGAAAGTATCCAGTGTTTTAATAACTAGGATCTATGACATCTTAATATGCAGGAACATTTCTGAGCCTGAATAAGAAATATGTTCCTAAGGCTAGTTGTGGGTGGCTCTAGGTCATTTAAACCCCTAACCTAGGTGATTTTAACAGCTTATAATAGTGAAAATAAAATTGTCTCTCTTTTTTGCCATTTAAAAAGTCAGAAAACAACTTGTATTTTATCTGCCTGCTTTGAGATTAATTACTGTCTTACAAATGCTCCAGGTAATAGATAAGATATTTAAAACTAAAAGTTGGCCTGATCTTTAAGCTTTCTCTGTGCTGCGGCCTCCATCCTCTCAGTTTGTATTTGCATCTGTGAGCACAGACACGCATGCATACATGTCCTGCTTAGTAAGTTACTTAAGGATAATCTAAATAATACATTTGAGAGGCCTGAAATACTTCAGGAGTATTTCAGTGACATTGGGTTACCTCTGTGATTCACTTTGAAGCTGTTATGGTTGCTATAATCTTGCAAAGGTCTTCCTGTACTCAGGAATTATCATTTCATTGGTTTCCTCAGCAATGAAACCCAGCCATTCTGGATCCCCGTGAAAGTAATTATCTGCCCTCAAACAGGAAAACAGTTTGAGGGAATTGTGAAAAAGTGCTAGTTGTTGTTTCAATAAAATCTTGATGTTTCATCCACATGAGAAGCCCCATGCTACAGGCTATTGGACAGAGACACTTTGAATGATGAACATGATCCCCTAGATTTGGAGAACATGGATGCACTCTTCACTCTTTTGTTGCAATGCTTTAGGAAATATGTAGATTTGCTGAGTTAAAACAGATTCAAACATCAGTCATATCACTGGACATGTATCTCCAGGAATGAATTAAGGTAGGCATTAACTATTTCTTATCTATATGAGTAGAGGTGAAGCAGTATTCACAAACAAGCTGCTTTCTTGCCAGTCTTGTGTAAAAATCTTCCTGATTTTTTGTGCATTATGTTCTTCATTGTTACTAAATATCCTGGTTTTTTTTAGTCTGGAGTCCTGTCAACTTTCCCTCTCCAGCCGTTTCTCCTGGATTAAGTCCTGTCCAAAGTATAAGCCTTTGTGTAAATATCTACACTTAAGTCAAGTTTTCACTTTTCTGACATTCTCAGTCACTGTTTGGGACTGATGCTGTGTAACCTCCATCCTGGGAAGTTAAGTAGAGATTTATCAGGAGGTACTGTCAGTGAGTAAAATGGGAGAAGGTAAGGTATAGTCACAATAGAAGATAAATGAACTGTCCATGGCAATGAAGAGATGGTAATGGTCAAGGAGAGGAAGGAACTTGTTAGGAAGGTGGAAAAAACATGAGAATGCTTTGTAATGTTCACTGTGCATCAGTTTCTTTACAATACTGTTTCTAGGTGGAAGAAAGTTAAATATTTAATCTTGGGCTGATGGTGTAGGAGCCTGAACCTCACAATGTTCCACAGACAATCAGATACAATAGAGAGTAACACACCTGAAAAGGTGCCTTTATGAGACAATGGAAACATCTGCTGAGCACTGATTTTTAAAGGAGAATCCCTAAAGCTGAGATGAAACGAGGAAGAGTGTCTCCTTAAAGAGAAAGCAGAACACAAAAAGAAACAGTGAGGAAAAAGCATTCATAGGAGATAGTTCATAACATGGATTTTGCCAGGAACTGATGAGTACTTCGTGGATTTATTAAAAAATCACAAGTCTGTGATGGACAAAACCACTGCAGAACTGGTGTTCTAACTCAAGAGTTCTACTTTACTTCCCATGTGATCAATAAATATAGATTTGGTTTAGAAATATGATCTACCTACATGCATCTTAACAGCTGATTGACAGCCAGATTTTTTCCAAAAGATTTAAGTCTCCTTTTAGAGTAGTGCTGGACTGAGAGACTGAACTCCTCTGGCACAAACACATGAACATACTGTATATGAGAACATATGGCTTTTCAAACTTTCATAGCAGGTTTTCCTATAGAGTTTCTCCAAAGCCTGTCAACATTTTGTTACATGCTAAATCAATATCTTGCTTGTTTACATTTGCATTGATGCCAGGGCATGTTCCCAGGTGGTGTGGAAGCCTCTGCTGTTAGACTGTCATCAGCCTGTGGTATACCTTTACCTCATGACAATTAGCACTTACAAATAATTAATTCCTGGACATTAGGAAGCTTCCTTAGGTTAGGAAGTTCTGTGGGCCAGGGACTGTTCCCTGTAAGAAACCCTTGTCTCCTGTATTGGAGGATGGAAGTGGGAGGTGCTGCAGCAGTGCTACAGGACAGTGATGGTGTCTCAGCCAAGCTCATTTAAATTACTTGTATAGATATAGTCTTCAAGAATTTGAGTGCTTGAAGACAGGAGGGCTATTTGTAAAGCAGAATTAATTTCTAATTCTTCCCCCTCTTTTGCCAGAACTAAACTGTACTATTTAGTGTTTCTTCAATCTGTGGTATCCACAACCCAAGGGAAGCAGAGTTGTCAGTGTTTTCACCATTCTTTAAACAGAATTACATTAAGCTGAAAAGTTAAAGTAACTTATTATGTATGCAGGGGAGGCAAGGTGAGCTCTGCTAAAAGGTGGAACCATTTAATGTAGGACTCCAATGCTTCAGACAATTCTGGGTATTAAAATTACATTTTCTACTCATCCTCAGGAGGAAGTGTAGGAAACAGCACCTATTCTTCATCTTTACACAAACTGTGCTCTTCTAAAGCAAATGGAAGGGACAAGAGGGGATGGATGGAGGGGAGGGAGTTGTAATTTTTCTCAAGATGTTTGGCATACAGAATTCCAAAGTCTAGCTCATGTATTTGATAAAACTCTGGTTGTGGCAGAACTTCAGTAAAAACTCTAATTGCACATTAGTGCTGCAAACATTGTAGTGCTTGAAATTTTTCTTGTCAACATGGATGCTTGTCTTTATATTGTTAGCTAACACAATTTGAATAATTTTAGCATTAAATCTTTACTAAAAATGGTATGTCTTAAATATCACAATACAGTGTTATTCACGTTAGACTTTTAAATTAAATGTAAAGAAAACTCTTTCAAAGAAATAATGAATTAGACTTTTCAAAATATTAATTATGGCGATGTTTAAATATTTGCATTTAAGCTAATCACATTTGGTTTTAAATAGAGAAGAGCATTAATCAAGGAACGCATATTAGCCATCATGTTTTGATTAACAACATAAAAAATGCCTTGAAGTCAAACTGCATTTTAAGTTCTTTGGTTTAGACTAGAAGCTGATTATCAATACTGCTAAAAAGAAGCTAAAAATCAAAATGTGTTCTGCCTCTAATTCCTTCTGTAGCTTTCCTTGCCTATCTTAGGTACTTTCAAAGCAAATGTGGAAAAGGTATAATAGTTCATGTGGTTTTCTGACTGATAAAAGAGGAAAGAACCCTCATCTTGTTTTATGTTACTTAAAATGCAAGTGCTTATATTTTCAATTCTCACAGCAGACCAGTATTCCTGCAGTGCTCTGCTAATAAGCTCACTAGTGAGTTCTGCTGCATCTTGCTTCTGTTTGAACCTGCCCTTGATGCGGGGCTGTCAGATGGAGCGTGTTTATCAGGCACATAATGATGTTTGCAGTGCAGAACATGGAGGTGTATGTGTGGGCACGCAAGTGACTATGCACATATGACACTGTTGCTGTAGAGTGGTTGTCTAAAGGAAATAAGAAAAAGAAAGAAAGACTGTTTTTTTCTAAGACCACTTAGTACTGCTGAGTGTAATGGATGAGGAGCTTTCTGGCCAGGATTTTTTTTTTTCCCTTAGGCCTTCAAACTGGCCAGAATTTGGAAGCAGTTGTTTTAAAAACATAATTTTTTTGATGCATCAAGTTTGTCAAATTAACTAGCTCAAGAAATTCCCTTCCTCACTTCCTCTGGTTGCTCATTTCTGCTTCCATTTTGCAGTTGTTACTCCAATACCCTCTTGACGCTACTGTTTGTGGGGCACAGTCTTAAAAACTTCCTTGGCAAATGAGTCATTAATAAGCTGTGCTGCAAGGTGTGAAGCAAAGAGCAGCTCAGGTCCTTGTGCTGCCAGAAGAATGTTTGTGTAACTGCCCCAATCACCATGTCTGAGCAGGTTGTGTGCAGTGCCCAGCAGAACAGAGAGTCTTGGTTCTGAGGCTGGCTCTCAGGGTGTGAAAGTGACATGTTAGCTTTGTCCTTTTGGATATTCTTGGGACATTCTGAGAGTAAAAATTATGCTACAGGAAGATGTTGCTACATCTTTCCCATAACAAATAGGAATACTATATGTTAGCTCTTATTTATGCAGTCCTATCCAGGCGTCTCTTTACACTGCATTTGATTGTGGACATGCCACTTAGTCAAGATTTGGCTACCTTGGCCTTCTAAGAAGCAAATAGTAAACACTCTAAGGTGCTGTGCTATTTAAACAAAACTAAAAATCTCTTCCTTCTTTTGTTTCCCATAAGCAAAAGTTCACCTTTCACTAGGTGAAATACAGCACCCATGTGAAAAGCCAGCTCTGTAACAGTGAGACATAGCTGGTAGTGAGGATGATGACTGCATATTTGGGATAAAAATGCAGAGGATCAAATTTTGTTTCCTGAATTTGTTCCCAAAAAATTGGCAAATACTGAAGTGTTTGTGTAAAGGAAATTAAAATCACAATTTTTACTTTAAATTTCAAATGTGCTTACTGTGTTGGCCTTCCAGAGTTGTTATTCAAAATAAACACATTTAATAATAATAATCTAAAAATATTTGAACTCCAGTATATATACCTACAATTTGAACTATAAAAATTCAAAATACATCTGAGATCAAATCCTGATCTGTAAACCTACAGTTTTTCATGTTTCTTTAATCTCAGCCTGATGAGAGTGAGCAGCTGCCTCAGCAAGATGGTGCACCTTGTGTTCTTGAGAGTGGTTTGCATGTGCTAGAGGATGGCTGTGTGGGTGGGTGATCATGTGAGTGTCTGCATGAAATTTTCACATGTGCATTTTTGCTTTTCAGTTCTGAGGGCGAGGAATTAAGTTTTTGCTAGACAGAATTTCATCCACAAGGTTGGATTGAGATTGTGATTGCCAGTACTGTTGCCCCTCAGTATGTCAGGCAAGGATTTCTTTTGTGGGGGAGCATTCATGGTAATTCTGCAGAATTTCAAGTCTCACATACAGACTTATATTACTGTTCTTCATGAACATATCAGTGGTAGCTTCTAAAAAACAAATATCAAAGCTATATGCTTGAAAGTATGATAGAATGTAATTTTGTGCAGTTGGTCACAGTCAGATATGTATAGCTTTATATTTGGTTTTATTACGTACATTGAGCAGTAAAGGACAGCGGCATTCATACAGGTGTGTGAGAGTTGTTCACTCTGAAAAGTGACTCAGAAGCAAACTTGGGGATGTAATTGTGAGATTGAATTCCAGTTCTGTGATAAATTTGACACAAGCAGGAGCTGCTCAGGTAAAAGTTGTGAAGTTAAGTTACCTCTTTTTTTTGCCTATGTTGGGACTGCAAGTTTGGTGGTTTTAGGTATGTAATTTTGTGGTTTCATAGTTCAGGACTTGAAAAACTGCACCATGGTGGTGCAGCTCAAGGACAAGATTCTTGTAACTTCTCTGTTCTGGCAACTCTGAAACCAAATCAGCTGGTTTCACTGCTTCTTTATTCACTAAAGGATGAATTCAGAAGAATATTACGAGCTGGCATGTACATGAGGCTGGGCTTAATTAACACAATAGTCCCATCTAATTATCTTGCCCATGAAAGTTAGTAAGACTCTGGTTGGAGCCATGACCACAAAATTATGTAGAAAAATGTGAGCTGTTATTTTATCAATGTGTGGTTTCTTTTGGTATAAAGCATGTCAAGTAAGCAACCTCTAATCTGCTTGAGTAGAGAGGAAAGAGTTGATGCCAATAGTTAGGAGAAGCATGATTTGCAGTCAGAGCATATTCAATAGAGCTTGAAATTAAGGACTATGGACTAAGCATTTGCCTCTCTATAGACAGGGTTTTGCCCTTTCCTTGTCTTCCCCCCCAGTCTTCCCTCTCCCTGCCTGATAAATATGATGTATAAGGTACTTACTTAAAAAGATCTTTAGACTGGAACTGTAGACAGTGAAGGACGATCCCTTGAGAAGTTTGTTTTGCTCATGTGTGTCCCTTATATCATTTACATAACTGGTTCCAGTGTATCATTTTTTCAGTAAAAATTCAGCTGGCATAGCAATAGTTTTTCAGGTTTTTTGCAGAACTGGAACAGATCTTTGGGCATTAAAGCCTTAAGACAATTTGGCCAAGTGGTTGATTCTGGGGCTTTCCTCCCACAGTAAAAATAGCTTAAATTGATAAAAATAAACACCAGATAGTCTGGTCAAGAAAATATGTTGTATATGATACTTCTCAAATGTTTTAAGTGGATGTAGCTCTGTTGAAGTCAGTGTTGCTCTGCCAGTTTGAACCAGCTCAGTATCTGACCAAAACATATTGCAGCATGACAGATAAAATCAAAATCTGTCTCTCTCAAGGTCCAGGTTACCTTTTCAGCAGTGCTTCAAGTCAGTTCAATTCTCTTTCCACCCAGATTTTTCTGCACTGAAGCAGATTAATGTGCAAATTTGCAGTTTATTAGCTGAACTCCCATGTGTATCTCAGACATGTTGTTACACAGCACTGTCTCGCTGCATTTTATTTTTCAGTCCCTTGTCATAAAGGAATTAACAGTGTTATGGTTGGACAATTTACTTAATATAGAAAGTCTTTATTTTTTTTCCAATTTTAGTGGGTATCCATTTGCATATATGCATGTATTTAATTCCTTTTTGCAAACTAAAATTGAAGGGTTATAGTCATGTAGCTTCCAGTTTCCAGTACACTTGTCACACATATCTAAAAGGGAGTGATTTAATTTCTTTAACTGCATCAGTATGGTTAAAGCAACAAAACTTCTAAACGCAAAGTGGCCCACAGCCACAGTTTGCAGGTCTACTGATTATCAGTAACTTCCAATAGTGAATTAAATGAGATTTGAAGCTTCTGCATTTGTCTTTTTAGTTAAAGGGGCAAAAAACTAAAAAATAGGTATAAGAAAGAAAATCAAAGCATCCACATTGATGCTAGGATTTTGCTTCTGCCTTGGTTTTGGCATCTTTAGAACTGACTGTGTGTGAAATGTACATGACAACTTTAGAAATGATACAAGCAAGTATACAAATACAGGAATTCAAACACAACTCCTTTGAAGTTTTACATTTACAGCTGTTTTTCACAGTAAAATGCATGTATATCTGTGTACATATATATAAAAAATACTATTGCAACGGTACAGTGGGTCTATTAAATGTCATGCACATGGGTGGAGAGGAAGCAAATTTATTTTTTTTTTCCCTTTATGGAGTATTTTGTAAGTTTAGAACTTAGAGCAGCAACTAATGCAATCACATTAGAGTAGCTGGCCATGGTGAGCACCAGTCTACATGGCAGGATTTCTGTGCAACAAGTCTCCATGGAAAATGTTGCTCTGTTCTCCAGATGAACTCGTTTGCTGCTACCTGAGAGGCACTTAGCTCCTGTTCCAGAGGCTAAGGAAGGACTGACCTTTCATTTCTGCAGCAGCTTACATAGCATCATCCTTTTTCAATTAGAGTCCTACTGAAGATCAAGCATCTTCTTGGATATGAGTAGGAAAGTACTTCTATCTGAACTGGAGAACTTAATGTTTGAGTAAACAAGCTGTCATTGTACTTGTTACTTCTCCTCATTGTTTATATGTATTCTTTAGGAAATAGACGTGTCCCTCATGTTCCTGTGTATCACAGAGACCCACACTTACTCTTACACATCCTGAGAAGCATAAAAATACGACAGGGAGGCTGTAGAGAATTGTATTTCTCATTAAGAAGAAAAAAATACTGGATTTCAGGCTTCTTTTTTTCCGATAACAGTCAAAAACTACTTTGGAAATAATTGTAAAACTTTCCATTTCTGGTGAGACCACAGTAAATGAGCTTTAGGTCATGCTGGTTTGGTTTGATTTGGTTTAACAAGTTGGGGGCTTTTTTGGTATTGGTGTTTTGTTTTGGTATTTTTTTTCCCTCTGTTTGTATGGCAATTGCTCATAGGTTAGTTTTCTTTCCTTGTCTTAGGACTTGAGCTGCAGGAGATACATAGAAATAATGAAATTATGAAAATTGACAGTAAATAAATATTAAAAAAAAAATCCTGGGTTTAGTGAAGTAATTGAATATACCCCTTTTTCTTACAGAACGGTTTACACAGTACGGCCCTAAAAACCTTAGACAAGCATGGAATAAGTAAGTATTTTTTTAAATTGCACTTTTGACTCTTCAAGGGTATGATGAAGTTACCATATCAAACATAGTATGGCTCTATTCTTTTCAAATAAGCCAGATATGAGTTGCCAGTTTCTTGTAAATAGGAAGAAACTGCATAGCATAGTAATTTCTTCTTGGGGGTGTTAGTTGGCAAATGTATTGAGCTCATGGAGAATTACTGTGTTAGTCCTTTGGGCCATCAGTTTTGAATCTTGTTTTCTCTGTTCATCTATAAAAATTAGGAAACTTTTAAATAATATGTTTCTAATCCACTTTTGAGTGTTGTTTCCACATAATCATCCCCTGTTGCCAGGTCCATCTGGTCGTTGCTGTGAGCTGCTGACCATATGTTGTCATCTTAATTATGAATGAAAAAAGTCAGTGAAAATTGACCACACTTTTTTTTTTCCTTTCAATGTTTCCTGAATTTGGTCACATTTACATCAGATGGACATTGATACAAGGGTATTATGCTCAAAGTCCAGAAAGGTTACGTGATGAGCATTCAGATTGAATACCACACTACTGGCATTATTCTAAGTAATCATCTGTGTAAAGTTTGCTAGAAGATTTCTCAGCACATGTAGAATCTTTGTAGACAAGATATTTGGACTGCACTGTCTTGAGCAATTAATAGCTTTTGTATTTTGAAGAAAGCATAAAGAGTTTGAAATGGATGATTTCAGCTATGTCAACAACTTGTCTTGCCAGAAAAGCTGTTAGAATTTTTCTCCACTTTCTTTTCACCAGAAGTTTTTCAGCAAGGCTAAGCCTTTGCTGTACCAGCATTGCTGTTTTCTTTCTGGTACTAATTCAAGATTTTATTTTTGCTACTAACTGGCTATCCTGTTGGTAGTTTACCAGGGAGTTCAAGAGATTAATCAGCAGGAGATTGTAACATCTCCAAGTTCACCACTGAGTTACCTCTTACATTATATTTTGGTGAAGAAACTTCCTTGTTGTAAAGGAAAAAAGTTATTAATAGAGTAAAAATCCAAATGCATTTTCAATATCCTTATTTATTAGCAATGAAATATATCTACAACTGCAAAATCTATAGCATGGTCACTTTTCCAAAATGTAACTAGGTTTATATTCACTCTGCCATTCTATTACTTTTTTCTCTATCTGCTCCTTCCCAAACTCATTTGGTACAGTGTTTTAATTTAAAAAAACCCAAACATCAAAAACAAACAAAAAATTAAAACAAAAACAAACCACCTTTTGAAATTGTGGTTGACTGAAGGAGGAAGAATGTCTTAATATAGCAGGATTGTTGTTAAAAATATTTTGGTATTAATTGTTGAATGTAATGCCATCAGTTTTTGTCCTTTTGTACAGTAAATCTTGTACTTGTGTAGTGCCAGGCATCTTCCATGACCCTGTACTCACTTTGGGGTACTACTGGGTCCTCCTTGGTTCCCAATTCCTGCAGTGAGAAATAAAGCTGGCACTGAAACCAGTTCAGGCTTCCAAAAAGGTTAAGTGTTACCAGCCTGCATTAATTGACTTTCAATAGTCTGTAGAAAAGCTCCTGGCTTGTCCAATTCAATCTAGGAGCCTAATTTGGTGGCTTTCGTGGATGAGTCCATCTCCTGTTTACAGCAGAGGGAACAACAGGAAGATTAACTCCGCTTATATTTGGCTTTTGTAAATACCTCAGACGATTTTGCCAATTGCAATCCTTGCAGGCATCTTAAAATGTTTGACTGTACCTCAATCTTACTGCTTGAAATACAATTCAGTTTCCTGAAAGTCACAGCTTTCCTTTTAAAAATTAAGTCACTATAATGGTCTATATCCTGTCCTTGTACAGTCAAAAAAATTGCAAGTTGATTTTTTCTTTAAAAGTAGTTAATGAAATCCAAAAGCTTGGAAGAAGCAATTACATTACAACATAGACAATTAGATCTGGATTGGGAAAGAAGGACAAGGAAACTAATATTGATTTGAATGTGTTTGCTTAGAGGCATATATTTGCCTAAGTAATGTGAATAGATACTGGCATGCTATTCCATCCATCCTGCAGGCCTGGACTGAAGTCTTTTTTCTTTATTTTAAGAGCAGTTAGACCATTAAAATACAGCAGTTATGTATTAATAAGTACAATAATTGGTTTTAATTTGAGAAGTTGCTGTCTTATGTTTCCTTTGAGACTATTGCATGAAATTTCTCTTTGCATAAAATACCACAAAAAAAGAACAAAACCCAGTTTGCTTAAAACAGCTTCAGTCTCTGAGATTTCATAATTGACACAAGTTGTGATCACATCACAGGCTGACTCAAAAAAGACCAGAGCTTTCTGAATTCTATGAAACCTCTTCAAAAATATTTATACATTTTCAATGCTCTGTGCATAAAGGATTTGCAATTTTTCAGTATAAATGAAGGGATTGAAAGCAATGACAATACATACAGTTCAGTGCTTCATATGGGTGTTTCTACTGTAATAGGAAATATTCAGTGCCTCAAAATTATGTATCATTTACATTTGAATTGTAAAGGGCTTTCTCTTTTTCCAGTGTAAATCTTCATCTGTGTGCTGTATTAGAGTGCTGTTTGCTTACACAGCTGTAGTTGAGGATGTATAAACATTTCCGTTATAGACATCATATTCCCAAGGGTTTATAATCCAGCTGTAAAACTTAACACATGGATAGACTGATTCATTCTAGAAATTTTCTTTCTTTCTTTCTTCCTTATCATGTTTCAAAAAGCAGCCATCTCCAGTCTTAAATTTAAAAAACATTTTTAACTTCCTGATTTAATTTGTGGAAGATTTTTTGGTGGCACAAAATATGTCACATACATAATTATTTTAAAGGCAATGATCATGAGACCTGAAAAGAGGAGAAAAATATACAGCTTTTGTTTTTAAATATGCATTGGTTTTGGTATAGATTTACTTCCTTTCAACATCTTAGTAGATTTGAAAGATATACCTTAAAGAGCAATGTTTATGGTCTTGTAAGGATTTACATGGATGCTAAACTATTGATGTGAAGTCCCATTATTACATTTTATAGGGGAGGAATTGCAATGCAAAAAAAAAAAAAAGAAAAGAAAAAAAAGAAGAATTTTCACATAGAAACTTCCATAGAAACTGTACAGCAGTGACATTGAACTTCATGTTCCCGGATTGGAAGAGAACAGCTTTAATTTTCTAAACACAATGAAGTTTCACTATCTCCTGTTTCATCTTTCAGGCACAGGCTTATCCTTTATCTTGTTTATATATACATTTTGAAGTCACAGCATGTAAGGGTGAGAATATGGTTTGGAAGCCTTCAAAGAGGCTTTTACCTCAAAATGTACATTTTAATTCAATTTATGTATGGGGAGGTTAGTAGGAGGAAGAATAATACTCTTCCAGTATCTACAGAGCCAGCTTCATATCTGTAAGGCCAAAGGAAGAGAGACAAAAAACTCCAACCCGAAACCTTCCAAAGAATTACAGACAGTAGTTTGAGGGCAAAATAATTGTACCTGACCAACATCAGTTTCCACAAGATGATTTTAAAGGCACAGCAAGATGATGGAAAGATATTGGACGCAAGTCAATTGCTCTTCAATTCCTGGCCTAGCTGGAAATTATTTAAAAGCATGGAATTTAACAGCAATGACAAAGTGAAACCCAGCAGGATCATTATATAAGTCAGATGCCTTAAATTCTTAACATAGAATTGGTTATTATTAGATGCTACTTTTGGGAAATGTTTGAAGCAAATAATATAACTATCACATACAGTGAATTAAGTTATTTGGAGACTTTAACACTGAATTTCTTCACTGGTTGTCAAACTACTTAAAGATCATAGAGAGAGTATTTACTAGATAAGATGGAATCTATAAATTTTGTAGTAATGCTTATAAAGTTAAAAAACAAAACTTGCATTGATGTTTGCTTCTATCTAGTACGAAGCGTCACCTACATAGCATGACATAACACACAGTGGAATGTAATTATAAAATACTGGTCTAAAAAGAACTAAGATGTGGTAATCTGATCTTCCTATAGAGTTCATAATGAATTATATTTTCACTTTTTTTCTTGAACTTTTCTGTTCAATTATCTCTACACAATAAAAACCAAGAAGAGCTCTGCCTCCAGAATGCAATGCAACCTCTTTCAATTTGCAAAAGCTTCTCCACAATAATAAACCCTTACAGAAGAATAACAAAAGAGAGCTAATTATCCTTGTGTATATTTTGTAGGATATAAAAAGCTTTTTCAGACCCTTCTGTCATAATGGGTTGTATTGTGAGAAATTAGGTTGGAAAGAAAAGGTGCAGTTGAAAACAAATTCTGCTCTACATAACTAGGACTACTACTTTGTAATTCTCCAACATGGCTGTATTTATTATATAAATAACACTTTATTCTCACAACCAGTCCCACTGCTGAGGATTTCTTCCTTTAACAAGATGGCCTCTGTACTTGAGACCTCCCTTTCTGAGGCCAGGGTGTTTAAAAGTTGCATTCCAGGATGGACTGGCCTATTTTGGGACTGTTATTCAGTGAAAACTTCCTGAAGAAAGCAAAGTGAGTGAATAGAGACAAGTAGATGTAGCTTGAGCCTGCATTTCGTTTAAAGCATGGCACAGACTATGGAATTTCTTAGAGCTGAGACTTGGGAAGCATTTTTGGTTTGGGATTCTGTTGTTCGGGTTTTTAAGAAAATCTTTGCCTTAGTTGGGTTTTGATTAAAGAAAAAGCGCTCTTCTAATTGTCACTTTTATCCCTTCACCTCCTGTCCCGTCACCAGCATTGCTCATTGTAACATAGTCGGTAGTACCACGAATACTCAAGCTCTCCAGCACAATAGAAACAAAAAGCTTTAGTGTTATGGTTGGGGAAACCTTTCTGATGGATAAACCTAGAAGCAATAAGGATTTCAGGCAGTACCAAGCAGAGGTGGGCTGGCTGTGTGCTCTGTGTGCACTGTGAGCACATCACTGGGCTGCTGGGGCCAGGAGCGGCCACGGATCACGCTGGGGCAGCAGGGGTGGAAACTGGACACAAGATAAAAATAATTTTTAGAAGTATTTGTAAATAGGTATATAAACCTGCCTCTGCTTCCTGAAGGTCCGCAGTGATACCGCTGCGCTGGAAACAAAACACATGTTGTGTTTTCCGTTTTTTTCCCCCCGTTTCCCATGAACAGGCGGTTGCCCGAGGGGAGCCATGTCGCGACATGCCCGCGATAGAAGGCGGTGTCCCTCCTTCGCCCGCCCACCGCTGCAGTGCCGCGCTGCCCGCGCCAGGGGGAGCCCGCAGCCCAGCACCGCCTTTTCTTCTTTATTTCTCCGCTTAGCGGGAGAGTTTATTAATTAATTCATCACGATTTAAATGGCAAAATTAAGTTTAATTAATAATAAATTAATTTCGGGGTGGTGGAAGCTGCTTGCTGGTAGTTCAGCGCCTTTTCCTGCGCCGCGTAGCGCTGTTCTGGATGCGCGCAGCTCCGCGCTGCGGGGATCGCCAGCTCGGGTGCGGAATTACGGGATGCTGGTTGGAGCCAAGCGCCGGGAAACATCGCTGCACTTTCTCCGTTCATCCTTTCGCCGAGCTGAAAAATCCCTTCTGATTTATATTCTAATCTTTCTTTCAAATTGGAGCAACCGCAAAGTGCTATAATGTTTTACCTTTTAAAACTTAGGGGGAAGACTATTCCTAACAGACTTCATTGATACCATGTTTATCCTGACAGTCGATTTATTTTTGCTTTATTCTAAATTCCCTCTCTTTTGTGTTGCTAAGCTTTAGGCATTGTGTTACATCCTCTTGTCCCAGTTAGAAATACTAATAAGCCTTCTAAACTGGACCACAAAAGCTTTTGTCATTTTTGTTTCAGATTACTAATAACTCTATGCTGCTTCATTACTAAAATTACGTTGTTACTGCCCTGTGCCTTTTCCCATCCATGACAGCAGTGAAAATACAGCCCCAATGTATATGGATGTTCTTTGTTTTTTTTCTGCAGCATTTAATTCAGTATCTGGCATTGGACTAGAGTTTGTTTGCATTGTTAACTCTGGACCTATCCATACGTGGGGTTATTTTTCTGTGGAAATAATTGTTTCTAGTGTTCTATGCTCTGCCTTGTTTTTGGATTTTCTGCCCACGTCTCACTACTGTTAGTTTCTTTGTACTAATGTCTTTGTCTTTTGTGGTGATTTCAGCATTTAGTGTCATCTAAGAGTTGATTCAGTATGCAGGGTGTCCCTTAGTTCAGGTCATTAATAAAGATGTTAAATAAAACTGTGACTAACTCTAATCCCTCTGGCACACAGCTGGACACTTCCCTTCCAACTCAGTACATTGCCACTCATCATTACCCTTTGCTTATGGTCTGTCAGCCACTTTCAGTCTTTGAGATAGTGTATCACATCCCAGCTCTTCAGAGTTTGTCCACAGAGCAAGATTTTTTAATAGAAATTGCATCAAATGTTATATTTTGTGGTTTTGTTCTACTAATTATTAAGTCCACTTTAAGAAAATAATTTATATGATGTCTTAGTCATTAGCCACCTCTTCTTTTGATTGTCATTTTGTCTTATTTCTTCTGAAATCTAACTTTGCTGCCGTATTGTCTTTTGTTTCTGTTGTCCGTGCTTTTCTTCTGTATTGTGTGTCCAACAAATATTTGCCAAGCTTCTCTTTTTTGAAAACCAGAAAGGAAGTATGGGTATATATTTTTTTAAGTCTAGTACCATACTGTAGAATACAGAGCAAAATTAGATAATGTTACAGTAACATATCTGCAGTAATAAGCCTGTGAAAAGAAATGAGGAAAAAGAACTGGCTATTCTTGTGTAGAATTCCTGGAAAGACTTACAAAAGATGCCTTACATTTGTTTGCTATCCTCACTTAATTCCTTAAGAATTCCTTAGGATATTGAGACGTATATCAGATAGACATGTTTATTTGGTGTTTCCAGGTATGACTTTTTTTCAATGTATGTTCTTCATTAACGTTTTTGAATACTTTCTGATCAGCTCTTCAGATGTTTCCAGTTGTTCTTTCTCCTTGCATTTCTACATGCCAATGTTTTATTAATTTCTCAGAATTATGTTTTTGGTAGTCTGTTACTCATATGCTGCCGTGGTGTCTGTGTTCATTTCTTGGTTTGAAGTCTAATACTTTCTGATCAGAGGCACCAGGCATCATTATATTCTCACATTCTGAATTCTACCCTCTTGCTTGAGCTCTGTGCTGTTGGCCTGTCTGCTGAAATCTCTCTTCTCCAGATAATGACATTGCTGACAAAATTGAGTCTCTGAGATATGTTTTTAAAATGCTTGTCTAAGGAATTAAAGACATACTATGAAGGTAGTAGTATAAAGGAAGTAGACCTTACTACTGGCTCTCTCATTATTTGCATGTAGCCATTAAAGGCAAGATTTTTCCAAAAGGATAGTGAAAATGATGGGTAACTTGAGAACTGGGTTGGCATTCAAACGTGCTTAGTTCTAAGCAACTGCTCTTGGCTTATGTGGTTTGATATTATCCTCTGCTGTTTATTCTGTATTACAGATAATTTTTCTTTAACTGAACAGCTCCCCTGATTCTCATCTTAGGATCTCAGAAATGTAGATAATTTTGAGAGATACTGCAGACAGGAGAGAAGTATAAAAATGTGAATAATGTTCCTGGGTTTTGTCACCAGTGCAGATGGCTTAAGCCAACCTCAAAACTCATGCTGATCGTCTCTGTTGCCAGCCAGAGACTTATGACAATAGTTAAGATTTCTGCAGTGATATAAACATTGTAAACCATCTTTGCCTTAGGCAAATACTGACTTTTATGAGGATTTCATGTGGGGGTTTTAGTGTAATTTTGACCACCACTTTTTCTGTAGTGGTATTTAGGTACTAAATGTATGTACAGGTATTTAGGTAAAGCCATTCCTGTGCATCTCCTGTGATTGTCTCTCAAAATTCATTCAAGAAAATCTTAATCACTTCCTTTCCTGCATTTTTGGTTGTGTTGCCTCATGGATCTGCCTAAAGATTTCTGACATCTTGCCTGCCATATAGTACAGAGAAATAATAATTTTCATGCAGGTTTTCTTTTTTTTAAATTAGTGACACCGAAACACAAATTATTGTAGGAGACTGGTGAAAACAGTCATTTTTTTCATGACTGTTTAAATTATTTACTAATTAAACTTTAAATTATTTACTAGCCAAAACAGTTTAATACTTAAATTTAGTGATTTCTTTAAATTAACTAGCTAAGAAAGTTTTAAGCTATTGTTTGAGAATTTGTGAAAGATGCTGGCTGCAAAGCAGGTCACTGTGTATATATGTTCAGTGCCTGCTTGACCCATGTCAAAATGGGAAGATGGGAGACTCTCAGCCTGCTGATGCATTAAATCAGAGAGGTTAGATTATGTATCTGCAGCAGCACACTGTGAATAACAAGCCTCAGCACAGGGCTGGTGCACCTGTCATTGCTGGAGGGCAGAGAGGCAAGTGGTTCCAAAGGGAACTGACCTTTTTCTTTCAGGCACTGAGTCAATCCCATATCCTAAGGCACACATTCTGCGTTGAAATTATTATAGCTCTCCTGGCATTAGGCAGAACAACAGACTCTGGTGAAACATCTATGGAAAAAAAACACAAAATATGGTGTTGATGGTAGTTTGTTTATTGTTTTCAATTAAGCTTTTATAGGAAATATATTCTGTAATTTTGAAAAGCATCAGTAAAGTTAAAGTTTCCTCTGATAAAGATGAATTTAATTAAAGTTTAAAATAAAATTTTGAAATCGTTTGCCTGAACTAGCAGCTTACTAGATAGCAAAATATAAATGGCAATGTTTATCACTAAATGTGATTCACAAAAAGCCTGCATCCTTTTAAATTCTGTGATACAGTGTATATCCACTGGCTGCTACCTCAGCTGAATTTCTGTCCCTAAGATCTGATTTACAAATAGACAACTTTCTGTTAAATTATTCACATCTCATAATAATTGATGTAACAGAGTTGATCTTATGCTGGAGAATATTTGATCATAAATTCAGTGAAAACAGCCACCATCTTTGTGATGTTTGTCCAGCTAAATCCTTCAGTGAATAAAATAATAAAGATGCCAGCTGTGTTTGTTTTATGAACACTGCTGCAATAGGAGGCTGAAAATACAAATGAATAAAGGACCTAATTTTTCATGTTGGATTTATAAACTCAGAATCCTACTGTGAAGAATTCAAATTGAAAAAGTATAATTTTTACTTCTGTCACATTCTTATAAATGTATTGTTTGCTTTTTTGTCCCTATTGTTTGGGAATACAGAATAGTTTTAAAAGATTGATACTGTTTGGATATCTGTGGTACGGATATTTGGATATCCGTGGTCTCTGGCAGGGAAATCTTGTAAAAGTAGGTTAAATTTATGCTTTTCACTCCAACATCACTGCATGTTAAGAATGGACCATCATTTTTGCATTGCCTTCTTTGGTTAGATTTTATGGCAGTTTTAAAGTTCTGTTTATTACTATATACTGTTAGTGTGCCTCAAACTAATTTCACCACCCTGACATAAAAAAATCATGCTCTGGATCATTATGGGCTTCCTTCAGCATTATGACTTTTGCAGAATATGGTTACATTCCTTTTATTTCTTTCATATTTGATCCTTACAGTGCCCTTGAGTCAAGCTTTATTCAGCAACCATGAGGGCATGAATTTTCCTGAGATGTTGACAGATAGTGTTTGGTGAATATCATTTTTCTGTCAGCTACAGCCCACGTCGGTACTGCAAACTAAAGCAGAACCAGGGACAATCTGCTGGCCCTGAGGCCATGTGGCAGACCTTGGCCACAGCTGTGCTAAGCAACACTTGGGCATGCATCTCCTGTGGGCTTTATGCGGTCCCCATACAGCTGCAGGTGCAGTTATTATTTTGGGGTTGTTCAACCTTAGGTTTTTAAATCAAAATTTCCAGAATAAAGACACATGTTGCAGACCATAGTAATTGTGTTTTCTAGTGTAATGTATGCTATACTTTGCTTGTAGGAGCAGAGAACTTGCTGCATTTTGGGAATGGTCCCTGGCATGAGTTGTTCCCTGGACTGTGTCCAGGAGTGAGTTTGGAGCAGGCTGCTGACATGTCCAGATAATCCAGGGGAGATGTGGACACTCAGTAGTTGAGAAGTCAGGCTCTTTCACTAGCCCTGCTCAACTCAGCAGTAAGGCTTCAACAAAGAGGTTCTTACTATCCCCTGTGCCCACCTGAGCATATTCCCAGCTCCCTACTTGCACTGTTCTACTAGTATTCTTTGTCACTTAGGACTAAAGCCTTAGGAAAAGAAAAATAAGAAATATCTCTATCCTGTACATCCAGAATGATATATACATTCTACCTTTTTTTCTTTCCAGCTTTTCCAAGATACTTTCTTGTCTTCCTAACTAACTTTGTGACTCTTATCTTGATTATCATAATAGACTTTCCATGTCCTCTCCTGATCAACATCCTTTTTCATATCGTATAACAAGCAACCAGTAAATTCAATTTATGTTTTTGTGTATTGTTCAATTCTCGTCCCAACAGTGGCTGTTTTATGCCATCATTTTTGAGCCCCTTCTTATCCTTTTCAAAATCCTCCAAAATTTTGCCTCTTCCTCTCTTTCTTCACAAAGCTCCTATTCCCTATTTTTATGTCAGTGATCCCTTTCTCATATTTAAGCCTTCTCATGTCCCCTAGATAGCTAGGCAGACTCACAACTGCTGCTTTCCCTTCTGATGGGGAATATGATGGGCTTATGCCCAGATAATGAATTTATCAGTTGTTTGTGGTCCTTGACTCCAGGCTCTTGTTCTCAGTTTGGAATCTGCTAGGACTTGTCAGCCTCAAATACCTGCTTTTGCAAAAGCTTAATGTTCATTTAACACCCTAAAATGAGACCCAGATGTTTATTTACCTGCCCATCCAATTCAATGACAGCACACATGACCAGAGCTCCATGGATTCCACAATTCCATGTATGCAATATCTTTTGAGAATCCACCTGGTTTTTTTGGGTTGTTAGAAGTGGTCTGAGCTCTGCTGGCAGTCAATTTTTAGTGATAGCTGACTCTTTGGGAAATCTGACCTTTAGTGGTCACTATTATAGATAAAAAATTTGATTTTAGTTCTTAAATCACCTATGCTGATTTATGCCTAAATAGCAGTAACTCCCTGCTTAGCTGTCTCTCTTTCATGATACTTTTACAGGATAGGATTTGCAAAAATGGTTCAGGGTTGAGTTCTTCCCTACTGCAAGCCAATTTCTGAGTGTCAGCACTACATCCTCACACATATCTATGCATTTCAGTAATTGGTAGCTAAAATAGATGGAGTTTGTGACTTGTTGATTCGCCTCAAGGTCTTTATAGATAAAAAGTATAAACTCATATGTGAAATTCAAGCAACATTTTAGAAGGACACTTCAATACAGGTATGTGTGGATATGTAATGTTCCCCTTAAAAAAAAAAAAACAGTGCAAAATAATGTTACATTTTCTCCAAATTGCATACTAGAGAGTTCACTGTTTTCTCCTTTCATGGTGGTCCCTGCATAAGAAACCTGTCTTCTTTTTTTCCCCTGTTCAAGTTCAAAGTCAAGTTCATACATTAACACAAGCATATTTGTCTTTTAACAAGTATTACTGCCTTTGGTGTCAGACACTGAATTTTCAGTCTGACTAGTTCTCCCTACTCAAAGAGGACCTAAAGTTCACTTTAGAAAGTTTCTGTCTCCAATAATGTAAAGAGAAAGTGGTGTGCTAAATCAGGAGAATGGACTTGGAGAAGGAATGGCAATTTCTACACCACAGTGCTGGCTTGAATGGGGTGTCCTACCCTGTGTTCTCTCATGATGTCACCTGAACCAAGTGCCTGAGGGTCAGGGAGCTGCAGCTAGCTCTATGTGATGTAAGTCTATCTAAATACAGACATAATACAACATAATTAACTGTTCTTGACTGCATAGCTTGCATATATTGCCCATATGCTCTCATTACAACAATTTCAGTCTCTTCCTCCCAGTAGTTACTAGTCCTGCATCATTTCCCTCTCATGTCTTAGCTTAGGAGTGTAGTTGCAGAAAGACCAGGATGCCTGCTTTTACATAATTGCTCAGTCTCATTGGGTACAGCCAGGCAACTCATCTGCATAAAGTTAAATACATGCATATGCCTGGGGTCTGTCTTCCTGAGCTTTCCAGGCTTGGGGCATTCTCTCTGCCTCCAAATCTCTATCTGCCTTTAATGAGCTGTATAAATAAATACAAAGTACTCCTGTTAGTTCCACAGCCACAAAAATCTATTTTATTAGCTGAGAGGTATACTGTAATAGAAAAGATCAGACCCATGCAATGTTTTAGGCAGCAGTGGGAGGACAGGGCAAGTAGCTGCTTCCAAGTGGTTGACAGATCTGAGGCCCTAGCAAGACAGATTTGTAGGTTAACTCTGATAAATGATCTTTGGCTTCACCGACTAAAGCAAGGTCACCCTTCTCAGGGCACTGCCTGCATGCTGCAACCTTGTAGCAAATTCCTGTTGAAGCACTGAGCAAACAAACCAGTTCTTATTTACATTAGAATGAAATTAAAACTTCTTAAACCCAAGATGATAAAATATCAGACAAGAGGGCAGAGGTTCATAGAGCAGTATTAATGTTTATTTACTAGCATTTAGTTCTGTCTTTCATTGTTTTCTAAAGGTAATAGGTCCAGAAAGACAGCTGAATAAGGGAAAATAAGGAAGACTCTGTTTACTTCCCTAATGGGTGCACCCACTTGACAAATTTGAAATTCAGAGTTTGTTTTTTTTCTTTTTCTTCAGAATATCTTTTGCATAGATTTATTTGGAGAGAAGCAATTCAGGTTGTAGAGGGTGGGATGAGGAAAAACACAGAGCTTTGACTGCATTGTGTGCCAAAGGTTTATTTCAGCTATTTCTATGTTGGTGGGTGGGGGGTTATTCCATCCTTTTTTTTTTTTTCCACTTATGTCCAGCCAGTGAGGAAATAAATATGTGAAGAAAGAATACTATGGAATGTTAACTCCACTGCTGTATTTTCTTCCTTTTATCATGCCCCAAGATTCACTGAAGTTGATATAAATTCACCATGCCTTATTTTAAAAAGCATAACAGAAAGGCATTCTTCCTTTAAGAGTCAGACTGTAAAAGGTGATTTTCTTTCACTCAGATTGGTTTAAGCCTGTAAAAAGCATTAAGTGAAAAATCTGATATATTTGTTAGGGCATTTATTGCATTACTAACTTATATTTTCAGTTCTCAGTGAAAGGTTTATAGAGAACATAAACCTTGAAGAGTTTTTTTCAGGATTAAAGTTATATTTTCTCCATTTTCTGGTGAAATAATAGCTCATAAAATGATTGGGGTGTTAGTAATTATTTTTAGCTCTGTTTATTTTCCAAGGTTATTCTGTTCAACTTGCTGAGGTGCACACAGACAGCCTTTAAAAAACATTCACCTTGATCAGAAGATTCATGCCCTTTAAAGAATTTCAGAATAATCAAAAGCTTCTGACTAGATGTCACCACTGTATTGTTTTTCTTCATTAATTGCACTTTCAGCAAACAAAGATCTTCCAGTAAACCATAAACCTCGCATATTCAGTAGTGGTCTGTTGTGGTGTAAGTAATGTACTATGTCTTCCATAATTAGTATCTTTAATACTGGGCTAATTGGGATGCTGAAAGAATTAAAATAGTTGATTGGTGGTGGCATGTAAAATCAAAAAGAAGTAATTGCTAAATTCTTTCTGGGACAAAATAGTAAAGCATGTACTAATCAAAATTTCTTAGGAAATACTTTTTCTGGGAAATACCTGTATCTAACAGAAACTGCTGAAAACTAGGTGAAATAATGTGAATTATTTCAGGTAGTCTTCTTTTAGTTCCATGACTTAGTTCTGATTTTAAACAGTAGCAAAACGTTGCACCCAGCAGTCATGCTGCCTAGACCATCGCAATCTCAGAATTCCTAGGAATTAAGGAACAGAACACCACATTCTCAATAGTTTAGGGTATGTTATCATTGCACATACGTTGTGTGTTTGCAGTTTAAATAAACTTTGCTTCACTTAGTGTCTACGATGTAGACTCCATACTTCTTGCTTCATTTGATGCTCCAGCATATGTTATTCTGGCAAAAAGATGCCGGGCATCAAATGTAAACCTTACTCTGCACCAGAATTGGAAGAAACAAGTAGGAAAAATATCAGCAATATTGTCAATGAGCAGTATAAGCAATCTTCCTGCCCAAAGCTCTAAATAGTTGGTGCTGGGTTTCATTGTAAGGTTTCATAGCTCAGCATATTTATTCTAAGGCATCAGAGCAAGATCTAGCCTGGGTAGCTCTCACAAAACTCAGGATACTTTTAGGTCTCTTGTATATTTACTGGTTCTCCTTAAGCTTAGCCTTTAAACATCAACCAACTTCAGTTTTTAAAAGTGGTGTGTTCTGTGATGGTGGTAATGTTCTGCTTCCTCTATTAAGCAGACCTTCCAAGCTGGAAATCACAAGCATCATTTTGTTGAAGAAATACAGGAATACATCTGAAACAGACACTAAAACACATCAAATCTAGTGCAAAAGAGTCAGGAGAAATAGACTCGTATCTAAGTTTGCCTTGAGTTGCATTTGGTGATGACACATACAAAAGATCAAGTTGTGATTGAGCATAATGGCTATTGTCAAAAGTGAATTGCCTTCAGAGGTTGGATCACTTCATTGTCTAGCTTAGGTGTGACCAAACTGAGTCTCTGAAGCCTGATGTGATTCATGAGCAGTTTAAGCATCTTAATTCTCTGTTCTGAGAAGTTCGGGGGCTGCAACTGTAATTTTGGTTTACCTAGTGGGTCAGTAGACTATTTTAAAAATTTACCAAGTATATGCCATTATATACTTAGGGCTAAATCTATATTAATTACAATAGAAAACCTAGTCGTTGATATTGTTAGAACCTTTGTTGTGCTCACCTTTTTTCATGAAATGCTGTTCATCTTGGCTTCTTTCCAACTCATGGCATCTGTGCATCTGTCAAGTGAGAATTAGTTCAGACAGGCCAGGGTTATCATTACCTTCCTGGAATGCACTGAATGAACTTACCCCCACAGCTTTCCAAACGGGGCTCTGACCTCTGCTGTGTCGACATTAACAGCAATGCCAAGGAATCAAACACTGACACTGTTATTTTTATCTCTGTTCCATATCTGTGAATACTTATCATTGGTTGTCATGGCTTTTATTGTAATAGTAAATATTTTGACCACCTTTTCAGTACTTCAGTGGATAAGACTTCTGATGCTGTAATATGGTAATATAATTAAAGGGGATCAAACTAATTTTTAAATTTACAAAGAGATAGTTTCATACACCACCATGGAAATCATGATGGTCTGAAGATGGTGGTGTGCAGTGTTGTGCAGGAACACAGAGCAAGGACAGACACTGGGAGCAGTATAGCCATGTTATACATGTTATACATGTGTAACATGTTATAGCCAGTGCAGGCTTTGTCCCAGCCTAGCTCATCCAAGAGCATGATGTGCTATTTGGCAATCTTGCTTCTATTCAGGTGCTGAGCTAGAAGAGCACAATTAAAGTGATGGTCTAGGGAGCCTGGAGACTGCATTTTCCCACCCTGCATGTGTAGAAAGCTCAGTGTTTCTGAATCTAAACTGTTGCCAGCATCTCAGTTTGGGAAGAGCAACATCAGGTGTTTGGAGACTCGTCTTTTCTAAGGAATGTACACAACCCAGGACTGCTGTGGAAGCCCCATGCAGGTGTGGGGCACAGTCCCAACAATGACGTGCCACATTGGCTTTGTTTGATTGTATTATTTACTCTATAGTTTGTCTTGAAGTGTCTCTATATTGTACTGTAGAGCAAATTCTGTATTTTGTGATTGATCAGCAGCAAGTAAAACACTGCTTCAGTGAGCCTTCAAATGGTTTTGTCTCTCTTTGTTCATCAGTTTTAGTCCTCAATACCCTTTGTGTAAAACACTGAAAAAATGGTAACATCTTTGCTCTGTTAGATTCTCATCTTGAGGTACTGCTTTATGCCTTCATCTGTATCAAAAGCTAAAAGCCTCGCATCAAAACTTGCATTCACTTGTGGTGGTTTCTTGATGGCTAAATAAACTCTACAAAAGCTCCGTGGAGGCACACCAGGCGCGGAGGGAAGCGGCTCCTGCACGCTGGAGCTGGCACGTCAGGTCTTTGAAGACAGTAGGTGTTCTCTGCATGGTGATAACAACAGAAAAGGCTGCTGGGGCTCGTAAAAAGGAAATGCTGTTCAGGTAGGCCCTGCTCTGATTTGTGTTTCACATAGCTGCTGCTACTAGGATCATGTGTATATTCAGAGGTATAAACTACCAAGGCACACGTGGGCATTTCTGTATCAGCTGGTTAGAAGGCAATGAATGCATTTGCAAAGGAAGCATTAACTGCAATGTATGGTGTTGTAGAGTTTTGTACAGAACTCAGGAGAGGCCAAAGCCTGGGATGAGGGGAAAAGGCTGCTGTCCTCAAGCAGAGGGTGAAAATGGGGAATACAACCGTTGTGGCAATGTGTTGGGAGGTAGCGTAGCACAGGGATTGTACAGGAGCCCTGTTGTTGAGGGGTCTAGAGCATCCTCTGTGAAATGAGCTGCAAGGGTTGCCTGCCTTATTCACACCAATTTGTTATTTCTCTTCCTACCATTCAACTTTAAGCTCTGCTAAATGATGTGATTGTTCAGGCTAACTGTGGCTTTGTCTTTCAGCAGTTCAGGTTGGAGGAGCTTGCTTAGAATAAAGAAACAGTTGAAATTTCCAAACTGAAATAGGTACCTCACTCCTCTAGGCCATGCTGTAAATGCCAGTTGAGAAATGAATTAATGACACACTGCAAGAATCCTGTCTTCACGTGGAAAATGTGCACAGTAAACCATTTTTGCTTTGGGAAGTATTTACCTCATGCTGCTAGGAGCATATAGACAGCATATTATCTCCATTTGTTTTAATGCCCATTTGTCTTAATTATTAATGTGAATTTGAACTGCCTTCTTCACTGCATTTAAAAGCAAATCACCCCAAGTTCAGAAGTTCACTGCACATGCCCCAAACTTTTTTTTTCTTAAGAGCTTAAACCAAACTTCAGTGATCTTAGTCATGTTCTGCTTGACCAGATACTGACCTTTGTCTGCAATAGAAAGACATTTAAGCCTGTTTTCTGAAATTAAATCAAATTCTTGTAATCCAATGAGATTTACAACTGCTCAAGTCTAGTCAGATTCATATATATTTCAAGCGAGACAGTTCATATGATGTTTGTTTTTCTTGAATATAGCATTTGGGGTTAAATGGAAAATCAATGTGTTTCACAAATGTCATCAGAGTAGGTGTGTAAAAATATTCCCAGTATTTCTCGAAACAATATCTACATATAGCCAAAGGTTTCTCTGTATTCTGCTGTACACCACATTTCCTGAAAGTATGTATGCTGTCATGGCCAGTAACTATTCCTCGGTGATTAGTGCGACAGTAAGTGAAGCATGAATATTGAGACTTGCCATATCATGCATGCCAAGTTCCTATATGGCCCAACTGCTGTGAGACAAAACATGCTATTATGTTTTAGACACAAAGCCATATTGTATGAAATTCCATCCTGTCTCGTACTGAGAGAGGTGTATTTAAAAATGAACTTTTTTTTCTTCAGTTCTTTTTGTTGACTTCTTTATTAGGTATTTAACTACTGAACCCTATCAGAAAATTTAGCTTTTGTCTCTATTGAGGAATCAAACTTAAATTAGACAAATGGTTAATGTTTTAAGGAGGATATTTTAAAAAGAATATTGGCAAAAAAAAAAAAAAAAGAAAGCAATCGTTCCCATGTTCCGACCACAAACATTATGCACTAAATAGAGTTTTCCAAACAATTCTGATGTGGCAGATGTAATTTTAATACATGATCATACAGGACATTTTTCATAAGTAAAGAATAGCTTGTCTTTAAACAAAGCAGAAAAATTAGTCATGCATTCCACTAAGGCATCAGTTTTCAATACTGGCAACCTCAGGAGCCCACATGCATGTGCTTTTTGCAGTGCCCACTGATTTCCAGAAGTGATCTTTGCAGAAGACATGAGTTTTGGAGAAGAATTTTTTCACTGCTGTGCAAAGCTCCATAAACAAAATTAGAATTTTGATGTAGATCCTTAAAGATACAGCTGGGCTAGGGGAAAGTGGTGATTTGATCCATGAGTTACTCAGATGATCTTTGGCCTGTATGACACAAGAGGTGACACTTGATCATTATGGTCCCTTCTGAGTTTGAAATCTATAAATGCTTGGAAACATAATAAATAATGTAGCAACTAAAATCTTCAAAGCACTGGCAAACAACTAACACCAACCCCACACCTCCAGCACTACTTGGAATGTGATCAGGGCAGATAAATCTAGTAATTATAGCAGGTTGAACTATTTTTGCAGACTGTGCAATGAATAGTCTTCTTTCTATTTATTAATTATAAAACTGGTTCTAACTATGACTGATTTATTCATAATTATTTAATTATTTTATGTGATTATTTTGCAGCCTTAGATATTTTTAAAATTTTATATTAATGTATAATCTGCTGATTAGTTGATGTTTATCTTTGGTTTCTCAACTGATTTCAGTAAACAGGGGTCTTTTTTGTGTCTAAACTGGGAAGGTGACTGGCTTTCTAAACGCTTCCTATTCAAAATTTGTATTAGTTGCAATTTATATTAGTTTTTGTGAATTTCTTGCAAAAAGATCTTAGTAGTATGCCAGGTACACTGGTGACCATTAATGCAGTCAAAATGTCAGCATCACTCGATTTGAGGAACTACAGATGTCATCCATGATTTCACCTGCAAGTCAGAATTTGTTGATGTTTGAATGTTATTTTCTTTTGCTTTGCTTTACCTTACCTAATTAGCATCTCCATTATATGTATGGATCGTCTAAGGAATGGTGTAATTCTTATACTGGAGGATATTTCACTACTTCAGTATCTGCATTTTTCTGAATTCACAGTAGTTCTCTTTCAAGACAGAGCAGGTTTACTATGGTTCCTAAAAAGCTTGCAGCTACCTCTGTGGGGAAAAATTACATTGGTGAAATGGTTTGACAGAATCTCTGAATGATTAATAGGTGCAGAGGGAATTAGGACTCAGGCCTCACAGACTCAATATAATCACCATTCCATGGAAATTTGGGATGTGTAGAAGAATTAATACCAATTCTCCTTGAATATTTGCCCCTCCTTTTCTTTGTTAATAATAACCTTTTGTCTTGGTATTTTGCTGTGTTCTGTAATGAAACTACAAAAGTTTACTGAACATTTTCAACAATCTGGTAGATTTAAATAGTCTGGAATTATTCTAATTTGTGATGTAATTTGTAAGCAATGAGTCTTTCATTCAAGGTGTTTTTATTTTGTCACAAAAGCTGAAAATGAAAACAGAGAAAAATGTGCCCATCAGAAACACTGGAGTTCAGCATCTGTTTAACCTGAAATAGCAATTCTGAAATCTAATCCTGGCAATTCAATAAGATTATGGGTGATGACATACAATGGCTTAAAGTGGTCAGCACTCCTAAGCAATTCATCCCTGGGTACTTTCTGGACATATATCCTGCCAGTTCTCAAGAAGAGATCAGATAGGCACAGTATTAAAATTTCCATCTAGCATACAGTTGCTAGAAATTAAAAAGACAGCCAGTGGCATATTTTTTGAATTATTGCAGATATCAGCATATCATACATATGCCAGTATATAATTTAGAATAGATGCTTTAGACTTTTAATTTTTTTATATAAAATTAATATCTAAAATTTATTTGTCACACTGACTATGGTATGGACATGGACAAAAAGTTGTGTCTATGACATTTGTTAGATAAATTTCTCAATGTAGTAACCTTTTCTGTTTATTTAGTGTTTTCAGTGTTGTCTGTTCTTTGTTGAAGAGACAGTTTTCACCTGTGCCTATACTGATTCATATAAATCATGCTATGTCAGCCCAATAAAAGAGTAAAGCTGTTTAATCCATCTTCTTGAATTTTTTTCTAGAAAGTCAGTTTGAGCTGAAAAAAATGAATATTTGCATGAAACATGCTGTAGGATTGTTGATTTTAGAGGATAACATAATCTTTTTCAAATGCTGAGTTATTTTGTACTGCAGTCTACTATCTACTGGTTTTAGGAAACCAGTGCATTGAAAAAACCTTTTATAAACTTTGGCATTTACCCAATGAGAGACCTTTACTGAACAAAGGCATGGTTGAATTTATGAAGTTATGAAGTTTCCTAGTAATAATAGCAACATGATGTCAACAAGATTCAGCATCTATTTTTTTGACTGCATATTCCAAAAAGTTTGGTGACTTTGGAAATTTAGGACTCAGCTGTAGGTTACTAGACCCAGGCCACATCTTGCCGATTACCATTTTACTGTCTCCACTTCAAGTCTATTACTTTAGATTATATTTTCTTATCATATTCCCAAAGATTTGGCTCCCAGTGAAACAGTAAGTTTTCTCAGTTTCTGTAGGAAACTTAGAAAAGATAATTCACCTAAATTTAATGTTTGCATTGGATTAACACTTAATGAAGAGTCAATTCCCTACCATATGAATGTATGAACAAGTAAGATGTCAGTACTTCCTGAAAGACAAATGTCTTTGTGAAACATGATGAATGTGTTGCATGTTAAGCATCACTGGATTTTAAAATTTTATACTTCTCAAAGTTGTGTGAATGTTGCTGTTATTTTAAGCTAGGATTTCATGTGTTTACATGGTAATAAGCATTTGTTTCCAGCACTGTAAATTTTCAGTTTGTCAGTATGCTCAATAAAACGTAAATGGAAGTATCAAAGCAGTTGCTTTCAAGGTGCTGCTGCTCATGATGCTTTAGCACAGTAGGCAGGGCATATGTGATATGGTATTTTATATGCTCTGTAGTTGTAAAATTTGTATGAATTTTGAGCTGTCAATACAGAAATAATGAATCAACTCCCTAGCCTGAGGAATAGTTTTCCTGGTAGTGCTTCTGGCTGTTAAGACTTGGTGTTTCAGCTGTGCTGACTGCAGATGGAATTAGTAAACAGAATAATGATACTGTTTTTGAGAAAAAACCTTCTTGTTTGTGTTTCAGGCTGAGCTGTGTGAACCATGCAGAAGATCTAGCCTCCAAACTACTCCAGTGTTTCCCAAAGAACAGATTGTCAGCACAGGCAGCTCTGAGCCATGAGTACTTCAGTGATCTGCCCCCACGGCTATGGGAGTTAACCGATAGTGAGTATAATCACCTCCAAATCTGTTAGAAACAAAGATTCTGGTTCAGACAGATGCATGTGTGAATGTTAACCCTCACATACAGGCAGCTTCATGGACACACACAGCCACACACAAAATACGTGACTGCAATTGTGTAGATTGAAATTACATAGTTAGCTTGACACAGGACAAAATGGATTTTTTTTTTTTTGCTATCTCTGCTCTGCAGTCTGCAGCCTGCTATCTTTGTATTTGATTATGTGTGGAGCCAATAGAATTCTCTAAATTGTCATAAAGCAAAAGGAAAAATGCAATTTACATATTTAGTGCTTTTCACTTGTAACATACAGTACTTCTTAACTAGCTGCAGCACACAGGATAAAAATCCAGCTGCGTTTGATTCACAGAATCTCTATGTGTTATAACAGTAACCTTTAAGAAAGGACTCAGCATTCAGAAGTCTGGGAAACACAAAGTAAACAATCAGTTAATTTGCTGAATTAGACTGTGTACGAAGAGGATGGCAGATGATATTCTTAACTAAGAATGCTTTCACTATTTACATACATCCTTTGCTTCTTTTATTAAACAGAATGCATTCCAGTTGACTTGGCTGAAATGTTCTTATCATCGTGTATGCTGTCAATTATCTTTTTAGTAATTTAAAATCACTTGTATGTCTGCATGTTGTTTTTCAGTGTTAAAAGCACACAACTATTTATGCTAGGGAAAAATAGTATCCTGAATTATATTTTTTATTCAGATAAGGTTCTGTTATTAACAAAAAGGTTTCACAAGGGAGTAACAGTCAGCATTTTGGTTTAACTCAAGATGGTTAAGAGACACATGGTTGCATTACAGCATGTTCTTTTCTGTTTTCAAACCTGCATCCATTAACAAAAGATCTAAATCCAGTACCTCAAGGCAGAAAGTTCAGAGATGCAACAATGGAACATGTGTGTGTAACTATGGCTGATTTAAAAGTTTGCTTCTAAAAACTAAGCTCTGTTTTTGAATATTCGTCCACAATAGAATCTGTTTACAGCAGTGTCAGTACGAAAACTGTGTCTTCCTGAAGTTTATCTTTTCAATCCTCAACAGCTGTAGTAGTCATATTTTGAGCTGGTTCTGTGGCTTGGCTGTCCAAGTACCCTACTCCCAGCTCTGCTCTCCAGAACACTCTCCCATTTGTAGAATATGAACATTAAAGCCAAAATAGCACCAATAATTTCTGTCCATCACTGTTGTAGACTGTGTTCTGGCTCTGCAGAAAGATTCCCAGTTTCCTCCTCTGCCATGGTGACCCACCACTCGGATTGCTGACTGTGGTACTTGATAAGCAGAAAATTTAGATGCTCAGTGTAAATTTAGGTGGCTGCTGTTGAAAGTCTGCTTTTGCAGAAACTGATGCAAAGAGATTCTTTTCTTCAGGACTAATGAAACATCAAGAATGCCAGTTCATTTATCCTATTTCCACTAAATGGAAAACAAAAATCACTCTGCAGTGGTGACATCTCAATCCTTATGACTGTGTGATTTAGTCTAGCTGGGATTTTGAATTCTGAATTCTGCAGTAGTACTTTTCTGTTAATATGGTCTTATTACCCACTTGCCTCTTAGTTTATCAGTCAGTGGTTAAATCCAGTTCTATCAGTGAAGTAAATGCCTACACATTATCACTCTGCAGCAGGCTGCCAACAGAGACAGTCTTGTCCTAGTCATTAACAAGCACAATGTATGCAGAACACCAGAGGGGAATTAAAACCACAAAAAATACCTCAGGGTGGTATTTTTAATATGAGAATTTAATTTGTAATTTCACAGATTAAGAATTTTGGCTGCATTAATCCTTTTATCAGCTCACAGCAGGTTATTTGCAGAAGCATAACCATAAGGCGATATTCATTGGCAGAAACACGTCTTTGCATAACGTTAAACATCAGGAGCAGTGAAACCTTTTGAAGGGGGGAGAATAAAGATGAAAAATCATTATATTTTAAAGGAAGGTTCTTCTAAATGCCTCCAGTAAAATTTTGAGTTACAGAAAGACTATTTCTGTGTCTCGTAGATAATCATTATGAAGCATAAATCCAGATGCAAGAAAGGACAATCCTAGTATCAAATACTACAATCATTTCTATTTAGTATGACTTGGATATACTTGTAAACATATTTACAAAAGAAAGAAGTCATTTACTTTGGAGAGTTGGGAAAATGTTTACTGTGTAGTGAAATTACCAGTTTTTGTGATTCTAGTTCTCTGTGCTAATATTTTACATCGAGAAACACTATTGACAGTTAATTAAATATAGTTATAAATGTATTGAGTCTTTATGTACAAAAAAATTATTGCTTTCTAATTTGGACACCACTGTGATTTTGCAAATCTCTGTAGTGAATAGTATTCATCGTGGAATATACTTTGTCCAATTTGGTCCTGATGCTGAATTGTAAATTTGGGGATTTAGCACTTAAAACGAGGGAAAGACTCATATATTGGTAGAAAAGCAAACGGGATGAATCAGCCAAATTATTTTCCATCAGAAAATTGTTTCCTTGGAATCACAGTATTTCACGAAAGTATTGTGAGTGCCTACACTAAAAAAGTAAAAATGAAGCATTTGACTTTCTGTTCTGGTTTTGACCATTAGTACTATGTATTTGTATTCTATGTAATACTTTACAGTATAATTTTTTTAATGGGGTTTATTTCAAAAATGTGTGCAAAGTTAATGTGAGAAGCACAATTTTGCTTTTTCACTTGGTTTAGTTTCAAGTCAAGGCATAATTTCAGTTGGGTTGGAAGCTCAATTTCCAGATAAGCTCTGTCTAAAAGGAAGACACTTTCAATTTTTGAAAATAGTACATTAAAGAGGTAAGAGTAGTGCAGTTCTACTAAAAACACCTTGTCTAGGAATACAATGCAATTTATGATGAAGCATAGCTTTCATTCATCTGAAAATTGAGCAGTAATCCACAGAATAATCCTTTTTACTAGATATGTGTACTTGTTATTTTCTATTAAAAAAAAAATCAGTCCTCCCACTTTTCTACTTTTATATCTGATATCTCAATTTATTTGCATAAAATATCTGCCATTAGCAATGTGTGTTATCGAGGATAGCAGAATAAGAAATGCAAAATTGAGATGTCAAACTACAGTGGGAAGGTCTGTGCATAAAGCAATACCCAGGCCTTTTAAAGACATATAGATGAAAAAGTAGTTCCAAAAACTTATAGATATGCCAGTTCTTAGTGCAAAAAAGATGACTCTTATGGCCCTGATTAGTTCTTTCACATTTCCTTATGGAATCATGCAGTGGCAGCTCTCGTGAGTATACTGTTACATGGAGGTTTGTTTTCAGGAAGTATTAAAAGTCATTGATTTTTCCCCATCACACTGAGGCACTCTAAGCAAAATGAGTTTTCATATTATCAATGTGTTAGATCTTAACAATTTGCATTTTGATTCCTGTGATTATTATCATCATGTCTCCTAATAACTTGTTGCCTGGGACATTGAAGTCGTCAAGGTTTTTCTAGCTCATGCAAAAGGGGATTGCTTCACATAAAAGATTTTTGAGTTGTTGGAATATTTTCAACAAGCCTAGTTGTCTTTAGTAATTTAAAAAAAGTCAAACAAGATAGTTCCGTTCTACTGATATCAAGATTCTGAAGATGTAATGTGTGATATCAAATTATTGAAAAACCTTGCTGTATGTTTTACCTTTTTATTTCTAAGTTCTCTCAGCAGAAATTTGGAAGTAGAAGGTATTAATTGTATGGTGGTGTAGAGGACAAATAAACACACACAATCTGGAAGCAGGTTTTTTTGAAGAGGCATGCAGCTAAGAATGTTTGCACCATGCAATTTCCATCATAATGCATTCAACTTCTCTCCATTCAGAATTTGTACAGTGCTTACTTGCAGAAATAGGTGGGATATATATTTAATGTGTTGTGTTTGCCATATATATTAATTATTTTAAAATTACTGCTTTTACTGCAAAAAGAAATCAAAGCTTCTGAACTGACACTCTTTTTTACAGTGTCTTCTATTTTTACTGTACCGAATGTAAGATTACAGCCAGAGACTGGAGAAAGCATGAGAGCCTTTGGAAAAAACAATAGTTATGGCAAAGGTGTATCAAACAGCAAACATTGAAGAATACCTATGTTCACAACTGATAATGCAGGTAAGATATGATTATTGGGAAGGATATCTTTGAAAATGCTCTTAGGTTATCTTTCGAGACACAAAATACAAAACTCAACTGCACATCCAGCACAGGCTGATTCTCTGTTTTTGCAGTTTTACAGTCCATACAAAGAGTGTAAGTTCTCAGGAATGAACGTCACTGACAGGTTGAAAACATTGCAGAAGTTGGTGCTAGTATATTAAATAATAGTTTGCCTTTAATTTGGGCTCATACTTTTCTCCCCCTGGTAAAATAGGAAGAGAGAAAACACCTCTTGCCAGTTCTGTTAAACTTTGGGGCAAGGAGGAGAAATTCTATGATTCTATGATTTAAGGTCCCTCACAACCCTAACTATTCTATGATTCTGTTATTTAGTAGGTTGGTAGTCTTGGTAGCAGAAGGATCTTCTTGATAAAGAAAGAGGTGCTGTCATGTTAGTGATTATGATCTATATCATTGGATCAACTAATACTAATAAGATTTGTTTAACCATTGCTATTCAGCAGTGAAATAGTGTGTAATATGGCTTCTGGTATTTTAAGAGCAGGGCAGAACTTGGGAAGGCCAGGTGAATAGAGATGCTGCTTACCAAATTATAGCAAGGAGTTACATCATGGCATTGTCTTCTGCCCATATGCACCACCTCAGTGTTTGTTCAGTGGGATTTAACACTTGGGAGACTCTTAATCAGAATTTCCTTATATAGCTGCTTTGCTTGTTACGCTTCTCTAAATGGTTATGTACCACAGTGTTTCACAAAATACCTAAAGAGCAGATTCTTTTCATTCAAAAAAAAGCAAGGCCTGCCTTTTTAAAGACACAGTTGCTTTTGAATGTTGAGTCCATTATACCAGTTTGTTACAGAAGTTCTAGGAGCTGAGATCAGTGCACATGCTGCTCATATGCCTGTTTGAAGATACGGTCTCCTACAAATGTAGTTGATATTCACATGATGTCTATATTTAGCTAAGAGTGTTTTTTACAATATCAGATATAACTTTCTCTAATGAATTACATTTAGGTTTACTGTTGTATGCTTATGTACAATTGGGTTTTTTAACCCTATAATGTTATAGAGTCTTTGCCTGACAGGCAGTAACTACTGAAAAACTGGAATTAATGGATTTTGGTGCTGACAGCCTGCCCCAGTTTTTGCACAAGCTCTTTGCCAACAAACCATTTAAGATTCTCTAATGTCAGAAATGAGGCTGCCTCAGAGCAGTCTGTTTACATCTTTATTGACAAGCTAATCCCTACTTTTTCCTGGGGCTGTGTCCCTGCAGACATCTCTTCAACCTTGTCTGTTCTAACGTGACATATCATCCATCTAAAGTATATTTAGAATGTGCCCATCTGTGCTAAAGACCTTTTGTGTGGAAGCTTACGTACAGAATCTCAATTCTCATGTACAGACTCTCCTTTCTGTTGCTTCCAAATAAATACAATTTTTCATTTATAAAATATGCAATGGAAGGTTTTTGCAAATGAGCAGGTAAAATAGTACAAAAGAACCATTGGATCATTCTTACTGAATATCTATTTGAGCAGGTACAAATTACTGGTTTAAATTTTTATATGAGAACAGAAAGAGAAAACCAAATTTACCCTTTACATACATACTGTACTGTTCTGTCTGCTCAACCACAGTTTTAATACAGAATAGCATGTTTTGTTGTGAAAGGTCTGAAACCACTTAGCAAATGTTGTGATGTGTACATTATTGATTACAGTTTTCTACTGTGGATTGGCACTTTGTTCTGTTTGATGCTTACAATGCAGTAACATATCAGCTCCCTGCTGTAGTATTTCCCATGAGATGGGGACCAGCAGGTAATACTGGAAAAGTATTAGTACCAAACACAGTAAGAGGTCCTCTTGTACCATGTGGAGAGCTGGGGATTAATGAGATGAAACTAAAATTCATAGGGAAGCAGGAGAACTGTGGACATGGAAAATAGATTTGAGTGAGGAATTATTAGAATGGGTGGAAACCTTTAAAGAGATGAGACTACCAAGCAAGTAGAGGTGTGAGTCAGTGTGGAAAATGAAAGAAGTTGGGAAAAGAGACTGCAGTTTTGGTAATATGAAAAGAAGATCTGGTGAATGGCAGGTGGCTGTGATTTTAAGCAGTAGAGTAGTGACTGGCAAGTAGGGCGTTCAGTCAGTAAAATGCAGGAGTTATGAGTCAGTTACTCTAGCAGAAGACTAGAGTTGCAGCAAGCAGGAGAGAAGCATTGGGGAAGGGGTATTTATTACAATGTATTCTATTACACTGTATTCTGTCAAAGTCTCCGTTCACAAGGCTCAGTGAAGCAAAAAGATGCATGAGTAGCAAAAGGAAAGATAGCAGTAGCTCTCCAGGGCCATAAAGTTAACAGGTAAACAAGACAAGTAGAGTTAGAGAGATGGAGGCAAACAGTACAAGATATTAAAATGTCAACAACCATGATCAGCTAACATCCCAACGAGTGGGATAAAGGAAAATCAAAAGGGCCAAATGTTGCAAGGAAATAGATCTGATTATTAAAAAACACAACAACCATAGCAAACAGAAGTTTCTAGCTTGTCTCCTGGAGAAGGTAGGTACATCTCTGTTTCAGTCAACTTTGTGGGTTGACTTTATGCGTATATAGAAGTGGCAGGGAGTTTAGGAAGGGCTGGAATTTTGAGGTATTCCAGTATCCTTCACGAAGCTGTGAAAGAGAAAAATCTGTAGATAGTTGCTCACTAAATCCTCTTAACACTTCTGTAAAGGGAAAGTTTTGTTTTAAGTATATTTTTATGCATTTATACATTATAAAGGAATTTATAGAGAAAACCACGAAGAAACACAAACAAGGAACCATCTTCAACCACCTCCAGAACCTGGTGCTGAAGAAAATTCTAGTCTTATCTATTTTCCTCCCTTCCCTTCCCTTCCCTTCCCTTCCCTTCCCTTCCCTTCCCTTCCCTTCCCAATTTCCCTGTTTTGGGATTAAAACAGGAAATAAGACTGAGAGACCCAATAAAGATGCAGTGCCAAATCTTTCTGTGAGAAGAAGTTATCATTTCCTATCGTTCTCTCACACAGTTGCCAGATGTTACTGCCCTGATAGTGCACCCAATGAATTAAATCTGCTTTTCTTTGGGGTTTGGAAGGCAAAAAGATTAGGGGAGGAATGGCTGAGACATCATCTGCTAACTTTGGAAGCAGCAGTCTCTGGCAGGTTGGTGAAGGAGAGGGACTAAAGGCAGTAAATTTGTAATTGGCTCTATCATTGATTAGAGCTTGTCTTAAGCCCTCAGAAATTGATGCATCTCTGAGAATTTCTGCTGTCTTTAAAATACTGTAGTGCTTCAGCTGCCTGTCTGCAACTCACGAATCAACTTACCAGTTGAAAAAGCAGTAACCTAGGACATGTTTCTGAAAATTTAGATAACATCTGTCAGACTTGGACTACTAATAGGGTCTTTGTAGACTATACTGTGTCATTATCTAGGGCTCCAAGAAGAGACAACACATTTATTTCAGTGCCCATGGGGAAAAACCTGACATTTGGAGTTAGCAAGGTCAGTGCTGAGGCTGCTCTCTACTGGAGAAAATTAGCAAATATGTGGTAATGAGCATCACCGACCAGAGAAGAATCTGTCAGCCCTGAATTAGATGGGGCCTTTTGACCATATCTACAAGTCTTTAAAGTTTTGTGATAAAGCAAAATGTTTTTATTTTGTGCCTGGTGGTTTTTGTTGATATTTTTTTCTACATGGGGAGGAAGCATCTCTGTGGAAGCACTCCTCATCTCTACATGTCTGGTTGAGTTATACTGTATATCCTATAGTCATCCATCTTTACAGATCTGTTTTATTGGGACAAGAATGGACCCTAAGAAACTCTAGAGCTCTGTTTTCATTTAGCTAGTGGGATACATGGATAAAGCTTGTTCCTCTCTGGAAAGGATGAGTCAAATAGTAATTGAAAAGACAAGGCATTACCTGATACCAGATAGCATGTGATGTTTTCTTGTGGTGATTTATAATCCCCAGTTCCCATTGGTGGACCAGAGACACGAGATGTGTTTCTGGCCTATTGTCTGCTTCCTGGAGCCAGCAGGGACAGCTTCATTCAGGATCGTAACACCATATGCTTTTAAAGTATTTAACCTGTATTACCATAATGAGATCCCCTGGCTTTCTAAATCTCTTTGACAATTCACTGAAGCAAAACAAAAAGTGGTCTTTATTTGTATTGCTTCAGCACATGCACATGCATCCAAGCAATCCTGAATTTCAATTGCCGGGTGCTGAATTCTTTCTTCTGTGTCCATTTAAGCCAGCAACTGACACCAGCCCAGCCAATCGAAGGCACGATGGCGTCATTGGGGCCAGCTCAGCTGTGTGAAACAGAATAAAGCTGGAGAGGTGACAGTTACCACTGTAATGGCAAAAAGTGCTGCTTATTTGGTTGCTTCTGACCGGGTGTGCTCAGCAGCCCAGGAGCGTTATGTAAAATTACCTTTTTCTCTTTGCTAGCTGGAGAGGTGACTGTTGTTGCATCCCCGTCCAAATAATTTCATTTTTGTTTGTCATCCTCAGTTTTACATTTATAAATTGCTTAAGAGTGTCCCTTCAGCACTGCCTTGTAGGAACATAATTTTTGCCTGCCTTGCCCTAGTCAAGCCACAGGGAAGCTGTAGTCCAGCAGTGTGTGTGTCCAGTAGTCAGTATTGAAAAGTCATTTTCATTCATTACTCCTCTGCATTCACTCTGTTCTGGGTACCCCAGTGTTGCTAAAACACTGTGGAAAACCATATACTGTGCATCTAAGTCTTCATCTCTGCAGCTTCAGGGGATAAAACTGTAGTAATTACAGTGGAGAAAGGTCTGCATAAAAGAGAAATTCTAGACTGAGAGACTGCATATCAGCCAGATTTTGTCACTGTTGATTTAATCAAAAGCTCAAAGTAGCCAGTAGTGCTTTATATGTGTGAAATCTGAAAATTCAGTGTAAAACCAGATTGGGAGAGAAAAGCAGAGCTATAAAAGCACAGCAGTAGCAGGTTTAATTTTTTAATGCATTTTTTAATAGATGGATTCAGATAGATGTGTATAAACAGTCATTGTGCTGCTGCAGTTGAAAAGATGGAAGCCTAAGCACTGAAGATGGGAGGTTTAAATTTCTCTTGCATCTTTTAGTGCCAGACAGTGTCTATACATGAATGTTGAGGGTCAGTTTAATTATTTAACTAATACTGGATTTGCATAAATTGGCTTTCCTGAAAAGGCTAGTAAGATGCAGTTTTGGTGGGCAGCTGAAAGCAATTTGGGTTTGAGTCCAGTAATGATAGTACTAAGCAGAGTTGAAATTGTAACATTAATTTTGTAAGATGTTAAATTAGTTTTAAGCAGTGAAAGATATCTGCAGAATCCAAGATATTTTTTGGCTCTCTAGTACGTTTAGTCCCGTTATTTTCTTATGTTAACAACATAATGGCTTTATGAGACTGTTCCAGCTGTGCTTTACTTAATATTGAAGAATAAGATCACCACGCTGCTCGAATATACCCTAAATATCACACACAAGGGAAAAACTCCGGGCACTGGTCTACATTCTGCTTGTGATATCTATTATCTTATTTCTATTAATCTAAAATTAAAGTTATAAACTGAATTTTGCCTTCTATTCAACCATAAAAAAAATCCCCCCATATTCTCTGGACTCTGCACAGCAGGTGAAATGAACTGAGCAAATAGCTGTCCAGTGCAAGGCTGTTTTTGTATAAATTACCCATCTGACCTAAGTGACATGTGGGGACTGAGGATGGAGGAACTGTCCCTCAGGTCCCCAGGTAAAGGAAATCCACTGCCCAATCAAGGAGCTCTTAAGGCTTAGACAGTATGTTTAATGGTGTTTTTTGTGTCAGTACTGTAACAGCTCACCTTGTCTGTCGTAATATGAAAAACAGTCACTTAATTGCGCTCCTTGTAAGTAGTAGAATGCACAGTCTCTTGATTTTCTTCATAAAAAGAGTTGGTAATATAATGTACAGAGGTATGGAAAGTGAATTGGGGAGGATGGTCTTGCTAAGGAAGCTGAACACCAATTCTGATGAAAGCCTGTCCAGCCTGGAGACTGAAAGCCCAGGACACCATCTATGCCTGGAAATAAGTACACTGAAACAAGTAGGCATGATCAGTATTTCTAAAATAATGGGAGTCTCTTTAGGAAAGAAGAAGAAAAGAAAGGAAGCAGAACGGAGAGGGGAGGTCTTCACATTTTATTGTTTCATACTCCACTTGGAAGACAAGTATTTCAAACCTCCATTGCTAGGAGACGTTGATTTCTTCCCTGCAGTTATACACTCTGTGTCATTCGGTGTGAAACTAGTGGCTACATATTTATTGACATTATTTTTTTAAATTGCAGTGTGTCATGGCCAAATCAGCTGCAGAGCTGGCAGAAGGAAAACAAAGCGTTAGTGCTATTATGGATAACTTTTTCGAAGGACAATACTGTATTTTCTTGTACTATGGCATAGTATGGAGCCTATTTTCAGTTCATTTCTAATGCATGATAACTTGCCTTCAGCACTGTGAAGATTCATTTTAAAATAATTTTTAGTGTAGAGGTTTGTAATTTTACAGTCATTTATGCTGTAGGAAAGATATTAGTGATATTTGCATGAATGCCTGTGCTCAGTTGCAGTGTTGTTTATCTGTCTTTCCAGTTTGTTTGCTCATAAATTTAGGAGACGAAAGGTGGAATCCTCTGTGCCATAAGTGTACTATATTGCATTATTAATATTAGGATAGCAAGCAATTCCCACTAGACAGTCTTTGTGGTCTGTTGATGCTTAAGAAGTGTCTAGGCATGAAAGGCTGTGTGAGTTCCAGTGGGCTGATAGTCTGGGATGACATTTGAATGCGGCGAGGACAATGTCTAGATGACAATGACTGGGGGGGAGGGAAAAGCGGGTCTCCACTCTCCCTATTCTCCCATGGACAGTCACTTTTCCTTTAGGATTATTTCCTCACGTGACTCCTCAGTTAGGCTTTGTCTAAGAGGAATGTGGAACTACTGGAGGGGAGAAACTGAGTTTTCCAGACAAAGCAGAGCCTTCCAATGCTCTGCAGCCCATAACCCAGAGAGACAGCAAAGCTAATGAGAGGCATTGCCTCTCAGACACCATTTGCAGAATTCAGAGTTAACAGAACTCTGTTAACATTTTACTTTCAGCCAAATTGTAAACGAAAAATGAAATTTAATATTTCCATATACCAGAACCCTTAATGTGGAGGACAAGTTTTGTGGTGCCATTTTTCCTCTGTAGCTTATATTGCCTGCTTCTCCATGAAATAAACAAACTAAACCAACCGCTGCAAAACTGGGTCTTAATGCAACACCCATTAAAGTAAATGTGCACTGTGTATCCCTAGTTGTGGGAAGATTCTTGCCTAAAAATGTAGCAATAGTTTACAACTCAGTTAATAAATTACAATCATTTATTCTGCCCCAGAAGTGGGATGGGGATGGATGGATTTCCCACATCCTCCTAGTGTTAGTTGTAAAGTCTCAAGAGGAAAACTCAAAAAATACTAAGCTCTTAAATAAAGATATCTTATGTAGAACAATAGCCCTGGAACAGTGTCTTTGGATATTTTAAGAAATGGAAACAAAATTGACTATTTCCATAATTTTTTGGTCTGTTATAAATTATTAATGTTGTTTTGGGCCATATATGTATTTTGAATTAGTAATTATGGGTGACCATTCTCTGCCATTATTAACCTAGATTTCAATTCTGTACAGCCACTTCTGCAACCCTCTTTTGATGTTAATATAAAGTCTAATTGTGCATTATATTTTCTGGCATTTTTTATTGTAGCAGTAAAATCACAGCCTTTTTATTTAAGTTTTCCCCCTGAAATTTTTATTTTACAATTGTTTTTAATACCTCTCTTGTTCAGTCTGTGCATTACATGTGTATTAAAATCTAGTTACCTTATAGTCTGAAGGGAAAGAAAATCTACACAATTAAATCTGTCCTTGTGTGCTTGAAAGATTCAGCACTTAAGTAATCTGTCACATCATAAGATGAACAAAATCAAAACAACTGAGTCATAATCATGACTCTGCTTGCTTTCAGCCCATGAAATGACATCTATACTCTGCAGATATTGTAGTTGTTTTATGTATCTGTTTGCAAACAGTTTTAAATACAGAGGTGTAAATGTTGCCAGCATTTAAATTAGGTTAAAAGTGCTATTTATGGCTTACATCAACCACAAAAAAATATTCATAATCATCCCTAGGTGAAGCTATTCATTCAATGAGCTTACAGCTCCTAATTAATTCTGTAAAGAACACCATTTGGCAGAGCAGAATTATGAGGTTTGCATACTGATAGTGGCAGGGAAAAATATATCTGTTTTCTATTTATATGGTAAAATTAACTTCTGTTGTTTTGAAAATGGCACATCTCAGAGGTATTGCTTTCAAAATGATCTCAGGGTGTAAAGAAAGCAGTAATAACAGCACCAGGCATTCAGTAACGTCCTAATTTCCCCCCCAGTTTTTCAATGTTTCAGCTGTCTCAGAGACTTAAAGCACTCTCATTAGGTATTTGCAGAGCCTGCCTGCTTGCCTGCTCCATCACTCTCCCGAGCTGCCTCTCTCGCCCCCCGTCTCTGCTCTCCCTGTTTTTTTCCCCTCCTGCCTTGGGAGTGACTGTGAAGATCATTTGCTGGTGTGATTGACAGGTTAGAGCATTCGATCAGATGAGTTCCTCTTAGTGCAGGTCAAAAAGGCTGGTTAGCAGGAGCTGTCGAAAAATGCCAGCAGCATTCGAAATGGGAAATGTCATGACTTCGAGGCAGGGGGTGCCACCTGGAACAGAAAGCCCCCAGCTCATTAGCAAGTTACAGGATGCAAGCTTAACTGGAGGGAGCAGAGGAGGAAAGATAATACCCAATAGGGAAAATTATTGTGAAGTGGAATTGATTTCATGTATAATTTGTTTATCACTAGAGGGGACAAATGCTGTCCTCCTGACATGTGCAGAGGAGTGTGGATTATGAATGAAGCAATTTAGCATAATCTCCAGATTGAGCTCTGGATTTAAAGAATGCCAACTTCTTTCTTCCCAGTTGTGGAAGTGAGCAGGTCATGTTGTATTAATTTAACCTGACATACTCTCAAATGGTTTATCTGGGCAATTTTAGCAATTTAACAGAACACAGTAGATATGAGCTGCATTCATTATTAACATGGGGCACTGGTTTGTCTTCTGGATGAAGTGGGGTTGAGGGTTTACAACAGCAAGCTGCTGTTGTTAGAAAGACATGCTCCTGTTGCAAGTTGAATTATAAAAGGGCTCATTTTTAATGCTTAGTAGGAGTGCATAAAATCACAATGCAATTTCAGTTGCATGATGTATTTTTATTTCCAAGAAAAACTACATACCCTTAGAAAGTACGGATTTAAAAATAAATAAAGCATTCAGCCTTAGTGTATAAAATTTAATCTGAAATGAAGACCTACAGGGTCTGCTGCCTGTCAGGGACTTAAAGAATGCATATATAATATATCAGCATTACAAAATGCTTAGTCTTCTCCAACATATCCTGTAGTGGTAAAATGGCAGGCAAACTCTTCATCCCAGGCAGTTTAACAAGCCCCTGGCTATTAATACTGCTAACCATTCATTTGCTTCATGGGTCTGTATTTTAATATAGAAGGCATATTGTATATCCTTAGAAATGGCTGCATAGATTCCAACCCCCCCGCCCCCGTTTTTTTCAGAAATGTTAAGAAAATAAGATGGGATCATGGTACCTGCCAGACTGTTTTATCATGGTATCTTTGTGCAGCTTTGTGTCTAGCTCTGCTCCTGCTGAAGACAATGGGAGAATTCCACAGACTTCATGGGAGTAGAGCTGGCTCCCTTATCAAAACTAACGTAGGTACAACAATACCATCTCAGGCTGAGAAAATGAGACGTAAAAGCTGAAGAGGTTCCTGAGAACTATGTTGCAAACTATAGCTCTTCTTGCTAAGGAATTTTGTCTTTTATATATCCATTAAACTCATACTTTGCACAGAAATTTGAAGCTCATGCTTAAGCAGTGTCTTGATTGGATGCTGAGGAATGTTTGCTTACTGTTCAGATCCTGGATTTTCTCAGCTTTCATTTTCTTACATCCATCGAAGTTTTAAAGTTAATAAAGAAAATGGAGTAGCTAGCATTTGCTTTATTGAGTAACCACAGGCTGTTGGATTTCCCTTTCTCCACTGAATGTGAATCAGAATCAGATTTTTAAAAGGAGTTTCTTAATCAAAATATTTGTACAGAGCCTTACAGATTAATGTTTTCTGTTTTGTATTTCATGTAAAAAGCTCAGCATTAATAGCCTGATAGTTTGCAAAATAGAAGTTCCTAAAGCACCTTAAAAAGGGCATTCTTTACCTTCCAGATACCTTTTTAGTGTAAAGTTCTTTCAGTTAGGCAGTGGGAGCAGTGGCTGCTGTAGTCTGCACTAATGAACACACAAAGGCTCAATCCTTTGCATAGCTGAATAAAGAGAGCAAAATATCAGAATAAAATATCCTCTGTTCAGATTCTGTGGTAGAGTTTTTCCCACCTTGGGTAGCTCTGCAGGTGCCCAACTAGTATTTAAGTGCTACATATTTAAGCAAAAAGCTGAAAACTAATTTGAAAAGTTTAGAAAGTATTCATTACTTAATGTCTGCCCTGGTACTTTGTTTGGGAAGTGATATGCATTTAAATTATTTGTATGGAGTTTGAAAATGAGGCTTCTGTTGGGAAAAGAGAGTAAACTGGGAAATCTCCAAGTCTCTTAGCTCTGTGAAGTAAAGGCAAGGATCAGCAAGCACTGGACAGATCTGCTAGATTTTAACCCTGAGGTATATTTGAGGGATGTGTGGGAGCTGTAGTGTCTGTCTGCATCTGGCAACAGCTGCTTGGACATGAGCAGAAGGATGTTTTGGCTAGGAAATCTGGCAGGTGCAGATAAGCTCTTTTCTAGGACTGTGTGTGACACAGGTTGATGACTTGTGTATGTCCTAGGTTCATGACCAAAGAAGGGATCACTCAGAATAAGAAGAAGCAGTTAAACAACTAATATTTCCCACACATTTACATTTTCTGGCAAGAAAAATAATTTTAGTCTGAAACAGAAGAAAGAATTTAACCATTACTCTTCATTTTTTAACCAACTTCTGGTTTTTTGAAACTGACACAAGTATCTTCTTAGCTTCTAGGAACTTGATAATTCAAATGAAGAATAGTAGCCAGGAAGGAATTAGTAGTAAATTCCTTACTGCCCCTCAAAACTTACTATTCCTGCAGTTGTTTGTCATTCACTCCAATCATGACTTCTCTATTCTAAATAAATACTAGTTTGTTCCTTGACTCTGTAGGGAAGATCAGGCAGAAGTGATGAGTGGGAAAATCAAATATTCATAATTGATTTTTATATGTTTTCTCCCCCAAACTTCTGAAGAATCACTGGTACTTTCTAGTGTGTACTCTGTGACATTACCAATCTTTGTGAATCACTTTTCAGATGAGAAGAAGCTCTAACACACGGTCCATATTCCATCAGTGACTCCTTTTATCATTACTTTCATGTAAAAACACTTTCTGTATGAATTGCCTTTGTCTTTTTAGAAGGTGGATATATAGAGAGTGTTGGAAAAATCCAGTGAACCCTGAGGTCATCTAAATAACTCTATGTAATGTGAGCAGCTGTTGATGAAATCTGGTTCAATCAGTAACATTTCAACTTTTGCTTTATGTATTATATTTCAAATTAAATATAGCAGTATAAAACAATACATAAATTGAACCTAGGATTGGGTCATACCACTTTTTAAATGTATGTATGTAGTTCCTGACTTTGATATAATTAACTTTTTCATCTTCTTTTTCATCTGTGTTGTTAACTTGGGCTGCAGTAAAAGGATATGGCTCTCAAGATTATTTTCTAAGATTTCGCCTCACCACTATTTTGGGTTTTTTTACTAAGTCTTGCCCTCTACATTAAATATCCCACAAATTATATACATCTATTACTAAATCTTTAAGGAGGTACATTTAGACAGACTGAGCATATTGAAGATTGCTCGACCTGATCCTGTCAAAATCCTTAACCAGGATCTTTGTGCATAAGTCTTGATTTTGATTTTCTTAGTAGCTGGAGCATTGCTTTTGGATCATTAACCCTTGCCATTTTTCCTCAGATGATATAAAAGCTGAGATTTTCTGAATTTTCAAGTCCTGGGCTTGCTTTCTTGTGTAGGCTGTCCTCCTCTCCCCAGAACCATCTCTAAACCTCACAGTTTTCTGGGAAAACTACTGTACCAGCTTGTATGGTATTTTCAAAAGTAGGAGAATTGCTGATGAGTCACAGCACTGCTCATGCCATCAGACACAGGACAGGCATCTCTCCTTCATCCAGACTCCTAAATGCAGGGCAGAGAAACTCTAGCACACCTACGGATTTAGAAAGATGTTTGAAATGTGCCTCAGTGGGGCAGGCTGATTGAGAAACCTAATTCTCTTCCCCTGAGTTCCTGGGGAAGGAAGAGAGTAAACACAGTGCAGTCTAAACACATGGGCCCTTGCAGAATCATCAGAGGTAGGAAAAACATCTTTAGGGTCTGGACTGGAAGAAGCAACACTGCTTAAGAGCAGCTAGGACACTGTGGGCAAAAAAGCAGGAGCTCTGCCAGGTGAGATCTGCAAAGCTTCTTATCTGTGTGGTGTTTCTCACCCATTTTATTTTCATGGAAACAAGCACAGTTTCTTGCTAACAAACATGAACATTTTCAGCTCATGTCTATTGAGAGATGCTCTGTTTTAAATTTCTGTTGTTAATCCACTGTGTGTTGTGATCACAATAATGCACTGAAGTTAAACAAGCATCCCCCACCCCCAAACCTCCTCCCCTAAGAAAACAAAATCCCAGACTGTGATGATAAAACAGATCATTAGGATTTTCAGCAACAGCCTGTATGCTTGGCTCTTAGTGTGTTTTTGCCTGCCATTAAAAACCATATCAATCCACAAATTTGATATGTATAGTCTAGAAATAAAGGGAGGAGAAAAGGATTTTAGAAACATTTTATCCATCTTACTCTTCAACATTAATATCTTTTTTTTCAGAACAGAGCTTGTACTCTAGTGTTTGAACTAAAAAAAAAAAAAAGCAGTTTTAAAATTCTGAAGTATTTTACAAGTTTAAAGCAAATGTAGTATATTTATAGATGAATGATACTAAAAAGTGAAAACAGAATCCCTAATATGTGAACATAAGTAAAATGAGTTGTTACATGACCTTGCTGTCTGAAGTTTTGCAGTCTCTCTTCCTTATCTCTTTCTTTGTTTATTGACTTTATCTGTTACATTGTGCCTGAAACATGGAATATAAATTCTGTGATTCGCAGATCCGACTCACCTTGTTCATGGAAGGTCCTACCACATTTTCTGGCTCTGGAAAAATGCTGCATAAGGATAAGGAACCTCAGTGCTGTGTTTGGCCCTTTTGGCACAGTTGCTGAGTTTGCAGTGTTAATACACACTACCTCCAGCACACACATACACACACACGGCTCTGTCATACATTCTTTGCAAAAGCCAGTGATTTCATTGCTCCTGGTGCACATCCAGATGGAAAGGAGATAGGAATGTGAAGATACTTAGCTTTGTTGTCTCTTGATTTTGTATATGCACTATGCACATTTATGATGGAAAGGTGTCCAGTAGGTCCCAAACTTTCTGAAATGCAAAGCCTATAAGTAAACAGAGAGTGCTGTCAACCCTTCCTTTATTTAAATAAACCAGAAAACAGATAAGGGCACACTCGAGATAATATTTTGCCTTTTAAAGTAAATAATCCCTGTCAGATTCCCAAAGCTTCCCATCTCAACAGTGATAAACATGAGCTGGATCCATCATACCTTATCCCTGTGAGAGCCCCACTGCATGCAGTGGGACATGGTATATGTTTGTGTTGTGGGGAGGAGGGAGGAATCGTGTGTAAAGTGCTTTACATCTGCATAACTTGAAGATTTTAGGTTGTTCAAATACATGTACTCTGGTGCTAATGGAAACAGAGATCACTTATCACCATATCTAAGGAATTAGAAATGTATATTCATGACTCCCTGTTACCCAAATAGGATGTCCATCATTCTGCATTAATGACATAGCTCTATTCTACTCATTTCATTTTTCTTTATGTTTTACCCAGCTGAATAGCTCAGTGCTGCCATGGGGTCCTGTATCGTATGGCAGACTTTGCCTTTTGAACTGCCCACATCACAGTTTTCTGCAGCTCCCTATCTCCACCGTCATTCCTTTTCTTTACTCTAAATGTTTCCAAGGAGGAAGAAAAGAAAGAAAGAAAAGATTAAATAAAAAAAAAAAAAGGCGGGGGGCTGGGGGGAAGGAGGGGAGAAAGAGACTGCTGTGGAAAAATAAAAGTTTAAAAGAAAACCAGAATGAATGCTTCACTTGTTGGCTTTTAGCACAATTACCATACCTTAGGAAATATGCAGGGAATAGTTAATTATGACTAAATGAGCTCCTTTTAGAGTTCATGGCAGGCCCCAGCATCCAACTGTCAGTGTTGTGAAAGATTGAATTAAAAGGCTGGTCGCCCTGTCAGCCGATAGGATGGTCTGCTGGGGGAAAATAGACAGTGAAAAGATAGCTGGGTTAGAGTAGCCTCAGCAAGAGAAACACGTATGGCATTTGCATACTTCTCCTGCAAAGGGGGTTTAATCCAAATAAAGGAGGAGATTTCGGTATTGTCAGCCAGGGCTTTGTTCAGTGTGAAGAGCAGAAGGAAATCTGATGAAGGGGCCTTTCTGAAGCCCTTGCACACAGACTGGAGGTTGTTTTAGTAAAGTTATGTACTTTGGGATTGTTTACACACTGTTGTCTGTTTGAAGATCTCCTAAACTGAAACACTCAAAGTATTCCTCTTTGCTAGCACAAAAGCGAGGAATTTGTGTGGTAAAAATTACACTGCAGACCCGAACAAGTTCTTTTCATTATCTTCACAAAATACCCTGAAGTTCCTTTTTTTTGGTGTAGACAGAGTTCCCCAATACTTCTTGGCTGAACTCATATATCACAAAATGTTTTCAGGCTAGGAGAAATAGGGGAGAATTACGTTCTCGAAATGCAGAGCACAAAAATCAGATACTCTTCAGGCTTGAGGCAGACAAAATCTTGCTGTCTTCTCCAACACAGTTCTTTTTTAAACAAGTAGACATTTTCATACCAACTAAAAACAGTGTTTTGAAATTCAGTTGGGATAAAGTGTTGTGTCTCTACTAAGATCTCTTCCGTACTTTCTAGTTTTTTTTCTCACCTGAGAGATGAGCCAGAAGCCTCAAATCTCTTTTGTATTTAAGCTGCACCAGACTCAGTCCATGCCTTAGAGCTTTTCCAGATAAAATAACTGATTTGTGTTTAAAAAACCCCAAAATTATTTAAAGGTGGTGGCAAGCAAATTGTTCCTCCTTAGAACGACTATCCACTTAGAGTGTATACTGCCAGCTTCCGAGGTTTTCACGTGGAACAAAGAACATCATCTCAGGGATGTAATTAATATTTAGGGACCAAATAGGTCATTAACAGCACAGCACCTAAAATAGATGGCTTTTGCTTTTTGTTCCTGCAATTTTTTTGTGTGTGATTGCCGTAGTCTTAATGGTTTTAGCTAGTACTGAATTATTTATTTGGATGGTAATACTCATGGAAATTGTGTGTCTCTGTGTGTGTGTGTGTGATTGTATACCCATATACATATACACACACACATATATAATGCTATATTTTATATATATGTATATGATGTATGTATAATTTTTCTAGAAATGTATCTGTACATAATTAGCTCATTTTCTCATCAGTTTTGTAACTAATAGTCATTGTAAAGCAACATGTGTTTCTCAGTGATGCTTTGTGAATGTTAGGGTGAGCAACATCCTGGCCTGAATAGGGCTTGAATTTTCTCTAGTAAAACGAGTACTGTCTTTAAGACTTGGTGAAATTCTGGGAAAGAAGATGAAGCAATTTCTAAGATATCAAAGAATTATGTTGGGTGTACCTGTATGGATATATTTGTGTTTACTCTACAGTTGCTTAAGGATTATAATTAAGGGCAAAAATTACAATCCTGTTAATGTTAATAAATGAGTCCACATATGATGAAATTTGGCTCTCAGTTATGCATGCTCTGACTTGTTTGGAGTGGTATTTTTAACTGAAATGCTTCTTTATGCTCATTCAGAGACAGACATTGATGTTTCAGCTGAGTTTTTTTCCAGTTAGTGATAAACATGAATCATTAAATACTTAATAATCTATTAGCTGTATTTTCTCCCACATGGTTGTCATAAATTCTCACAGAAACACAGGCAGAAGCAAGTCTGCAGTCGATAGGCCACAGGGCACCTCTAGTCCTCAGACTGTTGGTGCAGCTTGAAAATCAGTTGTCAAAAAAGGGAGGTGGTTGATGGAAAATGTGCTATATCCTGTTGCTTGCTGAGCGTTATCTGCCATCTGGACTCAAGAAAAGCCTGAATGATTTTCAGCATCTCCCTTTTTCTTCCACTCTAGAGAAAACTGGAAGGGCAGATCAAATTTTGGTAAAAATGGGGGCTGACCTGAGGCATCAGTTGGCACTCAGTGTGCAGTTCACACTTTCTCTTATTAGTTTAATTTATTCCTTAAAGCAAATACCTTTGTCCAGATGAAATGAGTAGTAGAAAATAAGATACAGTATTTCACAAGGGTTATTTACCAAATGGTATTTACTGCTTGGAAGCATAGCAGTGCAATCTATAGAGTAGTTTTTGACTGCCTAAAAAGACAAGCAGCTTGAATCCAGCCAGGGTATAATGTAGTATGCAATTTCAAAACAGTTATTTTTATATTAACTCATAACTTTTTATTGCTTCATAAGAAAATGATAACATCATCCTATAGTGCTTAGCTCCTCAAGGAGATAAACTCCTGTGACCTTCTCACGTGCTGACCATCTTTGTGCAGCTTTTACTGGTTATAAAGAACTCATACTCCAAAACACACTGTTGGGAAAACAAAGGATGGACTGTGGTAGTAATGAACATGTCATTTAAACCTTACAGGAAAATGAATGTGGTTTATTCAAACATCCCTTACAAAGAATAGCTAATGATAATATTTTAGTAACACAAAGGGGGAAATCTTCTAACGCTCCCATTCCTGGGCTCTGTTCCCACTGAAGGCAGCAGGAGCTGCACACACAGATCCAGAGGGCTTGCAACTTGAATAGCATCTAATATGGAGTTGAACAGATTTAAAGAAATAGGAACTGGGCTCACTCCAGCGCTTACAGTGTGCGTGTAGTGAAGTGGTGTTTTCACTTTTCATCTCTTCCTCTTTGTTTCACAGCAACGGTGCAATCCCCAATTAGAACTCACCCTTTGTTAGCAGTCCTCAACACGCCTCATCCCGCTTTGCGTTTCTCCTGTGAGAAGCGTGTCAGAATTTGGGGGGACTAAATATCCTCCTTTGTTGGTGAGCTTGTCAAGCACCGCGCTGTGTTCGCTTTCCCACCAGGAAGGTCAGGCCGCTGGGGGGCCGCTCTATTTTCTAAAATGATCCCGACTGTCTGTCCATGCTGTCTGACAGATTGAAACAGTTGTCTGTGTCACTGCTTTCAATGCTTTCTAAATGCCTCGCTTTCCTTGAAAGACGTAAAATATGTAGGCAGTGGGGGGAAAAAGTGTAAAAGGGACTATACTTTGTCCTGCTTAAAGAAGCATTGGGTTTTCTTTCCTAAAGTAAACTTAATTTTGTTTAAAATGTAAGATGACTTAGGGGAAAAAAAAAACAAAACACCAGCTAATCTGGAAGACTGGATAAGTCACAGTTTACATATCCTATTTCTGAAACCTCATTTTAAAACAAGGGCAATAAAATTATTAAACACACATTCATTCAGTAGCTGAAGTGAAATAGTACATTTTCTTTGTTCACTTATATTTCAGTTTAATATATTTTGATCTGAGGTATGTATAAAGCCTGAAGAAATTGGTACTATGCTGAGCCTTCAATACTCTCCAGATAATTGAACTAATTAAATCTTTACCAACATTAACACAACTCCAGCATTCCTTGGACAGTGGTTAATTATTGCATGAACATGGCAAGCTTAAACTAAACAGATGAAAATAGAATCCTGTGGAATGGGTATTGAGTTTATTCTTTATTCATCTTTTGATAAGGTTTAATTAAAACTGCCTCTCTCCATTGTGGTGAGAATGAATGTGCTTGTTTTCTTAGTGAAAGCCAAATTATTCACTTCAGCCATGGTTCAATAATCAAAGGGTTTGCAAAGTTTTGGGTTATATTGTAGCTGTGGAGATATAATTGCTTCAATTCTCTATGAAGGCTTTATCTTTTTATTACTTTGTCTTTTATTTTTTACTTTATTTAGTAAATTAGAGCATCCATTTTCTGATTCACTATTTTAATGTGCTTTAAGCAGGGCATTTTTGTCAACAGGGAGTGAGCTGATGAAAATAAAATTTAAAATAAAATACTGTATTTAATAATTGGAAGGCAAAAATTAGTTTCCAGAGAAATCTATATTCTATTCTGTTCTATTCTATTCTATAGTCTTTTAGAGTAATACACAAAGTAAAATGTAAGCACATAGTAAAAGCTGTCTTTACCAAGTGCTGAATTTTAATAAAGGAATGGTTATTTCTTTTTATGACAGCAACGGTGGATATGGTGACTCCCCATGCTTATACAGTGACTAATTGATCACTAAGCAAAAATTGTTGAAAGAAACAGTGATGGCTCATAATGTTAGAGTACACAATATTGTAAAGTTACTTGAGCTGCTTACTTGTGTATGACATGCAATCTTCAGCGCTGGTGATACAATGGAAAAAACAAATCCTTGAGAGACGTGAAATTTGGAGCAAGAGCAATGGGATACAACTGGAAGAGAATGAGAAACATTTGTGAGCAGGTCTGTATGCAGGCAGACTGGTATCACTTGTGTTGCCATGGACTTGCCTTTCCACTTGGAAAGCTGTAGATCTGAGCTTCAACTCTCACATTGCAAATTCATGTGAATTCTTTGAGAAATAACACAGCAGGTAGGAAATGGATGAGTGTTCATTTAAAAGAAAGTGTCCCACTCTCTTTTCATACAGTTCTGCAGGTGACTTAGGTGGACCGCCAAAAGGATCATAGGAAAAGTTGCCCAGTTTTATTTGTATTCTGGTATCTAATTTTGATGTGTTTTGGAATTAAATCCTGGCAGAACATTGGTTTCCTGACAGACTTTTCCATTCCCATTTATAAAATATTAATTTCACTTTCTGTGATTTATCAAGCAACTATGCCATTGTTCTGTCTTGGGCTCATGTTGTCATTAGGGGATTCCAGGCTGGTAAAGTGGTTTTGATTTAAGAGAGGAAAATGTGTTTCCTTTTTATTTTGTTATTCCAAGAGTTGTTTCTTTTAGAGTGGGTTTCACTGGGTAATAAAGAATTTAAGACTGTGAGTGCACCAAAGGAGAAAATAAGCTGAGGAAGGAGTCTCTTGAACCATGGAGTTGCACTTAGCTGGTAGTTCTTTCTCCTTTTTGAGTGAAAGTCAAAATGTGTGGGTGCATGTCGTGTGAATCCAGAGCTATTTGAGTCACTGGACAAAGGGCTGTCTGCTGGGCTGTTGCTCATGTTCTTTGTCATGAAGGAATAGCATTTGAGCCCCAGCTGATGCTGTTAAGATTCTGTAGGTGCAGCCTTTTACTTAGACTTGACTGAAGTCAAGATTTGGTCTGTTCTGTTTCTTGAGGTATGGGAATGTACCTGGTCTGGAGGAGGGGCAACACTCCGTGTTAGCTCTGCCTTGAGTGTGTGCTTGTGGTCAGTCCTGTTCTAATGGTGAAAGTTGTATTCTACTTCCCTGCTGACAGAAATTCCCTCCTAAATATGTTAAATTAGGTCATCTCTGAGACCAGACATCCCCTTTAGTTTTTTGGGGTTTTTCTCCCAAATAGACCTTAGCTATTTTGTGAAATTTATTTTTGTTTCGCATGAAGAAAAGAGATATGGAAGAACTGTTAATTTATCTGAGTTCCCTTGTGCTATATTTTGTCTATTAAAGCACTGGAAATCTGTTATTCCAGGAAATAAATTTCTGAATTATTATAGGGGCTTTAATGTATTTTGTATGAATAACACTCTGTTAGAGGTGTGTTTACTGCACAAAGAGATTTTGCAGCATTTACTACAATTGTGCCATGGTTACACAGTCATTGAGATGGGATCTGTGCACTCTTGCTTTCCTAGCAGCACAAATTTGGTCTGGATTGAGAATGGACACCTGATCTCATTTGAGTAGAGTACATTGGCTGCATGCTGGTTGCAGGGAACCACCATAAAGCCTGCTAGTTCAAGGTTAACCAATCAGTTTAGGGCTTTTTATCAGATTTGAAACAACAGTTAAATTGTACTGGGTCAGCATGATTTTCACTTAATCATAGGACCTTTAAAGATGGATTTATAGCCTTGTCACACATACTTCTGTCAATCAGATTTTCCTGAACTCTTAACTGAAAAAAATCATCTTCTAATACTTGGTTACATTAAAATAATTTTTCTGGATAATTTATTTTTAAATTATGATAATAATCTTGAATCACATAGGAAACACTTTATGTCCTGGAAATTAGAAAGTGTTTCTAGCTGGGGTTGGTGAAAAAACTGCTTGCTTAAGAGATCATAATCTAATCTGAGTGGATTGGAAGATTTGAAAGTATCTTCTTTAAATGTGAAGAGAGAATTGTTGCTTGTTAATTTATGTGTGTGTTAATACCCGTTAGCATTTTTGAATATGGGCTATACTTCACTTTGACAGTTTTGCATATCATCCCTACAGATGTCTTAACTTAGTGAGATTCTTAAGAACTTGGATAATACCAGGCATACACCAAAATGTATATTAATGTGTTTATTAAGGAGCTTCCCAGCCCTCCCCCAGTAGTCATTAGGTGAAGCATGTCTTCTGAGGAGCAAGAGGACAGAATGGACAACAGTGACTTTTGACTGCATTGATTAATTTTGACATAATGTGATTAATTTTTTTATCTAATGATGAGACTCCTTCCTGTTTATCAAAATTGCTACATAAGCAAGAACAATTCTGCTTGCTTCCTTCATTTTTTTTATTTGGCATAAAACTCCAGGAGTGAAAAAAGGTGATTTCCCTAAAAGCAGCCCCATGTATAATTTACAGGGCTACCACACAGAAATCCTAATGACTTGCACCTACCAAGACCATTATTAACTCGCCTCCAGCCACAATATTTATATGGTAATATGTTGTCATCTTTGCTATCAGCTACACTTGATCCAGTACAATCTCATATTTTCTTTTCTTTATAGTTGCTATGTCATGGTGATCAGTCCATGTATTTGCTGTCAACTTTGTTATTCCTTCTTCTTAGCAAGTTCTTCATTATCTGCAGAATGTGTCTGGTCAGTAGCCTGAAGAGCACAATAAGGCCTTGATATTGCAGTATTTAAAAATTTGCTTTATCTTTGACTCTAGAAATGTTGGTCTTTGTTTAGGAATGCGTTCTGTGTATTATGGAAGGGTAATGTCATTATTTTACATTTGTCTTAGGGTGTGGCTCCCCTGGCTCAGGGCAAAGCTAGGCTCAGTCATGCTAAGTATCTTGCAGTATATTAAATAATACTCCTTCTTGCAGAGATCTCAGGCCACGTGCTCAGCTTTGCAGACTGCTACCCTCCTCTGCACACAATCTGTTTTTATTGAGGTAACTGGCTGGCCTTTCCATTTGGGATTCATTTCTGCCTGTTCAATGACACTTAAATGCTCCAGTCATATTAATTTGTAGATGGAAGTCTTGAGTAATTATTGAATTGCTATATCTTAAAAGAAATTCTAGAGGCCTTATGTAGACAGATAGGGAAATAGCATGTAGATAAAAAGTATATTGCTTTAGGAGAAATGTTAATTCACAATTTCAGACAATCCCATGAATGCATATTATTAATGAAATTAATATTATTAAGAAATAAAAACTGAGACAAGTAAATTGCATTTATTGAACTTTCTTAGCTGTAATTATATGAGAACTCCTACAAAAACCCCCAAATTTTGGGGGCTAGAAAATACTGCTTCTAATCACTTCTAGTGAGCAGTGTAAAGACTGCTCACTTGCTCATCTCCTTCAATGAAGGGAGTTAAGGTCCAAGCCTCTACACTGATGCAAAGAACTGCTTGTGATGAGCAGGAGAGGTGGCAGATGGGAAGATTTTAGTCCTTTTTTTGAGAATGCTGTCAGAAATGGCCTTGTATCTATAGAAGACAAGGTAGCTCTGCTTTAAGTACTGTGTTAGAGTCTGTATTCACTGTTTTAGCTATATTGGACTTGATTCTCTGAACAGCAAGTGGTGCCATTTTAGACGGGTTAAAGAACAGTACCAAGGGGAGGAGGTGCACAAAGCCTGAGTAAAAACAGAATACACAAGCATGCCCATGATTAAGTCATGAAGGTTCACAGTTAGAAAAATATCCACTTCATTGCCTCTTTATTTCTCTATGTATAGTCTTTATTATTGCAGATATTTCAGTCTCTACTTATGAAGAGATCTGGGCAGCTGACCAGTAAGATAATACTAAAAAGATTTCAAACTCAAGATGCTTCAGGTAACTTTGGGGTTTTTTCTCCCAGAAAATACCCAGAAGGTGTAGTACTCAGGCTGAGGAGTAGCCTTGCCCATTGTGCACAGTGCATTGATGGGAAAGAAAACAAAACAAAAAACCCAAACAAACTAAACCAATCAAAAAAAGAGTTAAAGAGAGGTCCTGTTCAAGTGAATAGTATTCAATTCTGGAAGAGCTGGGTAGTTCAGAATGAGCTGGCATGTGGTAACTAAGATGACAGCATGCATCTATCTCTGATTGCCATCACCCATCTCAAAGGCTCAGAGTGTAATTGAGATAAGCAAATATAATGGCACAAAAAAGCATAGAAAGGAAGATGACCTTATGATAAACTTGGATACAGAGTAGGCCTTTTCAAAGGAACAGGGTGAAACAGCCTTTCAAATTCAGAAGCAGAGAAGGTATGATCTGATGTACTGTGGAGGGTGTTTGACAGAGGACTTCTTAAAAGACAAGGCTGTATATTTTGCTGTCACATGAAACTTTGTATAGGTCTGTCTGAGTGATTTGGCATTAAAGGGCTTCAAAAGGTTGTTTCTCTGAGTATAGATAAACTATGTTTTTGAACACATCTTGAAACCTGTCACTAATTTTTAACTCAGTTCCTCAGGCCAAAAACTTACACCCCCTGCCTCCTCCTACCAAACCTGCAGATACCATTTTCGTAATGAAAGGAATCCAGAAGTGAGAGTTAAAACTTTCCATGTTCCTTGGGGTTTTATACAATGTTTCATCATCCCAAGGAAATCTGGTACTCTTAAATGAAGAATCAAATCTCAAAGCACTGCACAAGTAAATGTGCACACTAGGGACCTTTTCATCATAGCTTCATGTTTCAGGGGATTTCACAACCTTTACTTGAGGGAAACAAATATTCAAATCCCAGTTAGACCAGAATAGAGGAAATATGCCAGGTTCAATTACCACTAGAATTAGCAGCCTATGAGAATTTTTCCATTCGCATCTTCACCATCTTTTTCATAAGTGTTGCATAAACTGTTACTGGGATATGAGAGCACAGAAGAGGAGTGACCACTGTAGAACTAATCAGAAGACAGGATCTCCTAAAGGTCTCAAAAAGTGCTGGAGCCCTGAGCAGCATGTTTCAGATGAAGTCTTGCAGTTTTTAACATCTTCATTTCTATGAATTTTCTGAAAGTGAAAATCCACCTGCAAGTATTTTATATTTATATTTATAGTCAGTCTTTTTTGAAGACAGTGAACTTGCAAGAACCATTTCTCTAGTTTTTATTATTAGTTTGAATTAGATTAAATACATGAAAAGCATAGTTTACTACTTGGTGTTGAATGTCATTCACACCAAAAGAATAAGCAGACAATTTATTATCCATTAAAAGCAAAATCAAATGAGCAGAAAATACTTTTGAGATATTCTATAGATATATATGAATGCCACAAGAGAGATAGTGATGTCCCTAGAATAGGTCACATCTATGGATGATGATAGCCAAAGAACAAATTAGTCAGTATGGACTGTTTTCAGTGGTTCCTCTGTTTGAAGTTGGGGCAGTGTAATAGTATTTCACTGACTGTGGAATGGACTACAGATTTTCTGGGTATTTGAAGCTCTGTGTAAACCTGCTGACTGCATGTGGAATGTGGATAGCTCTGACATTTTCAAGTATGTAGTATTCTAGATGCTGTGTTGCTTCAGGGGCTTCTGACATATTTTATCTATTTCTTTGTCCTTAGGGATTGATGGATGGGAATGTGATTAGCTTCCACACTTATTAGCTCACATGCTAAAGCCACCCCCAGTCTGTAACATTCTTAGAATACCCTGTCTACAAGATGTCACAGCCAGCTGTAATGTATTGTGTCCTTGTTTCTGAGGCACTGCCAAATACTTACTATTGGCCCTTTCCTCCTCTTTGCTATCTACTGTGGCTTCCTTCAGTAGGTGAGGTGGACTTGTTCTCAGTCCCAAGCTCCATCTCTACACAAAGAGAAATATGTTGGGAGAAAAAGTTGACATTCACTGTAAATTGCAAAGAATGTTTCTACCAGAATTTTTTTTTTTTTTTGCCTTTGCTTCATATAATGGGACTCAGATTTTTAGTAAAATAATACAAAGGTTGACTTAAATCGTTGATATTGCCTGCTTTAAAGAGGTAAAAAATGTTATCTCAGGAAATCATCTATGCAGCACAGTGGGAGGGTAGACCCAGTCTCCATTTGTGTAAGAAATGTGAGTCCTGATTCTTCTCACACTTACTGCAGGACAGGGAGGAAAAGCTCTACTGAAGTCAGTGAAGTTGCACCAGTTTAAAAATAACATGAGGTGAGAAAAGAATCAAGCCCCAGGGTGTTTCAAAGCTATGTGCTGAATCACTGAATCATAAAAAATAGGGCAGGAAGAGCCTCGAGAGGTCATCTAGTCTATCCTGCCTTCCCCAAGGCAGAATCAGCTCTATCTGTGTCATTCTGACAGATGTTTGACTAACCTGTTTTTAAAAACATCCAACAATAGTGATACCACCACGTCCTCTGGGTAGCCTGTTCCAGAGTCTTTCTATCCTTACTGTTAGACATCAAGAAAGTCTTGGCTGCTCCTGCTGTGGTTCATAGTTACTTCTATTTGCTGCAGACACTAAGAACAGTTGAGTTTTCAAAAACCATTTTAAATTTATAAACACTTCACAGAATATTCTGAGTTGGAAGGAACCCACAAGGACCATCAACTCTTTCAATAATGTCCTGTAGCAGGATTGAACCCACAATCTTGGTGTTATTAGCATCGTGCTCTAACCAGCTGAGTTAAACTTCAGTCCTCTGTAGATTATGAAGTGACTTTTTTTTTTTAGTCTTCAATAAATATTTTGTCTTTTTGAATTCTGTAAGGCAGTGGTGGAGGACAGAGGGTTTGTTTGGGATTTAGGAAAGATAGATTGAAAATTGAAGTTATATATGAAGAAGCAAATTCCTACCCAGCAGTGAGACTGTCTTTGGACAAGTGAGTGGATGTTCTTCCAGTAGAAGAAATAGTTCAACAATACAGACCTGTAATAAAGGCAGTCTTTCTGACGGTGTTCCTATCAGAAGAAAAATTGGTCTTGGGGCTTTCAGCAAGCAACTTGATCAGGGTAAAATAGTCATTAGGATTTTAAAAGCCCTCTAAATCCCTCTGTGATGGCTGTCCTTCAGATCAAGGCCATGGTTTCACATTAGTGTTGTTAAGTGACAGTGATTTTTTACATGCATATGAGGTTCAATTCACATTGTAATGTAGCTGCTCTGAAATAGATTCACATCTGACACATAAGACATATTTGGCTTATTGCAACTGTAATTCCTGGGAGTAAGCGTGTTTGATGGTACAAAGTAATATTTCTCTTCAAATATAAGAGAAAATTATTATTTCAACAAATGTTTTATTATGTAAAAATAGGGTGTTTAAAATTCAGGTATGGTCTTTATTTCTGTTACCAAATTATCCTGATTATCCTGAGGCTTCATGTTCGGGATTGTTACCCTGCCATCAAAACTGTAGATGGTAAAGTAAAACTTAGTTTGCCTAGTAAAAGTCTGTAGTGACCACCTTTGCATTATCAAAAATTTCAGGTATGTTTGGTTCTATCTTCATGCTTTTCAGTGTGGTTCAGGAAAATGAGTGGTCCAGTGTATACTACTGAGCTAAAACTTATTGGAAATGGGTCAGAGCAGCAACTACATTGTAGAGCAGATTGCCCCTGATTCTCAAGCTGAAATGTACCAGCTTAGCTCTGTGCCTCTATCTAATCCTCCTTCCTACTAATTAATGCAAGGGAAATATAATCCAGAAAATTCAGCAGTTTAAACCTGTCTCTTATGTTTACGCTTGCCTAATGTACAACGATGTAATTTTTTTAAAGGAACAGTAAATCTTTTGAATGTCAAACAGATTGTATTACCAAGATGTGTCAGTACAGGCTGTACAGATCACTTTGTTGTGTCCAACCAAATGTAGGTTTCCTTCATTTTTATTTAAAAACTACATCAGAGCGTATTTTTTACATCATTATAATGAAAATCTTGCAGCTTGAAAGAGATTTTGTCATTCTCTGCTGTTTTGTATGTTTTGCTCCATGCACATTTCTCTTCTTGTTAACCTAACTGTACAAAACTGTAATGAAAAATACTGATTGAGTCTTAGAGTAGGGGATTGCAATGCCATGATTTCACGCTCAGTTGTTGGCTAACAAGGCTCTGTAGGTTTTATTTAGAGAGGCCCAGTTGCAAAAACAAAACTGAAGAATTGTGTTAGCCCCAGCTGCCAAGGTTACAGAGCAAGCGGCTTAGAGGGCTTTGGGGTTCCAGGCAAGAGAGGGATTGTCTCTGCCCAGCATGTAAGGGATAGAGCTAGACAGACACTGTTGTGTGCAAGATACAGACTGACCCCAGCAATTCATAAATCCAAAAAATTACAACATTTTCTGCTTATCAGTAAATGGAGTAGACACTCAGCTGTGTAATTAACCCTTTGAAGGTTCGGCCATGGTGCAGCTCTTTTGAAAGCTCTTTTCTGAATGCCTCCCTCATAACATCCTGCGGATATCTTGGGTGCCCAGGTACTACTGGCGGTCTGTTACATAGTATATAAATACTTAAATATTTCATATATCCATTCTAAGGAGGGTTTTTCCTTGTTCTTACATTTCATGTTTAGTTGTTCATGATACATATCTTTACATGTGCCATGTAAAACATTATACTAAATCCTCTGAGCTGGTATAGCTGCTTCAGGTAGAGACCATGAAATATATGAAAGGAAAGCAAGCCAGATATCCATGGCTCAATTTCAGGCACAGCTATGATTTTAATTGATGGAAAACTGTTCTAAAAAGTCAGCTGTCAAAGTTGCCCAAAGATTCCAAGCTTTCACTTTATCTACTTATAGGCTTTACATGAGGCATCAAGTTACAGGTTACAGATCATTTTAGATACTTAACTCTTAATCTTTCATTGTTTTATTAGTGTTCTGCTTTAATAATTTGCATATTGATAGAGCCCTGTGTGACTAATTCTTAAATTGTAAATACAGATTTGGAAGGCCATCAAACTCTGCCTCTGCATACCAACACAAAAATCATTGCAGCTTTAAAAAACAGTAGGACAGCTACTGCACTGGTGCCAAGACAAGATGAAATCGGCAGACGCATGTAACACACTTCACTTTTTTCTTTTTTCTTTTTTTCTTTTTTTTTTTTTTTTTCCGTTTTCCTTTTAATGGAGCTGCTTCTTGCTTTACCCTCTTTGGGTTCTTAACAGCCTTATCAAAGTATGCCACTTCTTCTCTCTTGTCAGGCAAAGTTGTATATGGTGAGTGCATTTTTAACCCTGACCCCAGTTCCTCTCTAAAAAGAATTCCACATAATTCTTCAAAAGACACTTCTAAGGTTTCTTGATGCGCAGTCCTTCGGTTTAAAAAACAGCTGAATTGTTAACTACAGAACCAGTCAAAATATAGGAAAGCATGGATTAGTTCCTTCAGTCTGTTATTGCTACATGGAAGGAAATTTGCTGGCACCTGGGCTATGTGTCCAAAGGTATTTTTGAGTGAAAAAGCTCCTCTTGCTGTTTGCTTTGCCCTGGCTCCTCAGGAGCAGTTCCTGTCCTCTGAATCTGCATTCCTTGTCTGTCTCTTGGATATTGTATTTGTATATTACTAATCACAGTAAATCAGGAATATCCATTAACTTAAGCTAATATTCATCCACATACACAGTCTTCTTTTGTGGACTTTCTGAGGTTTGGTAACCTTGACTGAGTTTAGTGGGCAGTGTAAGCACTATTTTCTTTTTGAGACTAAGATTAATGCCTTTAATTTTAATACACCTTATAGTGTAGTGTATTTTCTCACGCAACTGTTAATCCTCATTCTGCCTTTACCTTCATTTGGTATTATCCACACACTGTTTTCCTATAATTCCACTCTATCAAGATGCTACTTTCTCATGCAATTTGGGTCCAACTCTGACATTCGAAAAAGTACATTTAGTGCAGCACACTTCGCCCACCTCCCCAGGGTATCTGATCTATCGTGTATTTGCTTGCTTGTATTTCATTATCACCTACTATTCACATTTGCATTTATAAATCATGCATGACATTCATTTGCAAATCTGCAGACCTTCTTCTTCTGCAATATCCCAACTAGTAGTTAATGTCTTTCAATATAAAATAAGCTACTCTTTTATTACATTGCTTAATATTACATATGAGATTTCTAGGGTGTGAGGTTTTTCCTTTTTGGAAGGCTTGCCAAACTGTGTGAATTTTTTAAGACCATTTTTAGGGATTGGGAGAAAAATGGCCATATTTATCACAGTAAATGCTTGGCATATTCTGCTTTTGAAAGTAAAGCTACTTTTAAAAGGTATACATGCATAGCAGAAGTTCTTATGCCCACAGACATTTCCATTTGTTTCATACTTGAGTCACTTAAAATCAGATAAAAGAATTTTTAGAAATTTCAAAGTTTTAAGTCATTACTGATATTTTTTCAGGTCAAGTTGAAACCTTTATGCAAAATTTTTCAAGCACTGGAATGTATTGCTTGCCCTATTGGATAGACAACTGTCTAGTTAGCTGAACAGAAACATAAGGCAGTATGTTATTTCTGATCCTGTGTTGCAGAGCATATTGTTTTCCTTTTAATTAAATTGTTCTGTGGTATTCTACCCATAACATTGTGTGCTTGCATTTCATTATCACTTGTTATTCAAACTTGCATCTCATTTGAAATTTGCAAACCTGGCAGGTTTTTTCCTATCTTTGCTATAAATTATTACTTCATTTCCCATCTCATCTGTTAAGAGTGCAGCCTATTTTTAATGGTGTTTTCTCATGTGTAATGTTTTTCCAGCTCTGGATTCAGTCAACTTTGACTTCATTTCCCCCCGCAAGCCTTGCTAGATCTCCATGATTTTATTACTTTTGATTTACTTTCCTTATGCGGCTTCCATCCTGATCTGCTGTTGTCCTCCTGATGCCATAAAGCACTTCTGTTAAAAACCCCTCCTTCTGGTTCAAAATAAATGAAAAGGAAGGAAGTAATATGAGATTTATGGAGTGAAAAGTACACTGGTTTGTTTAAGAGGGGGCAAAAGTGTAGTTGGTTCCTGTCAGCAAAGAAAGAAGCTTCTAGCACATAGTAATTTTTTATTTTATCCACTCTGAAAAGGCTAAGAAATCTGTACAGCTTGTAGCAATCTGTACAGCTTGTAACCAAACTAGGTACAATGTACTCAGCTTCCTATTAAATAATTATTGTTAATCTGCTTACAGTATGTTTAAGTAACTATCAGTCTCTGACAGTCTGCCACTAAGCTACACAGTAAATTGCTTTGATATTTGGATTGTTTGGTTTGTTCCCCATTTGTCTGGAATGAGAATGAAGTTGGTCCCATTTTTTTCCCTCAATACCGCCCTTCATTCCCACCATGTGTGTTTATGGGATGCTTAAAATTAACCATGGTGAGGCGGAGGGAACAGCTGAAACCAAGACTCTGGTTAGAAGCTGCAGGAATTTCAAAAGGAGTCCCTGAGTGCTGTTTCACTCTTCAAATGAGGTTTCTTTATCAAGACTGAAACTGTCTCATAGAAAACTATTCTCATTTTTTACACTCTGGCTTTTCCAGTTCTGAAATCCAGCTGTGAAGTGTACATCTTGAATGCACGCCCATGTACACATACTTTACATATTCATTCTGAATTTAGCATGCTGTTTTTACAGCCCCACTGTGGGCCTCTATGGAAAGACCACCACAGGAGCTGGATGCAATGGAGAGGGCTGGGATATGGGCTGCATGTGCCCATTTAGCCCTCATTTGGCATTGCTCTTGGGGACTGGAGCTGCCCTGAAGCCCCTGGTGGAGCCTGAACCTCTCTGCCTGCTCAGACAGAAACGTGAATGGAAGCAGGTTTCATTCAGCATTGCAATGAACAGCAGTACTGCTGAACCCAGTGTCATGAGTAGAGCACAGGGCAGGCATTTTTACAGAGAAAGCTTTACCAGCCAGGTAAGAAATGTATGGTGGAGAGAGTGGTCCTGCTGCTGCTGAACTCAGAGGAGTCAAACCTGCAGGCAGAGGAATCTGTGCCAAATGTTACCTGCCTGTACGCCAAGGATCTGTCCTCCATGGGATCACCTACAGAGCCTTGGAGGCAGATTGGGTGATAGGTGGGAGGTGAGGAGAAATAATGGGTTTGCAGCTATGTGGACCAACCAGCCATTCTTCATTTCCCACAGGGTGGAAAACAGGAGGAGGCTCTCGTCTCCAGATCAGTGCGGTCTTCAGCTGTGCCAGTTTCTATGTTTGTCACACAGAGTGAGAGCAGTCTTGTGTATTTTCTAGTTACACAGGCTCAGCCTTCTTTTATTTTGCTTACTATTTAGTTATTAGAAGTTTTCCTGTTAAAAAAATATTTTGGGAGAATTTTTTTTTTTGAGAGAATATTCCTTAAGTGGCACAAAAAAAGAAAAATTTCATAAAATCGCTTTTAGGAGATGATAAAGTTTTAACCTAAAACCAGAAAAAGGCATGCATTAGAAATATTTGTCGTAGCAAACACATGTAATTTAAAAATTACAAAATATATGGATAAAACCTTTCTGTGTAGAATCAGATTGAGAAATGATAAACATTTACATGCATACCTCAGGACTGACAATAAAAATGGCAGTCACATTTCTTATCAATGTCCTTATCCATTTAAGGAAAATGCTTGTATATAGTGTTAAAGTCTGTGAACACTTCATTAAATATTCAGCAAACATTATATGTTGGCAGTAGAAACCACATATTATAGGCTTGTGGTTTGAATTATGGTTACAGTGCAACACTGATCTTGCAGGTCATTTGGCTATGGAGATTGTCCTCTCAAATGAAAAACAGCACCATTTCTTGACAAATATTATCCAGCACCTTTACATATCCAGCTGTTAACTGAAAACATAAATGCTTGCTCAGGTGTCAGGTTCACTGAAAGATGTAGACTAACACTATGGATGGTATCATGAGAGGAAATAAATAGGAATTTAGGACTCTTTCTCAGTTTTTCAAGTATTTTTTCCTGTCAGGAAGCATCTGGAATTAAATAGTGGGCTTTTCCATCATTTAATCTCTACTACAGTAACTGTGAGGAGCATGGGCATGATGAGAATTTAATATGATCTGTCATCCAGAGCTATCTTTAACTCAGACTCTTCCATATATAGGAACATTTGCCTCAACCACTCTCATCCTAGTGTCCTCATAAGTGAGAGTATTTCTTGGTGAGGGAGGAGAGGAGGTATAATGGGAAGAAATATGCATAAAAAGCTGCTTTCTCAGCTTTGCCATATAAGTAGAAGAATTGACTTAGTCTTTGTACATTGCTTCCAAGTCTTGACTCTGTCTTCAGCTTTCAATATTTTACATTCCTGAGAATGGCTAGGCATGCAGACACCTCTGCATGTGGTACTGTCCCAGCACCCCTGGCTGGGGAGGCGCTGTGGATAGAGTTTGAGTCACCTACCTACACTGGAAACCATCAGCCAGCTAGATAAACAATGAAAGCACTGTATAGCATCTGTGATAATCGAAGGTAATAACCGGACAGCTGAGATTTGTTACACACTACTGGAAAAGGTTTAATTACTATTGACAGGTATTTTTCTTTCTGATGATGGATTTAGAGGCTGTCACAGATGACCAGAACAGTTTTCCTTGTTTGTATGGTGCTGTAAGATTTTTATCTACTATAGTAAATACTCATTCCTTTCATAAAGTATTGTGTTTTACTGCAGAAAAATGCAATTTGTAGGACACGTATTGATGTTGAATCAAATCATGGGATTAGATATTGATTAGTCATTATTGTCAAGGTGTTCATGAACTCCAGCTCCAAAAGTATCAAAATTAAGGATTGGTAGGAAAATGCATACAATTAAACATGAAATTCAATGTAAAAGTACCTGTAGATAACTATACTACAACTTTAATATTCTAGACTTAAGAACTACATTTCTCAAAAAATAGCTGAGTGAGCTCACAGGGCAGGTAGATTATCCTGAGTACTCTCAGGATCTCAGAGTTAGCTGCCTCCCAAACTGGAGTTTTCAAGGTTCCTGCAACCATGAAAACATCCATATTGAGGCAGATTAAAAGTCCATCAAGATGGATGTTTTGTCCCTGACAGTTGCCATTGGCAAGTGATAGGGAAAAGAGCAGAGGATGACACAAATACGTAATACTGTGTTTTCAGTCTGCCTCACAAGAAATCTTTGGTGATTGATCTGGAGTTTTTTAGATCACAAAACCATTCTCACATCCTCTACTAACCACTCTGTTTCTGTTTCTTGTCTTCTTCTGACCCACTTAACACTCTGGGCTAAGTTTTTCCCCAGTACTTCCAATTCTGTAGGAAAAAAACAAGTTTTTGAGAATAAAAACATTTGTGGATAGTTTTTCTCAAAACAATCTTTAGAATAGTAGCATAAACCAACAGTACCAAGTTTCATACTTACGATAGGTATAGGGCGTGTCCCTGAAAACACTTGAACTTTCATTTGAAACAGTGACATGATTTCACATCTTTTCTGTAGGATCTGAATAATTACTGTTTTCTGATGCCTTTTGTCCATGTTAAACAAGTGAAAAGAAGTTCCTCTGGGCACTTTCTTTCCTGTGCTAAAAGAAAACAAGCAAAATTTTTAAAAGACGCTAAACCCTTTCTCACTGTGGTCCTGCCTGGTGATTCATGACTTGGGGAGTGAAAAAGAAAAGAAAGGCAAAATGTACTTCAACCTACCACTGCTACACGTACAATGAAGAGAGTATTTTTTTTAAAAGACAGCAGCTGAGCAGCAGTTATTTAATCCATGCTGCTTTGAGGGATGTTGGGGGAAAGGGTATTTTTGTGAATGCTTGTCAGTGACTCCTGTGCAGCTTCATGGCCATGGCTCCAGCAGAAACCAGAACTATAATAACAACATTGCAATAGGCCAGAGTTATGTCGCAAGCATTTGCAGAGTTATTCTTCACAGTCACATCCAGTTTGATTGCTTCCAGACCTGAGGCATTAAGCTTGTTTGAAAAAAATAATTAAAAAAGACAACCCCACAAAAAATCCTTTATCTAGCTGAATAGAACTTTCATGTTGAATAGCACGATGAATTTGCATTCTATAGACTTTAATTAAACAGTCCCTTTATTTTGGAAGCATTATTCCTATTGCTGTCATCAGCATTTGTTTTGTAACAGTGCAAAAGGGACAGTGAACTGTGCTAAGAAATCCTCTTCTCCAGGGACTGAGCAAGTTCCTTGCTGTGGACCTCGTGTGCAGAGATGTGTGCATACACCTAGAGGAGGTACTTAGTCTTCAGACAATCTATTGCATTTATACAATTTAGACTGCCTAAAGTGTATGGGTGAAAACAGAAATGTGCTTTTGTTTGTATACTCAGGGAAAAAGTTAATTATATGTGTAAATGAAATGTAAATATTAAATATTTGATCACATGGCATTTCACTGCTGTCTTTGCATAACCTACCTTTTGGGTTTCCTTGCCATTTGCAAATTACAGAACCATCCCTGTTTGTGATGGTAACACCTCTAGCCCTCACCTTACCGCTATACTGACCAGGCAATATCAGCTCAGATGCAGAAGAAAATGAAATAACTCCCAAATAATCTAAAGTCAAAAATGCTGAGAGTGTTTTATTGGGGTTTTTTTTAAGGATGGCGACTTGAGTCCACGCATACTAATATTTCCTACCCATATAGTTGAAAGCAAATGATGAGCCCATTTCAAAGTGTGGAAATTCCACTTACTAATTGCTTGTTCTTGACAACGTGAAATGTTTGACCTCGACTCTGAGGTATTTCTGCTTAGACAGAATTGCTGTGTCTGGTCCCAGACTGAATTATTTAGAAGCCATGTCTTGAGCTGTCAGCCTGCAGAGCAGCTCTGTCACTGCAAGACTTTCTTTTCCTTACTAACTCTCCCAGACATGCAGCAGGGTTTCGTACCAAAGCAGAAGAGCAGATAGGGAAACCAGTGGGAAGCAGAAGATGAGAATGCAAAGGGTAACAAAAAAAGAAGGGAAACATGAAGACTCTGACTCTATGTTATTGTTTAGGAATTTTGAAGGATGTTTCAAAAAAATTTATACATATGTGCAAATATGATCAACGCTTTTGGAAAGAATGTAAAATCAAAGGTTTTGCTTTTTTTTCCTTGTGTAATCAATACATGTGGAATTTTTCCAAATCCACAGCTATTCATATGTTAAAAACACATAGGAAGCACAAAGAATTTTTAAAATGTATTACAGAGATTAAGATTGCTGTGAAAATATCCTGCTACTTACCTAAATTATTGCAAATACTATAAAGGGAAGGAAAGGGACTGTTTTGCAGATGGAGATTATTTTGTTAATGGCAGTACCTCTGTTTTGGAAGCCTGAATATGTTTCTCCTAAAGATCTCAGTAGGCCTGGCCTACATGTGCATAAGCATATAATTTAGTTTTATTTATTTCGAAATTAAACAAGTGCATAAATTCTAGGCTCACATGGAGATTCCTAATCAGCAATTCTCTCTGTAATTTTAGAAAAGAAATTATGGGAGCTTTGTGTAAGAAAACAATGTGCCAAGTAATGAAATCATAATGAGCTAATTGCAAGTTAAGTACTTTAAGCTAGCTACTGGTTGCCCTACTCCTCTAATATGGGTCAGTAATTATACATGAAATTCTGTTACCAGCATAACATAATAATTATAACCAGGATGTTTTAACATAGAATTATTGAAGAGTTCTCAATTTTCCAGTTCTGTAGCCTAAAATGGGAGCTTTGTACAGGGTTGTGCTCTGAATCATCACTCTGGTCACTTGAAAAGTGGAGCTTGTAGTGGTGCATGTTGTTAATTACAGCATTTTGGATGTAATTATCGTGCTTACAGGATGACTCTTGGGGCCCACTGGTCTGCATGTATTGATTATCTAGCTGGCTGGCCTATCAAGTGGAAAAATGGTTATGCCCCACAGAAAATAAGGGGAAGAGTCATCTATCATGTGCCCAGTAATGTTGCAGAAGAAACTGGAAGTTGGGAATTCAGGTACACAGACTTAGGGCAGTCTGTGTGTCACTTCTCAGCTCCTGCTGTGCTCTACAAGCTGTAGGAAACTGATCTCTAACCTGTGAATAATATGAGAAGAATGAACTGATGGGAGAAAAATATGTACTGTACCATGGTTTTGCAATAGAATATGTGGCAAATAGGATTTCGAAGTGAAATGGATGACAGAATTTCTCATAATTCTGTTGAAAAATTCTTTTTCAGTAATGTTTGTCTTACGACTCTTTGCCCCTTCCATTTTGTCAGGAACTTTTCTTTTCTTAGAAGGATCAGTCCTTAGGATTAAATTTTTTTTTGAAAGATGAAGCTGTGTTCCTGTTCTTACAAGAAAATAAGATAGCATTTGCAGGTTAATTTTTTTTCTCCAAGACTGTGGCTTAGAAGAGCAATCACAAGGCTGAAAGCCATGGGAAACTTTCCACCTTTTCATATTTCTGCCACCAACTGTCCTTAATCCTTTTCATTTATTCAGACATGTACAAAGATAATTCACTTAAGATTGAGGAACCATTTATAAAGCAGGTGAAGTATTATTTGATGGGTAGATTAAGACAGGCAACCCTTGTGTGATCCTCTCTGATCGTAAGTACGTCACTTAAGGCAGTGGGTGCGTTGGTGTTCCCACTTGTGGGAGGGGGGATGTTGGTGCTTGGGCAGCAATATTGATGTAGAAAACTGTAGAGACAGCAGGGCCAGAGTCAGAGTCAGGGACCAGACCTGGGTCAGCAGCAGTGAGGCCGAGGAGAGACCTTGGCAAGGCCAGGGGTATTCATCTGCTTTTATTCTTCAGTCTTGGCAACTCTTGCCTGTCCAGTGTAAGGGGAAGCCTTTCCTAGGAAAGCAGGAAGAAATGTTCCTGCATCAAAGATTTTCTGCTTAAAATAAAACAAAACTGGAGAAATCCAAAGAGACAAAACCCATTCACGCTGAGCTCTGGTGGGTCAGAAGCCTCTCAGCAGCTCAGGTGTATTTGGGCCAGTGGTTAAGAAGAGAGGGCTTCAGTGTGGGAAGAGCTGAAGTGGAGGAAGATGCCTTCCAGTGAATGTGTGTGTCCAGGAAGATTGGGTAATGACTGGGTGAGGGCAGGATGGTAATCGGCTGTGAAAAATAACTGCAAATGCATGTGTAAGTGAATGCCAGGCATGAAGGGTTTTGTGAGGAAGAGATTAAAGGGCTCACTGTGCAAGTGGGTGTTAGTATTTATGGTAAGGAGAAAGGGAGGTTTGTAATTTACTTGTGCTTAAGGTGGTAACTATTTTTTTTTTTTGGACAGTTTTGCAATCTTTGTCAGGGTCAGCAATTTTTAAAGTAATCTCCATGAACAGAGAAACTTCAGAACTTTTCAGAGGAAATTTGAAGGTCACAGAGTCTGCTGGTTCAGATATTTGGGATGCTTTAGTCTAAATCCCACCATTTGGATTTTTTCAGCAGCTCATACTTCACAACTGTACAGTTTGCAAACAGGATGCTTTCTCCTTTTTTACTCTTTGCACCTACATCTCTTATACTCTACTGCTGAAAGTGATTGCGAGTAATTGTAAAATTGTGGAAACAATTTGGAAACAGCATAAAACTGTTATAGTGTCATCAACCCTTTGACTTTGTAGGCAGGTGTAGTTTAATAAACCCTTGTTGCCTGAATACCTCTGCTAGCTTTCAGCTTGCACAAGATTGCTATAAATAGGAGACATTGTTTAATGTCTAGTCATCTCATTTTGTTGCATATTTCAGCCAGAATAAATTCTCTGTTGCCCTACCCATCTGATTGTTTCCTAACGCAAGATGTCAGGTCAGTAACTTCTTGTTGTGGTTGTTGTTGCTGTTGTTGTTGGGAAACATAGTTCTGTCCATCTGGTTGAAGCACCCTAACAAGAATTACAAATCTCTGGATTCTGTGGATTCTATACAACATGACATATATGACATTCAATGTCCTGTAGCTGTCCTCTGAAACAGGCACATTTGGGAGAGAATTGTGTCTACTCACAAATCAGACTTATGTATTTGCTACCTATCTATCCTTATTTTAGGGTTGTCTTAAATACAGCTACTGATTTCATCAAAGTCAAGTTTCATGAGGAGATATGAAAAAGCACTTCATGGGAATCTATTGACACATGTATACAAAGACATACATTTATGTATATTAGTGTGTATGATTCAGGAAGTGTGAACATCTGATTTCTCTTAACAGTATTTTCTACTATTAAATTAATAAGAATTATTTTGATCTCATGCATGTCTAACCTGAAGAATTCGTGAAATCTAGTTCTCTCTCAAGTCAACACATCTCCACTGTGTATACATATTTGATATGTCTTTGTGAACTTAGTAAATCCGTCTATTTAAAAGGACAGTGTGAAATTCTGTACTAAACCGTGGTCTGCTACACACATGTCCATTCTCCTTTTATTTTCTTTGAACACAGAACACAGTAAAATGTATTGTACAGTGTACCAGTTTGATACCACTTTGATAGACATGGTGTGACCTTATATACACACTCCAATGTACTCTAATCCGTGGTCTCCCATCTCCCACTCTGCAGGATTTTTGCGATGTTGATGGAACCCTGTGCTTTCACAGAGCAGCTGCAGTGACCCCTCGCCCTGCTCACTGCTGCTGACAGCTGCCTACCATGTGTAGAGGAAACCTCACAGACTAAAATCTCCCTCATAAAGCAAAGATCTTTAGATAAGCATGCAGGCCTGATCATGCTACTACTTTAAAAATAAATAGTTTAAACCCAGAACTTATGGTGTGGTGCTAAAAGAGTGGTAGCTAAATATTCAAGGCATTCTGCCTGGTAAAAATAATGGATATGTGACACAGTGTTTCCTTTTAAAAACAGAAAGAAGAAAACTTCAGTATAAACAATGAAAGGTATCCTAAGTGTAAATAATCTGCATAAGAAATGAGTTAATCTGTCTGTTAGGACAGGTTTGACTTGCTGAACAAGGCTCATCAAGTTCTTCTGGTTTATGTTTAAGAGCAGTGTCATAACTACCTGAAGTCAGAAAAACATCCATCCAATAATTCATGTATCAAATGAGGAACGTTTATTTCATCTGAATTGTAACTTTTACCCGCACGGGGTATTTACTTCTATCAGGATTTTTATTTAGGAAAAAAATAAAACTGAATGAAAGCAAGAGTTTAAAATAAAAGTGAAGAACAAAGTTGGGGTGATGTTTAATTTTTTTTAAATACTAAAACTGGAAATAATTATTAGGTAAAAACAGGTTGGCATTATACTTCTTACGGCATTTCTTCACATACAGTACCAGGAATTATATCACTGCTAATGTTTTCCTGCTGAGCTGCCGTCATCTTTTGTCTTGCTGTGGTAGTGTTCCATTGATGTACCTTCCCCATTTGGGTAGAGGTCATTATCCTCGTGCCCGGCTGCAGTGCCTCTGCTGTGCAGGTTAACTGCTTGAGGCCTTTTATCTAGACAAATGTTTCACCAGAGCTTTTGCTCCATGATGACACAAACTGTTCCTCAGAGGTCAAATCCAGATGAATTAGCAATGCTGTGATAGCACATTCCCTGGATATTCACATGCTCATTCAGAGACCCGGGGGAGTTAAGGTACCAGCTTTGTGAAATGAATAAAAATAATTATTAAAATGTTCTTTATTTTCAAGACTTTCTTCTCCCAATTAAGGACTTGTATGTTGTCTTCGTTTAGTATTTGTGTCACTGTATAACTGGCTTGTCAAAAGAATGCCGTTTTACAATCAAGTTTAACAAATGTATGGTAATCATAATAGCCAGTTTTTGCAAATAAACCGTGTACAAATAACAGTTCCCACATTTTTTATATGTTAGCAAATTCTATCAATATCTTCTTTTTAAATAGTAGCTTTGAGACTATTAGCCATTCCCTGGGCATTTCTGGTAGTTTCTTTCTGTGCATGAGTGATAATCAAGAGGCAAAATAAGTGAGAAAATGCCCTAAAGCTTGCTCAGCTAGGCTCAGATTTTACAACATCTAGTTTTTCCTATGAATTATAGGTTAAAAGGTCTAAAAAGTACATTTCACCATGCTCAGAATTTCAGCCTTCAGCATTCAGATTTTGTCAGCCTTGTCCCAAATGGGAAAAGACATGTACAAGAGCTAATCCTCTGGATCTCTTCATAGGAATTTGAGTGCATTCCTTGAATTGTGAAATAGTATTTGATAAGACCCTGCTGAACAAAAGTGATGAGCACTGTAATTTGTCATACATATAGAAGGTTTTTTTCTTCTGCTGTTCATACAAAACTCAATTTAGGAACATAGCTGGAAAAATATTTAGTTTTAGGGTTGTGATTAAGACCTACTGAAGGAAATGAAGTTTCTGGAGTACCAGTGTGGGAGCTAGGAATCCATCTCTCAATCTGGACTAAATTTCCTTTAAAGTTTAAAACTTTTAAGTTTAGAACTGTAGAAGCAGGACCAAGGTCACTTGCCTTCCCAGAGATCTAAAAGGCATCAATGCATAGTAGGATTTCAGTATTTATTACTTTAGCTGCAAATATTTAATTTATGTTGAAAATACCAATACACAAATTTAACTCACTAATTCCCATCTCTTCCTGTTTCCCACTGGGAAAACCACATTGGCTTCAAACAAGCTCTGTGTGGGTACTGGCCTCTTTGCATGGAGCCCCTGAAAGGGTCAGGGCTACAGTAGTTAAAAAAAAGGTCAGTTTTATCCATGTGCGTGCATAAAAGCAGAAATATATATACATATAAAATATATATAATGTATATATATCAAGGTATGTCTTGTTGCCTTAGAACTTAAAACGAAGAGCTTTGGAGCCAACAGTTACTGCTCATGGGTGATAGCTGCAGTCATGTTAGGAATACATCTGCTGCACAGAGAACCTTGGGGAGCACTGCTGTTTGAATGAGCAGTGTATTCATGTTTTGTTGGTTAGGGAGGTTAGGATTTGGGCTGGGTTTTTTTTAAGTTCTTATTTAGTAGTACATGCACAAAAAGTCTTCTAAAGTCTTGTTTGTATGAAAGCATTGGGAGCCAGAGAAAAAGAAAATTATTCTTCAGTCTGAATTTTGGCCTGGCAAAGACTTAGGTTTTGGGACCGGTTTCACTCTGGAGTGGAGGGAGATTTTCTGCTGAATAGGAACTGATTCAATTAGTGGTTAAATTAATGAGTGATGTCTTTTCCCTGTCTGCTGTCCCTACTGGGGATTAGGCGCAGTCTGCCAGGAAGGATACGAGGTTCATCTGGAGTACTGAGGCAATGAGGATGCAGCAAGGGTATAGAGAACTGGCATTTTTATTTTTCAGTTAGGGCAATTAGTTGCATTAGCTTAATCATGTCCACATAGCTTGGTTCTCTATGAAATTTTATGCTTTGGTACTAAAAAATGATCAAAGACTGACACTAGAATTTGATTTTTGTTTGTTGTATGAGTTCATTTAGAGTATGCCAGCGGCTGCTGCAGCCAGTGAACCTAAATAAATGCCTGTTGGATATCTATTTAGCAGCAGGCTCCAGTTTTTTCAACACCGTCTCCATGCAACCTTTTAATCTAGTTCTTGTCTTTGACTTTTCATATTTTATATATTTAACCCCTTGATGCAGATATTTTGCATTAAGTGCTTTAGAAATCCTGATTTACTGCCTCAAGGGATTAACCAGAATTCCAGTATTCTTGCTCTATCTACATTCATTTACACAGACCATTTATTTCTAATAAATACGTTGGCCAGATCATATTTCTCTGCCAACTCTAAGCCCTGAAAATAAATTTATGCAGTGACATATTGAAAATAATAAAAACTGTCTTGCATATTGCTCTTATTTTTGCTTTAAATATCACCTTCCAAAGGCACAGTGGGTTTATATTCTCCAAGTAAACACCATGTTTGAGGTTCATGCTGCAAAGCTTTAATTTTTAGTTGACTTCTAAGGGAATTTAATCAAACTACAGGATATATGATTCAAAGCAAAAAATGTAATTAAGCAAAATCTTTTTCTGTAGGCAAAGAGCAGCTTGTTTTCATTAATTTTATGAAGAAGGTTGTTTTTCTTGGCTGAAAACTTAAACTCATGGGACAAAGGAAGATTTATGGGGTGATCCGCAAAATCACACAGGTTTTGTGTTGCAATGCTGTTTTTGCAGTGACCACTAGAGTCCCTATAGTTGAAAGTTTATCAGTATTTCTTTTTATAAATCTCTATTTTCAGAAAGGGCTTTTATTCAGAGATTAGCTTTGAGCTAAATATATGCACACAAAGGCTCAGTGTATATGTACTGTGGTAAGCATATATATTTTAATGTAAACAATTTATAATATTTTAAGAGGTCTTACATTACAAGGAAAAATGAAACTGAAGTAAGAATAGCTGTTTAGATCTTCCATTAATATACTGCTTGTGCTTCTTTGTCATTATGCTTTATTTAAACAAATGGCAAACTGTCCAGCAGTTGCTGAAAGCCACTAGTATAGAAGATCAGAGACATGGTGTCTCTTGCTCTACTCCTTCAAGGTGTCAGTGCCCCTTGAGAGGTGTTTGGGCTGAAGATCTGTGTGTCATATCAAGTTTTCATCTTTGTGATCATTAGAGTGGAGGTGCAGAACTAGAGACACAGCCAGGTTATTGGGTGGCACTTTGACTTATTTCTCCCTTCTGAGTTTTGACCCCTTAGATTTGAAGTTCAAATTCAGCTTTAACTTTGACACATGTATTTTTAAACCAAATAATGAGTTTATTTAGTTAACTGTATCAAATGAAATACCTTTTGTATCTTTAAAAATGTCTCTTTACGAAGATCAGTAGTTCACTAACAGTAATGAAACAACAATCTTAACAGAATGCTCTTTCATTCCCCATAATGTCAGCAAGAGTGTCTACTTGTTTAATGTTGTGGTAAACAGAAAAGTTCATGGTTCAGTGCTTAAGCCTCTGAGCTGTCTCCCCAACTGTTTCTGGCTGCCAGTACCTTACTTACTCAACAGGAAACTAATTTAATTAGTACAAAGAACAGGCCAGTACAGATGCCTGTATGAAATTCTTTCATTTTTTAGAAGGCATATGTGAAACTCCCTACATTAGATGGAAAAACAGAGATTGTAACATTTAGACAATGAAATATCTGTTAACCTGTATTATCAAAGGTTGCTGTCTCAAATTGTTGCTGCGGCCTTGCAACATCAAACCAGGCAAAATATTTCAGCTGAAAGGCAAAGAAACTGATAGACAAGCCTATGTTTCATATTAGGAATCTCTTCATCCTTTATGTACTAACTGGGAAGATGTACCATTAGTTCTTACCAACACTGTCTTCTTCTAAAGTCTGCTTCACAGCATTTATTAAAGTGATAAATTGAAACAGTACTTAGGAATTACAAAAACTAAGGTTTCAAATTTAATTTTGTCCACCTATGGTTTATGCACTCATCTACAGTTTTCATTTGTCAGAATCATATACTCTTATTTCTTTGGGCCCTCAAGTCACTTTTCTGTAGGATAATGGATTGTGAACATAGATGGATAGTTAATGTTTCCTTTCATCTTCATCATTCAGTGTTTCATCCTATGCATTCTGGCTATAACCTCCATAATCTGCACCAGATATGGAATCATTAGTTTCCATGGTGGCTTTTCATCATGTGCATTCTGGCTTAGTTCTTTGCCAGCATCGTGAAGCCACTTTCACAGTACTCCCATGAGCTGACATGGTATCAAGGTGTCCATTTTATGCTCTAGGAGCTGAAGCACAGGTATTAAAATGGCAATTGTTAAAAATGAATCAATTATTCTTGCCTGATTTTTCAGAGCTCCTTGCATCCTTTAGTGCTCAATATGTTCAGATTGGATTTCATTCTGCATTGACCTCAGCTGGAGCAGTGAACACTCAGCATATCTGCAGCCTCAGCCAAGATCCATCTTGGATTACAAAGAAAATGAGAGCTGCTAAGTGAATTTCTGTTAACAAAAGAAAAAAAATAGGTTAACATAACTTCTCTGCTATCGTAGGAGCTCTGGTAATAGTTTTCTAGCATCGTGTAGGAACTATGGCAGAAGCAGGACTCAAATGCAACTTTCCAAGTATTCAGATACTGAAACTTTGTTATTTTTTCTGGTCTGCCCGTTCAACTTACTTGAGACCTTCCAACTTCCACAATAAAGGAATCAAGGATTTTATTTTCAATAAAACCCTTTGTCTTACAAAAGCAGCATATAGTTTGAGCAGCAAATGTGGCAAAGGTTTCTTTGGGGACAAGAAAATGATTATGTGTTAAAGACTGCTACAGGTCTCCAAGGGATTAGATATATTGCACAATCATTTTAACTCCTTTCAAGAGTTGTAAATTCCCAAATTTTCAGAAACTGGTAAAGTGGAAGAGGTTTTGGTGTATAGAACATACCGATAACTTCTTACTGATACCTTCTTTCACCTTCATCGAGATGTGTCGCCAGTGGGATTCCTACCTTTCAGCCCTCAGTGTGAGGTCAGTAGGAAACAGTAGGAGGTGATTATCCTCTGTGTCAGGCTGACACAAGAGAAAACACACTGCATTGTGCAAACAAGCTTACGTGCTGTTTGTTGGGCAGGAGATAATGTTGTGTGACCCAGGAACAATAGGTCCTCCTGCTGCTGCTGAAGAGACAGGCAGCCTCCTGGCTGTTTGCTCTCTGCTGTCTGCTCTGCCTCGCCCGTGCCTCCCTCTGCCCTTTCTCCTGACAGTCGCATCCCTATTCCCAAACCTGGTGCTTCAGCCTGTTTCCTCTCCCCTTGTCAAAAAGGAGTCAGCCATGGGATTATGCTCAGTAATTCCTGTCCTGATTACTGTGTTTAACGTGAAAGGTATTTTTAATATTGCTTCGGTGCTTAGCAACCCCATATTACTCTGCTGCCCAAAAAAACCCACCAAAAATGATATTTGCAAGGATGGGGAGAGGATTCCATCCCTATCTTTATCAAAGTTAAATGGAAGTTGGTTCTTTCTCTTTGAACATGTCATTCTTCTGACTTCTGTTTGCCTGCCTGTCCTGGTCAAAGATTAAATGACTGAGAACATGGCAAATCCTGGCTTTCTTGTTTAACCACTATTAATCACTTGACATTGCATTTAGAGCTAGTTTGCACAAGATATGTGAAAAGCAAAGAGCCTCACTTGCATGCTGGCTTAACAGCCAGCAACATTTTCCCCTCCCATCTGCTGTGTTCATTATTATTTAAAAGAAATCAGGAGACAGAACTGGATTAGCAGAGTGGGTGGCACCAGTGGAAAACAAGCTCTGTGTTGGCAGTCACTCTGCCAAGTTCATGTGAAATTGCCCATTTTGGTTGGCAGCTTCAAGCTTAGCTTGGTGTGATGACATATGGGCCTAGAGGGTAAGAATCTATTTCCATATTATAGCAGCTTCTGCTGTGAAGCCTCGTAGTTTGTAGCTGTGTGACTGCCCGGCTTTGGCTGCAGACTCCCCTCCTGGTCTGCTCTGCCACACAGGGCTCCTTAGCCATCATCTCAGCATTTTCCCAAGGTCCCCTTAGCAGCTCTTCCTAGGTGTTGATACCCAGGTTGTTCCCAGCTACTCTGTTGGTCCCAAGCCATAAGCATGATGAATGTCAAGAAGCAAAATAGGGAAGCTCATAACCCTCTCATCTGTGGTGACCCCAGAATCAAAGGGGAGAAATCAAGTCCTTGTTTTGACTTTTAAGTCAAAGTGGTTTCTCAAAACAGCAGAGATATGTATTTTATGTTTGAAAAATAAATAACATAGTGTGTAATTTACACATTGACTTAAAACTTAGTCACCTCATAAATAGGCATTTACGAATGAAAAATTAACTTCTTAAAATTAATAAAAGTTCCCTGTTTCAAGTATTAGTGATCTAGAATTTCCCAGGATATGATTTCAGCATCCAGTGTTGTCTATTGTAATTCTGCATAAAGGAAGTTTTGGTGCCTTGCAGTGAAATCCATGTGACAGGGATACCACCAACTAAGTCAATTCTGTAAAATAGGCTCAAAGATATTTCAGGAGCCAGACTACCCCTAAGTCCCTCAGCTGTGATTAGTGAGTTAACAATAACATTTCTTATTTCAGAAGTCTTTTTCATCCTCTACTTACTATAGAAGGAAAATAATTAAAATAACGCTATGCAAAGCCCTTTCAAAGCACAAAGAATGTATCTCTCTGAGTTTACAGTACCATTATTGTCAGTTATTACTTGACAGGATAAAAATGAGGAGGGAGAGTAACAGGCTGTTGACATGCTTTTAAACTATGTATTATAATTTCCAGAATTTCCAATGCCTTTTTTTTTTTTTTTAAATTTTTTTTTTCTTTTCTTTTTTTGCTTTGGATACTCTCTATTGCTACATATTGCTTTAGATAGCTTTGTTTTGGGGATAGTGGAAAAGTCTTACAGAGAAATCTTGCTGTTGGGAATATATGATCCTCTTCTGAGAAGATGTGAGAAACAGAAGCTCTTATTCCTGTTAATCCTTGTTACCACAGCCTGTGCATGGTAACAGCCCTGGTCTAAAATAGTTTAACAAAGGTGAACAAAACATAATGCATGATGCCATTATGAACCCTCAAGCACTTAAAATGAGGAGATGAGTTACACCTTGGAAGATGTAAGTTGGTGCACAGGTCTGCCTCCCTACTTGTGTCTGTCTCTCCTCATGCTGCAGTAAGGGCTTCTTATGCATGGTATGATTGTTGTTGCCGTCTTCCTGCTGTTTATTCAGCAAGGATGGGTTGAGAGAAGTGTCAGGAAAGGGGCAAATATGTCCCAATCAATGATCAAAAAGTAGAACCCTTGAAAAGGCATGTATTTATCAACCAATGGCTGCAAAATTCGAACATAATGCACCAGTGAGGTGGTTAGATGGTATCACTATTAATATATCAAACTAAAGGCCTGTGTTTTGGAAGGATTTATTTCTGTGATGAACTCAATTTTAGAAGTCCCTACTGGGGGTGAGAGATGTGATCAATGCTCAAGCTCCAGTAGCAGCGTCGTTGTTACTGCCTATGCTGAGACCTGGGCACATCACTTAGGCACAAAGAGGCAGCTTAGTTCTTTGTTCATTCCTTATACGTGAGCTAGTTACTCATTTCTCCATACATAACTGCTATCATTCTTCATACCTAAATTGTACTTTGTTTCTGGATGAACTTAAAAGGCTTTTTGGAACGGTCTAATAATCAGAAGTCTCTACTTTAAGGTGAAAAGGGCTAATAAGATACAGAAAGCCACACTATCTGTAGAGAGCAATTCAGTGTTCTCCTGGTGCATATATTTCACCTCCTTTTGATATTTAAACCCAGAGCACACCAGCTACAGAGATGCTGGGTATCATTCTGTATATTTGTTATCTGTCCATTTTGCTCTTTCTTTCTCTTCTTTCCTGTAACAATTTTCAGCCTCATATCTTTGATATTTTTTGTAGATACAATTTACACTTTACATTACTCAATATGAATACTAAGCTAATCAGGTGGATTGAGCTTCAGTTGCCACAAACAAATGAGAACTTACTGTAGTGCTGTGCTGTTCAGTAATGCTAGAGGAGTTTCAGTTTGAAAAAACCATTGTAAATGAATTTATGTGCCCACCCAGATTTATTTTAATTAAAATCATCTATGAGTCTTGGCTGTTGCTTTGACTACTAAGTACTTACAAATAAGCTTAATAGACATGTTTGTTTTTTCCACAGCTGTAAAAATATATATTCTGCTATGATTGGTTTTTTATCTGATTTATTTAAATAGAGTAGGTAAAGATGCAGTTTATAGGGAAGGTTAAAGGGTCAAAATCCTATTTAATTAACTTATACCCACTTGGGAAGCAGCCAAGGTAAGAGAATGCAGTGAAAGTAAGCTTCAAATAATATGAAGTCTTTGAAAAGGACTAACCACCTTTGGTGAAAGGCTTTCCTGTTCTTAACCTTGTGTCATTTAAACTATTTAAATGAGCTATGCAAAACCTTACTTTTATAATGGAGCTTCAAAAAAAAAAAGATTAAATATTTCTTCCAGTTACAAGAAAACCAATGAAAGAAAAGCCTTAATACTCCATCTTACCATGATCCCTGTCTTTGCATACCACAAAATGCATAGTATGTTGCACCTGATTTGACATCTACTGTTCCTGCCACAAGCCTCTCTAGTGAGTGAAACTGGTTTTTAAAAAACATTTAATTTATGTCTTGTAAAAAACAAAAAGAAAGGGGGAAGCCTCTGTAATATCTGGAGGAGGTCTGATTGTCAAAGAGTGTAGATCCTGCTTGCTTTCTAAAAGTTGTGTCTATGAGAGGAACCTCATGCTGAGTTTCCCAAACCATGCATAATATCTGAACATCTTAGTCATACATGTGGAAAAGGTTCTTACCCCAAACAGAGTGGGAGCTCTGAGAAATAAGATCACTGAGCTGCTTTGTGATCTCCTTATGTACTAGATAGAATATCCTCATTGCTGTAGTGATGCTCTGTGGAGGTGCTAATTCTGGAACATTTTTTCCATTCAATGCCACAGAGACTGCACTGGGGAAATATTTCCGTTTCAGTGCTCCATATGGTTTTGTATGTAAAAATGGAACTGGCAAGGAAGAAAGCAGCTGGCCTGAAGCTGCCAGTAACTATTTCTAATGTCATAGATTTTTAGCAAAAATCCCAAGTGAGAGCTGTATAGGTGAAAGGACTGCATAGCAGTATTCAGCAAGTATCAGCACACCCTCTAGGGAAGGAGCATGAAGACAAGCAGTATCTCATAAAGACACCATTGCATTTCCTAAACTGGGATTTTTTTTTTCTTCTCTGCTCCATTTTAGTCTAAAGAACTCTCAGGTTGGGAAACAACTGAGGCTTGAAAATGTCAACTGCAAAGACTTCCTGATATCTCTGTCAATAAATACCATTGTATGGCATTCATGGTGTGGGTGGACACATAGATTAAGAGCTTAGGACATAATAATATTTGAAAATGTATTCCAAAATTTAAATACATCTATTACTTAAACTTGCCATTAATATAATATACTATAATCACAGGAAAGATCCTTCTGCTTCAGCATGTGAGGTCTGCTTTCTGTCTAATTTATATGTGCTTAAGGGTTGCCGTGCTGTCCTAAAAATGTATTTTAATTGACATTACCACTTTGCCATGATGCTCAATCTCTCAAAAGTCACAGCAGCAAACAGAATGCATAACCAGATGGTGTTTAGCTAGAAGGATCTTAACTATCCAGAATGCAGCTGCAATAATACCTGTTCTGTCAAGCTAAAACAAAGGCATTCATAACTCCACATTCCGGATTAAAAATTCCTTGCTGGTTTAAAAAGTACTTTCTAGGAAGAACATTAATGGAAATAAAAATGCAGGTGAGAAATGGATTTTTTCTTCTTTTGTTTACCTGTTCCTCTTTTTTTCTTCCTTCTGCACCTGAACACTCACCCTGTCTTCTCAAACGAAAAAAAAAATTATGTAACTTTATTCCAAGCTGCCTGTAGGTACTTGCAGGCTATTAGAATGATTGTGGTAGTGATAAACATCCACACATTGTTTTCTTAATGCTTAGCATTTATCTGTGGGGTCTGAGGTAGTTTATAGTGTTGTGATCCCTTGCAGAGGCATTTTTAAATTCCAAGGAATCTTTGTTAGAGCAAAATGGTCCACACCCATTTCTAGACTATCCCACAGCTACTCTGCACTGATTAAACCAGCAGCATTAAATTTGTTCCAAGACCACTTAGCTTTCAAGAAGTCACTTGACTAATACTAACAATCCCATCTATACAAAATGCCCTATCTTTAAGTACCTGCAGATACTTTAATTTTTGCATGAGGCAGGGCTTAATTTTTGGGAGGAGGTAAATGCTAATGAGTCATCTGGCAGGTATTTAGTCTTTCACATGTCATTTTGTCCAGCAGACCTTGCTTTGGGGATAAAAGCCATGACAGGGAAAAGCAGGAATAGATTTATGATTAAGTTCTCTGAAGATATGTGCTTCTTGTTTTGTTAGATGGGGAGGAGTGGAAGGAGATAGTCAAGCACATCATCTCATTTGGGTTTTGAGTTGGTCAGCTGTTGTGTTGCAGATAATATAAATAAATAAATAAATGTGCTTAGGTTTGAGTTGATAAATAGCACTGCTAATAACAGCAACCATCATTCCTGACACTGGCAGCCAATAAGTTTCATTTGTGGTATTTGGAAGGCACAGTTGATCTGCTTTCCCTGAACTCTAGGGTTATATTCTTCATTCAAAGCTAGCTAGTGACCTATAAAGAATCAGATGCTTTTCTATCCCGTCTGAATTCTCTGAATTCTGGTTAAATATTACTTGAAGCTTCACAAACTGTTAAACGTTTCCTTGGTATGTTGGCAGGCTAACATATTTTTGCTGCTAAAAAAAATTAAAACCAACCAAAAAAATTCAAAGAACTTCCAGTCAGAGGCATGGGCTCTCAGCCATCTCTCGTTTGCTGCTCCCTTGAAACATGTACCGGAGATTATCCTTATTAGGCTATCTTATGGGTATTCCCAGATCTTTTGAGTACGGTTTTCTTCCTTTTTAATTAGTAGGTCATTATGTGACAACTTCTGTCTGCTTCCCTAAGTGACTGGCTAAGGCAGATTTCACAGTGTTTCTGGATACCTGAAAATAATTAGCCATTTGTGAGCTGGGAAGTGGCTTCAGATTTTAGAATGAAGCTTTGTTCTTAGCAATGCACTGGAGAATGCTGCTGATGGAAAATAAGGATGTTATTCCATCGTTTTGTCTTTACAAACAAGAACAGTGTCATAAGTTTCTGTCTAGCTCTATCCAGGCAGTTCCTTCTTGCTCCCTCACCAGTTTTCAATCTCCTTAGCTGTGATGAAGCTAGTTGGGAGTTTGGTATTAACTGGATCACTTCACTATGAAGTTGTACATAAAAATACCACTTCTGATACCTTTAGTGATACAGTGTACAGAGAGTTCCACAGAAAATTTTACATTATGAGTGACAGGGGCATGAGTGGCAGGGCAGGAACAAGGAATTAACTTTGCAGCAGTTGGAATTTCTTAAGCTGGCTCTGCCACAAAGGTCAGAAATGGTAGAAGGGTACCAGAGCTAAACTCACTCACACCCAGCTGCTTGTAGCTGAATCTCCTGTCCCTTGACTGTTTAGCTCTGCAAAAGAGTTTAGCAATGAGCAGATCTCTTAGCAGCCATTCTGGACCTCCTTTTCTCCAGACATGGGTTTAAACCAGTAACAAACCTGTTAACCGGGGCATTAATGCCTTTATATCATCTTCCAACAGGTATTTCCTTTCTGAGTCCTGTTATATACAACTGTAACAAATAGGCTTTTCTTTCTTTTCTTTTTTTTCTTTCTGATATTTTAATTAAGGTATCTACAAATTTTATTCAGGTATAGCATTTACTTATCTGTTTAAGAGATGAGAGCTGGTGCTACCACTGAGATAAGGATCTCATTGTGTCAAACACTGGCAAAAATTGTAGGTTTAGGTTCTTTCATTACAGATCCAGGGAGACAACATTTCTCCAATTCATGTTCAGTCAATTCCTCTTTGGCAGGCCTTTTTGCATGTTATCAGGGTGAGAAGCATAGCAATTTAGACATATCACGTTAATCAGATAGAAAAAAGGTTAGAAGAAGTTGTAGGGATTTGGCTGTTTGTCAGGTTTGAGAAGTATATTCTTGCAAACAACTAGCACTAGAATTTTTCTGTTCTTGATGTGTACCAAAATCCTCACTTTGTGTTTGTTTTTAATAAGGTTTCCATGGCTTTGCTTGCAAACGATATTAAGCTCAATAACATTGCTATTTTTGTAGGATCTTCATCTGAAGTGCTAGTTTTCCCAGAGCTCACTCACAGAGGGCTGTGTTTTATTCTCATAAACTAGAAGACATGTAGTAGATTCAGTCCTGGCCATTTTTCATGTGAAGCCTTATTCAAATGGTAATTGTGAAGGGCTTTGTGGACTTTGTTCTCAACTCAAAGAAAAAACTTCAGCTGTGGGCAGCTAGGGTAGAAAAGAATTTTTGCTGAAAGACTTGTAGAAAACTAATTTGGAAGTTACCACAGCCCCTCGAAAGTTAAAAGTATACCTACAAATCAATTGTGAAACCAATCACATTATCAAATAACACTGGAATAAAATATATTACAGTGAAGATCAGGCTTGTATTCCTTTTTTCTCCTCACAAGACACACTATGAAGGAATTCATTATAATATTTTGTAGAGACCTGTGTGCAAAGTATGCACAGTTGATTTGCAATTATTGATGCGCATATATGCTACTTAGCAACTGGTAATTGTGTAATTTAAGGGAAAGTCTTGACTCTTCAGAATCAACCTCCCACACTGGACTATTGTGGGTGCACATTCACAGAGACAGGTGATGCAGGACTTTCTTTTTGAACTCATACTGTGCATAAAGGTACAATTTGGAAAACTCACAGTCCGAGTAAAGATTTCAAGTACTACCAAATGTTGCAACTGTTCTAATATTGCATTTTTTATAAATTTAACTGTATTTATATAATTTGAACTATTGGTGGCTCCAGCTAAAACTGGGCAATAATTTTGGGAGGCACTCTAAACCCAGAGGCTGGGACATGAACCAGGGCCTTTGTTACAAAACAGGTGGCACTGGGATGACTTGCCTACAGTCACATTTAGCAGCAAAGCCAAAATCCTGGTTTCTGTTTTCCAGCCCCATCTCCACAGGGCCATAGACATCTCACCTTTCAAAGGTTATGTCACTTATTTAAAGTACATTCATAAAACAATTTAGTTTATAATTGTATTAATATTCCGGGGTTTTATTTTCTTACCAGTTTGCAGTCCTTGGCTAGCACTCACTTCTTTTAGGGTCATCCCTTCACACCCACCCTGAAACTGTAGTCAACTCCCACACACAAATCTATTTAGAGTTGCAGGGCTCTGCTTAGAGGCAAAGTCAATCTGTGAACAATTCTTTGTGGAGAGAGGAATTTGTAACACAGCAATTTGTCCATAAGGATCTGTATTATGATTTATATGTTAGAACTGTGGAGAAGAAGATACAGCAATTTTCATCACTTTAGATAGAGGCTGGGAAATCCTTTGTGTATAAGAATACAATGCAGTAACTAAGACACGAGAGAAGAAATCAGAAGAAATTAACCAGTTAATCCCGTGCTAGTTATTTGGCAAATATGTTTTACTGCTAAGTACTTATAGCACTTATAATGTGGAAGTATCCTGTACAGTGTTGCATCTGTGAAAGAGAAATAGCCAACAATTGCAAAGATAATCTAGAGGTGTCATTTAAACATTAAAAGATATTACATAGCTAAAGAAATATAAAATGAATTGGTAAAGATGTGGCCTATGTGAAGGGAGAAAGGTGAGGATATTCTCTCTGTATTGAGTTATGCCCCATCCTAGAAACAGGACTGGAAGTCACATTTGTAGTGTGTTTTGCAAAGGAGATTACACCTGATATTTTGGCCACACATGTAACTTGCACATATTTTGCTACGGCTTCTTTACTTCTTTAGTTACAGGGGTGCAGGATCCTGAGTTGACACTATAAACTGACCTTGTCCACGTGGGCTTTGACAGAAACTTAAATTAAACTGCAGTGATTCAGCCTTCTTCAGCTCCTGAAATTTGCTTTGTAGACACATGACAGGGAAGAAGATACTTGGCTTCAGTGCTATTTTAGAAGTGATGCAAATCCACTGTTCCTGTGTGTTACAAGGCTTCTGAGTTCAGGAATCACTAATCAGCCTATAGTTGAAATTATTTTCTTCAAACCCTTCACAGTTTGTCAAAAAATCCTATTTTTTCTAGTATGTCTCTTTTTCTTTTTTTTTTTTCTGAATAAATTTTTAATGGCAGCCTTAAGTCTTGCCTCTCCTGTGTATTTTGGGGGCATGGATAACTAGATAAAACTAAAGCCCAGCAGAAAGCAATTTAAGTAACCTTATATTTAGCCTTAGTGAATAGTATTCCTCAGGAAACCACAAACAAGGTATAGTCCATCGAAGTAAAGCTTCCAACAAAGCTAGGCTGTATACTGAATTAATCTTTGAACAAGCACCTCTGAAGATACGCAGAGCAACTTTATAGGCATCAATCTACTGAGCCTTGTCCATGGGGTAATTGTGAGCCTGAGCGAACAACACTGCAGATAATTTACTTTCCATATATAAGAACAAATGCATTTCTTTTAAATTTCACAGAAGTAAAACTTCCCTGCGAAGGAAGGCACACTATACAGTGTGACAATTGTGTATTTTAAAGCATATATTTATAGAAATGTCTTTATATACCCATCCTTTCTACACACATTCAGACTCATACATACACATTTTTTGTATGTTTGCATTTGTGCACATATATCATAGACATAGATATAAAATAAAACATGTATGCATGTATATGTGTACATATATTTGAAGGGGAAAAAGGATTTATGGCGGCTGGCCAGATTTAATTTGTCTGCTTGTATTTAGCACTTAAGGGCTTATATACTCAGTTTGCTCAAAAGAGTGAAGAAGTACTCCTTGCTTATGCCTCAAATCAGAAATGCATGAAGTGCAGCTGCAGAGATAATACATTCTCCCCAAAGGCTTTGGCTGAGCAAATTAGGTGTCAATGGGGTGCCTGCGCAGGCAGTACTCTCTCTAATTAGTCTCTTGAGCCTAGTTGGTGGCAGGTATAAGATGATCTAATCAATTGGTCTGTGTCTGATGGTACGTGTAAAAATCCTAGCAGGCAGAGCTGTCTCCCACAGGTCACTCACCTGCACAGCAGGAACGCTGATTTTCATTTTTCATCTCTTCCATCACATGATGCTGACAGTTGGTTTTAAGGAAATTGAATCCAAAAAATATCTAGTTCATAGGGCATGTAGGTCAAAATAAAGTTGCATTATGGGTATTGGTGATCCAATTAATTAATATTTATAGCAACAAGTTGCATGTAGATATTATCTGAGTGCTAATAGTATTGCTAATGTTTGGTTGGTTTTTTTAAATTATTTCTCTAACAAAGGTAGGAATAAAAGGTGTGGGGAAAATTACCTGTTAATATTGTACTTTTTTTTCAGAGAGGATGAACAGTATCTGTGGTGTCTGCATGTGTGGTGAAGGGAGAAGCAGAAAGAGTATTATTGTTGATGATCTTAGATACCTCCATGTTTCAGCTCATAAAGAATACAGTATCTCCAGTTGTCAGCTCACAGTTTTATTTTAAAACTGGAATACTCTTATAATACTGCTACATCAGCTGCCACATAAATAGACCTGCACTCTGGGTGTGCTTTGCATGCTAAAGACTCTGCGGGAGCACAGCTCCACCCGATGTGATAATTTATACAGAAATTAAAAGTACCTAGAGAAGGATGCTGATGCTGCCAAAAGGAACATGTATTCAACTGGTATTTTTACAGGACAGGACGTTCTTTCACTAATTAAAATAAAGAAAAATATTTGGGATTTAATCACCTTCCTCTGCCTGATGTCTTGAGAGTATGATTAATGTTTAAATTACAAGCTTTGGTATGCCTTTCTAGAACCACTGTTACATCAACAGCTACTGCATTCTGAAGTTGGCATCTGCTGTTTTTAAGGTGGATTAACACTCTATCCCGTTTGGGGTCTGGGACAAACAGATGTATGCAGCAGTTTTCTCTAGGTAACAAACATAGAAATAAGTCACTTAATCAAGTACATCATTAACTTACTTGTAGAAAGCTATTAGGTTTAGTAGAGATGTCATGAAAATCAGAAGTACCAGGATCTGTGGTGAACAAAGTTCATTTTTAAGGCAGCCTGTTATGTTTCAAGGTTTGTTGTTGCTTGTTTGTTTGGGGCTTGTTTTGGTTTGGTTTTTAAGGAGATACAAAAGAACCCTATTTTGCTCTTGGGAAATCACAAGTTGTAAATATTCCATTTAACAATTTACAATTTTATAAGCAAAGCTGTGACCAGAGGCCATAAACATAATCTGCCAAGTCACCAGGCAAAATTTTGATTTGTGTGATGAGGGAAATGTGTAAATTCTAAGCAAGGATATTTCTAAAATATATCTTTAAAAATACAAACGTGGAATACTAAGCCATCTGGGAACTGAATGGCAACACTATGTAGAGGGCCCTGCCTTGGGTCTTTGTTGTGTGAACAACTGATGTTTCAGTTCAAGAGCCACACTGAAGAAGCAATGCTTTTTTAATAAAAAGATTGGTTCACACCAGTCTGAAATTTTCTGGGGATTTTTATTGTGGATTTTCTGTTGTGGATAAAGAGATGCTCTTCTCTTTCTCTAGTTTAGGAGAGTTGTCTGTTTGATGTATCATCTTAAACAAAAATAAATGTGAAGAGAAAGTGCAGAGTGATTACATCACTCCTCTGACAAGTGGTGTATCTGTGTTCAGCATCAGAGGAAGCTGGCACTCGACAACAGCTCTCTGAGGCAGGGGAAGAGACTTTACCTGTTGACTCCACTTTTGAATTGACAATACACATTCAGAGAACTAGAGATTCAGATGCAAACATTATCTATTCCTAAGCACCACACTTGTTGTGTCATGTAAGGATTTCATACTCAGGAGAAATACCTTGGCAGGCAGAGCTGAGGTTCAGCCTCAGAACACCCTGCCCATTCTGGCACTGGTGTGAGCAGTGGGGTCTATCATGCAGGCTGGCTTCCCAAACCAGGCATTTTGCACATTTCAACACTGCAGAGAGACTGAGACCACCATACTGTTCTCTGGTTCCAACTGTACTATCTCCTAGCTTTCCCCAGCCAGAACCATTAGTGAAATGTGGCATCAAATCATGTTCTTTTCCAGTGATCTAATTTAAATCTGGAACCTGTGCAGAAGATGGAAGGTGGTGTTGCCCACCATACACAGTCTCTAAGCTTCACAAGAAACCAGTTGCAGCCCTGGCATGGCAGGATCCAGCAAAGCTAGAGATGGTAGAGTTGTGGTCGTAAAATTGTGATCTGCCTTGTACTGAGCCAGAGCAGGAAACCTGTAACCTCTGCTACCCTTTTTTAGTCTTCAGTGTTCTGCCTGCAGTCTGCATTGGTGCTGGCAGTAGTTGCCAGTGTGCAAAGACTTTTCTTCCTCATGTGTTATATGGTAGCAGCTCTCAGTTTATTCATTTCTAAAGAATCTCTTAATGTTCTAGGGCTTGATTCTGGAAGTGCTAAGCTTCTAATGAAGGTATTCCCCATTCCACAAGCTCAGGCCCCGCCCTGGAGAATGTGTCATCAGCTTTGCCTACAAAGCCAAACTTGAGACCAGACAATGTAGTATTGTTACTGGGAAATTGTAGCATAATCCTAGGAGAAGTGTGATACTTAGCTCATTTAGAAATTAAGGTCCAGTGATAGAAAGGAAAAGTTCTGTGTAATTAAATTGCAGTTATTCTCAAATGAGCAATGACCTCTGAACAATTTTATAACTACTGGAAAAGCATCCATCCAGAGACTTTTCTATCCTTATAATTTTGCTACTTGTCTCAGATGTCCCTGCTGCTTATGCCAGTCATGGAACTCCAGTAATTTGAGCTTAGCCTGAAATCAGGCCAGCTATTCTGGATCAGGGCAGATGTAGCTTCCAAATTGCAAGCCTGCTTTCCACAACTGGAGTGTAGGTGGCAGTGGGGGCAAATGCAACCTCAGCGTTCGAAGGAGCTTTGGAAGTTTCATTGCTTCTTTCCAAGAAGGAGCTCCCAAAAGAACACCCCTGAAAAGTGCTCATGAAAGAAGGGAAATCTGGAATTTGGGGAATATTATCAGTGGTGTTTCATCACTGAGCAGTTGTGAATCTGTGCATGTTCCAAACACTGCTTTTCTTTTTAAGCTTTTGAAGGTAAACTAAATGCATCAGCTCAAAGGTATTCCTTGAAACAAAATTTATTGGCATTTCAGCCAAATTTCTAGACCTTGGGGAAAGTGGGACTTTCACATGGAATAGACAGTCCACACAAACTCCAGATGCATTTAGGAAACAACCCAAGAAGGACAATAGAGGTCCTTGGTAGACCAAGCTCCAACAGGGTATAAGATGCTTAAGAACAGGCTTTTGTTAATCCAATTCAGGTATCCTGGTGCTTAAAAAACAGAAGAAGAGCTCTCAAGAATCATTACCCTAGAAATTATGGAAGTTAAGATATTGCGTAGACATTGGGGTGTTTCGTTGAAAGCCACAATTAAAATACTATGCTTGAAACTGCAGTTCAAAACCAATGCCTTGTTTTTCTCCTGCTTTTGAAATGAGGGCTAGACTAGATCCACTGGCACCTGCATCCAGTTTGATTTAAATAGTTTTAGGACATGCTAATACAAACCAGTTCCACACTCAATGAATATTTCAGCAGTCTTTTTTTTAAGGGATGAAATTCCTTCACATCTGACTGTCTTCCTGCAACCGTATTTTTAAAATGTATCAGGTCTGTAGTTCCGGTCTTGGAGAACTTAATAAATATATTTTCACAATTTCTCAGAAAGTCTCACTTTATTTCTTGGCATAGAATTCTACTTGGAAATTTATTAAGAGTTAAATGTGTTAATTATAAAATCCTTTCAGTGGCTTCAGTTCATCTAGCCTTCATTCGGCCTTCAGGTGGCTCTTCTTGCAGTTATTGGATACTTTGTTTTCCTGTCCCACATTCTCAGCCTGCCTCCTGTTTTGTGTAAACCTCAAAAACATCAAGATATCTTCATGCAAGTCCAGCCATTGCTTTGAGCTTCTACATTAGTAGAGTGAAAGACAACCCAAGTGAAGCTATTGATAGTGTTTATTTTTATATTTGAGAGTTTTCAATTATCTGCCTAGTAATAGAAATACACTGAAATAAAGGTGAATACATTTAGACACAGCACACCAAGAAGCTCCATAACCTGGTTATGTTTGCAGAAATGTTTGTGATTTGTCTCAAGGTGCCCCAAACAACTCTCGGGAAGGAAACCTGAAGAGACCTTTTCAAAAACTAGTTACAAGCATTGTTATGGAGGAGATGACTAGGGAGAAAGGGGGCAAAAAAACGCTTATTAACTCCTGAAGCTCTGCCAGCATTTTTAGCAACCTTCCTTTGCATTCAGGGGGTGTGACCACCTTTAGAAGAGATGACTGTTTACAGCTGGCTCTGATTTCCATGGAGAATGTCAGTGCTAATGGCACCTGTGAAGATTAGCTCTTAGGGCACAGACACATGAATATGGATTAATATATCTCACTTAGGCGACCACGCTGAAAACATTGGTGTTTTAAGTTCATTTTCTTGGGGTACCAGTTCTAAACATGCTTTGGAAGTCTGCCCTTCACTCTGAGCTGGCATCTTCATAACTGGCTTTGGCCTAACCTAGCTTTTACCAAGTGAAAAAAAAACAAAACATTTTAAAATGCAATTCATGAGGCTTATTATAATTTATATTGTTTCCTTACAGGATTAAATTTACCAGGTTGGAGGAGGGAAACAAAAACCTAATGAGGAGGCCAACACCAGGAAGGAACCACGGCCTGTTTCCTTTCTGTCTCTATGGTGGATTTCATTCAAAAGAAAATTGAAGCTGGCAAGACCCTGTTTTTCCCTGCAATTTATTTAAAACCTTGCACGCATTTGGATACCTTGTGATTTCAGAGAACTATGTGAAGATTAAGCTTTTGCTGATCGATACATGGCATGTACTCTTTCAGTCTTTTGTGTTTGATTTTGTTTGATTTTCCACTGCAGCGCTGCATCTTTGTAAGGATTTTTATGCTTTCACCAGCAACGTCTTAAATACTTTCAGACAACACATTTGGTGTTCACACCTCTTCAGTAACAACTGTATGAAAAGAGCCAGCAGTGGCATAAAGGACTGTGTGTTTTCTTTGAGGGTTGTGTATAGTTTACAACCAATGGGAAGACTATTTCTTCCCAGGGCAAGCCCAACTTGTCTGATCAGCTGACAATTACAGCACCTTGCCACTCTTCCTCAAGTGTTGTTGGGTTATTTCTTTTTTCATTATCCCCTCAGACCATTCATATCCATTTAAAAACATGGCAATAATTGCATGTTTACTTCAGTACTCTAGATTTGGTTACTCTGCTTAGGCTATGTAGCATGCCAGTTTTCAAAATAGGCCTGTGAGAACGACAAAGCAAAAATGAGGAGATGTATGCAGCTGATACACAGTGAATTCCTTATGGTTTTATTCCCCTCAAGAATATATCTTTCTTTTATGGGTCTTGGCTAACATCTCTATGTTTTTCCTCACACTAGTTACTTTTTGGAATATTTTCTTGAAAACAGAGATGATGAAACTGTTCTGTATAATTCAAGGCAGATACTGAGGTACAGAAAAACATCCTTTGAATGAGCCATTAAATCTAGCTATGTTACTTTGCCACGTACAAAGCAAGGTGGAGAATTCTCCTCATCCCAGACTGTTTGCTGTTCCACACCAAAGCACCTTTTGAGTTATTTTCCATAGGTACTCTGAGATGATTGGAAGGCACTACATGATCCTTAGTCTTTAGATAGCTTTTCTGAATGAATCATTCAAATGCAAACTTTGCAAGAAACTAAGTTGTGTGTGTGATTTTAGAAAAGGAAGCCCCTGCTACATTTTGGCTGGGGAGAGCATTGTGTTCAGGGGTGTGAAAAAACTGCCCTGTTTACAACTTTGCATTCAGAGAGGGCAGGGTATTGTGCAAAAATCACTGTTGAGTTATAGTCCTGCTCAGACAGAAGCACTTGCTAGGCAATATTATTCTACACATAATTTTGACATCCTTTGCTTGCTGGATATAGTGAATTACATTTTAAAGGAGTGTTATAACGCTTTGGTTAGCTTTCAGTGTTTAAAAGGAGGGGGAAAGGATTTGTGCTACTGCCATCTTATTAAACTCCAGCAGTGTTTAAGAAGAAAGACACCCAATAAGGCAAATCCTTGAATGCACAAGTAGCTACAAAAGGTCTCTTAATGAACTAGGACAGGAGTCTACACTTTCAAAGAACTGAACCGTGGAAATATTCTCAATATTTGCACAGCCATTAAAAGACAGTTTTCCCCAATGACATCTCTGTTTCAGGATCTGCTAAAAGCCATCTGAAAGCCACTTTCAGTCACAATCCTATTTAGAACTTAACTACAGTTCTTCTCCTGTGTTTATAGGGGGAAAAGTGACCACTGAACTTTTGAATTTATCACACACTGAAACTGCCTTAGACATGGTTTGTTTGGGTTTCATGTTTCTTTTTTTTTGTAAGAGAAAAGTCTTTTATACATTATCTTTGCTACTTAAATTGTGTGCAGTTTGATGATTAAAATTAGCTATTTTTAGAAAAAGAAACTTGCTGCAAAATCTGAAGAATTTTTGAAAATGTAACAAAGATTTTGATTAGGAATATAAGGGTAGTTTCATAGATGCTTCTACTTGACAGCTTAAATTTGAAGGCAAGCAATTACACTGCTCAACTAACCATCTGAAGGTTTAATATAGAGAGTAATTCCCCAACTGCTCCCACAAGCCTAGCACATTACTATTCATAGTGACTCACATACAGTGTTTGTTTAAGGTATGTATGTGTGTGTATGTGTGTGAACACACATGTGCACATGAGATTATCCTCTCTGTCCCATTCCCACTTTTAAGCAACCACTGAAATAAAGTTGATCCAAAAAATCTTCAAACTCAATTAATTGCCTGAACGAAAGTTCATAAATATCTAGGTTTCCAAACAGCAACTTATTATTCAACAGTAATGAAGTTATCTCACCTACTGATCATTAAGGAGTGACCAGGGTGTCTTACTTCTGCACCTCCTTTCCTGGCGCTCTGACTACCTGTGGTGGCTTGGTTTTGCTGCTCTGGGCCCTGGGATGTTCTCCTGGCACCAAGGCAACTTAGGCTGAGCAGGATGGTGCTTTTCACATGAGCACTACAAATTGATAGTCTGTAACATCAAATCTGCTGGGAAATACCAAGGTTTTTGAGATAGTAGAAATTCCTTTGGCCAGGGAACTAACAGTTGACACTACAGCCTTAGTTCCCTCTTCTCCCTTCCAGCAGCAGAGCCCTCACCTGCATGGTTAGCCCGACACCCATCAGTAAGGACTCCCAAACAGCTGCCCACTTCTCCAGCTGTTTTCACCACAGCTCTTCTCAGTGTTGCAGAATCGACTGCTTAAACCCTGTCAATGCTCTTGAGACAGCTTCAACAAAGATCAGTAGTGCTACTCTCGCTTTCTTTCATCCTTCTGAAATCAGTTCCCCAAAGAATCTTCAAAGAGACAAGAAGTAGCTCAGCCTTCCAGACGTGCTGTGGATGCCTGGAATGTTGAAGTCAAAAGTTCGCTTCAGTGACCAATAGTCTTTGGGGCACAGTCCTGGAGAAACTGTGGGATATGTTCAGTCAGTAGCCAGCAGCAGCTTAACTTGCATTTTCCTATCACTTGGCTGAGATCCAGTAGACTTGTCCTGGTGATACTTGAGAGGATGTGGCTTTGCTTCAAGATGGGAGAGCAGTGACAGGGAAGCAGGTATAGCAGGCAGATAAAAGTGGGAGGGTGTGTTCTAACTCTCTATGGGATCTAATATTAAGTGAATGGTGAAGGAAAAATGGTGATAAATATGGTCTGCATGATACAGAGAGTCCTTACAAGTTCAGGTTCACAGAACCTAAATTTACAAGTCAGCCAGCTGGAGATTGCTCAGTCCTCTCTCTTGCTGGGTTCAGATCAACTCTAATCCACACCCAGCAAACACCACCCTAGACAGGACACTCCCAATAGTTCTGGCATTACATTACTGTATGGGGTCCTAGATCAGTTGGGTCTTTTTAATTCTCACTCTTACTTTTAATCAGAACCATGGCTTAGGACAAGTCATCAGTACAACAGTGAAAATTCAATCTGCAGTAGACAGAGGCACAGGGGGTTTTGCTTTCTCTTTGGTGCCTAGGGGTTCTGCACTTCAGACTCTTGGGAAGAGAAGGTAAGATAAATAAATAAATACCCTGTGGGTTGGTGGGTTATGTACACCCTTGTGTCAGTGCAAACAACAAAATGTGTAGTCAATGCTCTGATATGCTCGTATACAAAATATTAATCTGTGAATATTACTGGGTTTGTAATCTTTGTTATATAAAAGGTTAAGGCTGTAGACTAAGGAGCAAAATGCAGATATCCCATATAAACAGAATTAGGTTGCATTACTGAGCATAACAATACTGTCCTCTACCAGGATTTAGGTGGAGTGACTGTACGTTACTGCCTTGCATTTTTCACATAAGCAAAAAATCTAAAAGTAAAGGATGCACTAATAATTCCCATCCCCCAAAATGCATTTCAATGGTGCTGCATACAAAATTCCTGCTTGCCAGCTTCCATGCAGATTTTTGTATGGTGCACTAAGAGGTGTTCTTTTTTTAACAAATAAAAAAGGGGAGGGCTGGTACATGAAAACAATGTTAATGTAATTAAATATATATATACTTCAGAAGAACAGCATAGTAAGCAGTACAGTGAAATAAATGTCGCATTATTTGTTACACCTTGTAATTTGTCTGTATTATGAAAGATGTAATGGTTTGTCAGCTGTAACTGTTGTTTTCTTGTAACATCATACTGAATAAAGTGTAGCAGAATCTCTCTTCTCCTTTGTATATGTGATCTAGACCTAACCCAAGGAATAAAGCCTTTCTTTTCCTCTTTGTTCTCCAAAAAGCAAACAAGGAAATGGTTGTAAACAAGAGATTTTTGAGAAATGAAAAGTACTTGGGAACAGGCAGACACTATACAGTAATATGTTGAAAAGATTAGGCACTGATTCAGTCAGACATGAGCTTCATCAAAACTACAAGGCAGTGCTGACTACACAGGGCAAGATTCTTCACCTTTCTGTCTGCAATAGTAAGTTAATGATTTGGTGTCTCTTTCCGTTTTGTTATATATGTGACAAGGGACCTCTTTACAGCACACTGGAATTTAACCAAAGAAGTAGAAAAACCAGTATTCTGAAAAAAGAAACCCAACAGGTCTGATTTAAATATATCATCATATGGAGGATGAAGGCTGGCTTATTGCAACTTCTCTTGAAATAAAAAACTGATAATTCTGGTAGAAAATCAGGCAAAATATACAGTATGCATTTTTCACAACTTTGAGGTGGAAGTGTCATTTATCCTTGTTCATACTTGATGATGTATTTCCATCAGTGAGTGTATGCTGCCTTGACTCTTTGTCAATTTGTGCATCACAGCATTAGATAAGCAAGTGCTTGCTCACACTATGTATTATCAATATGTGTGTTCAGTATTTTCTCCTCCTTTCCACTGCTTCTACCTTTTTTGGTACCAGCATCTTCCTAGGACCTATTTTTAAACAATGAATGCTAAATCAATGCAGTTTGCATAGACTTCATTAGAATATTTGCCTGAAATGTCAGAATATGCTGTTTTAGCAAACACAAGATTCTATAGGAGCCATTTTGATCTGGGATGGGGGATGGCTGGAGAGCAAGTGCTCATACTGTGTAGGCTGATGGGGCAGCAGCCCTGGGATAGAATATGAATAATGTAGGACCAAGATTATAGTCTCGGCTCCAGCTGATTAGAAATATTTGAACATAGAAGGGTCTTCCTTGGAGCTGGCACACTATAAGCTGGAATGTGGGTCTTCAATATCTCAGGTTTTATCGAGTAGAATAATGTTCTGGCCCCGTTCTGATCACAGAGTACTTCAGGAGAAGAATCCTCATTTTCAATCTAGAAAGTTGCTGCAGAATGACATCAGCTGCACCCAGAGAGCATTTCACACAAACAAACTAAGAAAACACATGCCTGTTCATCTATTTATATTTTACCCTCAGTTCTCACTGTCTAGGGCAGGTTTAGGAAGGTGTTGCCTTTTTATAGTCTAGATGAATAATTTGTATTCCTGACTCACTACCTGTATGGCAACTTTAACCTACAAATCTCTCCGATACAAATAAGGACCAAGAATTATTACCTAAAAAGGTTTGTATGTTTGAACACAGGGTACCAGGAAGCGTGTTCAGAGTCAGCCTTTAATTATGTAGTATAATCCTTAAAGCTGTCTCCTGACCCCCTTGGCTGCACTCCTAGCCTGTTTAGCCCCAAGGTTTTCTTCCTAAGCTAGCCTGGCTGCTAAGGCAAAGCAAGAGATGCATTTAGCTAAATAGCCACCCCTCCCCCCAAAAAAAAGAAAAACCAGAGGGAAGGTGTTGGATCAACCCTGTGCCATTGGGTTAACACATACAGTTTCTCAATAATGCCTTTCCTTGTAAACCTCTGCAGAGTAAACCCTACAGCAACGGAAGGGCTTGCTGCTACCAGTGGGGGGTGGTGTTATGGACATTAGATTTGAGAGGCTTATATAGCACATGGGCGAGGATAAAGGGATACAAATCAGAGAGAGAAAAAAAAAAAAACAAACAACTGAAGCGATTTTAAAAAAATAGCCAGGGCCAAGTATTTACTGTTCATTTCCCTTGCGAGTGGTGTTATATATTGTCTGCAGTGAGTCATGCTGAGAGCGAGCCAGGCACAATAATAGCTGAGAGCAGTCCTGCAGCCCCTTCATTATTGCTTCTGCCAGCTGATACCGAGTTGGGCAAAAGAAAGTGATTCCAGAAATGTTCCTTTTTTTTTTTGTCCTTTATCTCCTGTTTCCCAAAGGACCCAGTGGTGATTGCTGGGGCTGCACTACCTTGAAAGAACTGCTAAATTAAAATCAAACATTTTAAAATTAATTTTTCAAGGACCCATATGGTGATTCACATAAAAGACGTAACAACGCTAAGTGCTATACCAGATACTGCAGTGCTGTATATCCCAGTAAAGTCTTGAAACCTAAGGAGATTCATGATATCATAGAAACATTTCAACCTCACCTTTCAACTGCAATTAGGACTTCAGTGTAGATGTCACAAGGGTGGGTATCAATCTTACAATCCAGCTAATTATACATTTGTCCCCAGCTTTCACCCGAGGAGCTCAGAGATATTCATGCATCGGAGAAATGAGCTGTATACACAGCTCCGGAATATACCATACAGATTTAAAGATCTGTATTTTTGTAGAAGAAAAAGAAAGAAAAACCCACACCCCAAAACCCAAGGTACAGATTCAGGTTTTTTTATTTTCAAAACTTTCCGTGGGCAAAAATATCTGAAAGAGTATTTCACCTGGTGTTTGGTGAAGCCTGAACATTCAAGGTTTTTTTTAGAACAGTTTCTCACAATGACAAAGTGTAACTTCTGTGTTCCAAACAAGTCATGTTTCACAGTAAAAACAGCTTCAAAGACATGCCAAAGTGTTGTGCTCTAACAGGATTCTGAAGAGTTGTTCATTGACCAAACGCCCAGCATCATGTCAGTGTGGAGCAGGAGAAACTGCCTGTACCAACATTTGCTGGGAAATACTGTAAACGTGTACTGCCACTTGGCTGCATCAGAAGACATAACTTTCAGACACCATCTCAGATGTTCTTCTATAATCTCTTTTTTTTCCAATAACACACAATATAGACAGCAAATGAGAGGTGAGTTTCTGCATGGAAGGTTGTAGAGTACAGCAACCCCATGCAGGGTATTTTGGAATACAACTGCGTCCTTGGTAGGGATGTGAATCATGGAAGAGCTGCACTTCCATGGTCTCCCACATCAACTAGGCTCTCTCCAGAAATGCCTGTTTGCATTTATCTGGGCAATGTTTTCACTGCTGGCTGTTTAGTTTGCACTCATGCATGCAGAGTGACTAATCTGGAATAGCAGGAATCTGTAATTTTGGGAGCAGCTCCTTTACTGGCCAGAGGTACCCACTCTTTTGCCAGTCCAGAGACAGCAGTGAGTGAGCAGAATGAGGATTTGCTGCTCCATAGCTTCAGCCACTCTTCCAAGCTCTTCTGTTCTTCTTGGAAACATCTGTCGGTGCAGCAGGACTGGAGGTGGAGGAAGCAGGAGAGAGGGCATGAGACAGACATGTGTGCCATCTGGGGTCGTGAACCTTGAGGTCATGAACCTGGCAGTGGTTAGGACATGGTCACAAGCAAGTTCTGGTGTTTTAGAAAATTCCCTTGTTTTCGAAATTTCCAAAACGTTCGCTCTACTGCTAGCTGAGCCTTTCTTTTATGACTCACACATGAGAAAGGGACATTTCGAAATCCTTTTCCAAGCACTTGCAGTTTAGATTTAGGACAACCAATTGATCAAAGGAAAGGGGAGAATCTCAGAGGGTTTCAGATGAGCCCTTACAAGCCCCTAAATATGAGGAAGTGTACTATACATTCCCCACCTGCAATAACACAGAGCTTTGAACCCCCCTGTGTGTTTCTGCAGTGGTAGCCAGCAGGGTTCCCTAGGACAGCACTGCTGAAGTAAACAATACCCAGTTTTTGGGAAAGGATGCTTGTGACAAACCTCAGTTTGGCAGCAGTGCCAGGTGGGCTGAAGGAGTGACCAGTTTAACCAGGGAAAGAACGGAGCTGGGACCCGGGAATAACATCAGCTCTGACTGAAGGCCTGATGACAGACTGAAGCTAAAGCAACTTTGTCCCCTGCTCCTTGTTAGTGCTGTATCTAAAAAGCACCAAACCATCGGTGGCTCACTCGGTGGGATCTCCCAGCCCCTTCCCCCCACGAGGCCGTGTTAGCTCTCCAAGAACTTCATGGTGAGAAACCGCAGCACCCTTCCAAACACTGGGCCCGGTGATTCCCACACCTGTAACTCAGGCTGCTGAGCTGCTTCGCACCGAAATGTTTTGACTGCAGGAATCTGTCTGGTAGGAGGGAGTGCCAGGAAGGAACAAGGAGCACATTCAGGTGCGCTGGCTGTGCTGACACCACTGAGATGCCCGGTGTGCGCAGACAAGCCTTCGCTCCCCACAGGCGCCGCGGACACGAGGCACGGGCAGGCCACCCGAAGCAGCGTTCGTGGGCAGTCCCACAGAAGGGAAGCTCCGTCCTGCCCGTGCCCGGTTCCGCCCGGCGGCCGAGAGAGCGCCAGGGACCCCGACGGGCCGGGACCGCTCGGGCACGGGGGGAAGGGCCGGGAACGAGGCCGGGAAGGGCCGGGCTGTGTCTGCGCCCGATGAGAAATTGGGAACTCTGGCGCCAGCGTGAGGGAAAAACAGCTCCGGAGTGTCCGCCGCGGAGCGGGAGGAGCGCTAAATGCCGAGCTGGGCAGGGTGCGGCCGCCGCTGGGTTTGGCGCGGCGGAGCAGCCGTGCTGCCATGAGAGGCGGGATCGGGGAGGGTCGGGCTTCTCCCTGAGATTTTGCAAAGGTTGTAGGAAAGGCCGCTATGAATGAGGGGCGGGGGTCTTCTACCCGCTCTCATCCACCGTTCCAGGCTGTCGGGCAGACGTGGTGCGGGGTGCTGGGGCAAGCCGGGCCCCTCGCTCCCCTCACGGCGTCCCGAGCTGCCGCAGCCTGGCCCTCAGCGCTGCTCCTGCCGGCCGCATCCCACCGGCCCTGGGGCCACGGGAACCCCGACCCCGACCCCGACCTCGCCTCTTTCCCATAGCCGTCCGAACGCGGTCACCTGCAGGGTTTCACGGAATCACAGAATGCCGAGGTTGGAAAGGGCCTTAGAGATCATCCCCTGGCCGTGGGCAGGGATACCTTCCACTAGACCAGGTGGCTCAATGCTCCATCCACCCTGGCCTCGAACACTTCCAGGGATGGGGCAGCTACAACTTTCTGGACAGCCTGTTCCACCATCTTAGCACATCTGAAAGCACTTTGCTACATCAGTTCATGTGCAACACCTTCAATCTTGCCTTAAATCCCTCATCTGCCTTCAGATAGATCCTAAATCCACGCAGCAGCTGGTGCAGAAACAGGGGTTTGGACTGGTGTGTGAATACCTGAAGATGGAATTGGAGTTTGTTATGAGTAAAACACAATATCAGACTCATACTTGCCTCAGATGCTGATCTTTTATTAATTTCTTCAATACCGAAAGAGAAAAAAATGCAACCAAGTTCTTTCAAAGGTATCTCTGGAGCCTGAGTTAGAGAAATGGCCTTAGGTGGATTTATTTTTTTGTTTTTTATTTTTTAATGGACATTTACTACAAAGAGAGAAAGAAAAAGTGTTGTTTAATCTCTCTTGAATCTGCCTGGTTTATTTTCCACACATATGATCTCTTTTGTTCTCTGGTAGTAATCACCTAAACAACTGATTAAGAGATGATCAGCCTGCACTGTTCCATTCTGCAGGATGTGATGCAAGGGAGAAATGGGAAAATCCACACTAACTGTTTTTCTTTCATACCTCAGTACTAGACTGTCCCAACAAAGAAATTGGGGTTGTAGCAGCGCACACACTTTATATTTTTTTTGAGGTGTCCCTCAGCACTTAAACAAATCCCCCAGAGCTCTCCCTGCACCTTCTTTCAATTAAATTGCTTTTCTTAACTTAATCTGTGACTGTTTGATTAGAGCTGGTTGGAAGTTTTTCCCAACAAAGCAAGGTTATTCAGCAGCTTTGAAACTCACTGATTTATCAGGAGAGAAAGACTTATCTTTCAATTAACTTCCTTCACCTGTGGATTGCCAGGAGCTCAGGTTTCTCAGCCCAGTGACAGGATTCCATTTGAATTACTAGGGGGTTGGACACCTCTCAGATTTTTGGGGTTTTGCCACAGAGCCAAGAGCCAGTGCAATTCTCTAGTGCAGCTATGGGACACTGCAGATGCCAGAAATCATTGACTATTTTGGTTTCAGACTCCACAGGCTTACATCATGAAACTCACCAAACTGCCATCTCCAGATATTCAGTATTTCAGTTTAGATGCCATATTTCAGTGTTCATGGTTTTGCTTTTAGTTTGGAATGAAGGGTTTCTAGAAAACATTTTCTCATGATAGAATGAATTACTGATCATCACTCGTAATGAAACCTACCAGGAGGGGATAACAAGCTTCATTGGTTGGAGGAGGCACTTGGTAAATTCGAACTACCGATAAGAAAATGATGACTTAATAGCTCGTCCTACCATTTAGGCAGGGGAGATCTGGTTTTAATCTGGTTTGAAATCTGTTGGAATCCTGGAAACCCTGAAATAATATCTTTTTTTGTCTTTTTGCATTGATTTCAGTAGCATTAGGACTTTGTCCAGGATGGCTTGCTAAAATAGACACAGCAATTTAAACACAGATTGGACCTGTGTCTAGATTCCACTTTTTGAATGTTGATGGCTTATGCAAGTAGGAAGTCAACCTTGATAGCCTTGTAATTTGTTAATTATATAAGTTACCACAGCTACGTAGTTTACCAATGCAGAAATTTACATTTTGTCCTGTTTTAACATATTTACAGATTTTACTGGTACCATTGTTTCACTGTTCTCTTTTTTTTTACCTTGAGGTGATGACAGGTTTTTTTGTCTGCTATTAATACAGATATATGTGTCTCTGGGAAAAAAGAATGTGATTGTCTAAGTACTGCGGTTCAAAAAAAAAGGAATCCAAACTCTTCTTTATGCTTAGTATTACATCATTTGAAACAGCAGACTATCTCAAGATCTTCTGAGGACAGAAACTGCATCACAGTGGATAGATTGAAATCTTAACTTCCGTTAGCATAAAGGTCCCATTTGTTGTCCTGGCAAAATCGTAAATGCTATCATGTGTTACTTCAGTACCAAAGGAAAAAAAATGCTATCTGTAGGAGGCCATTATTTAACAAAAATATATCCCCATTCTGTTAATTGTGCTAAGAAACCTTTAATGGAAAAGACACTGAAGTAAGATGTAGAGGTTAAAGTGAAGTCATTCACATTTTATTTTGTTCGTATTCAAAATTGGTTGCAGCCTTTGCTTTCTGCTGTGATTTGTTTCTAATCAGCATTCCCACTGTTCTGAAAAATTGATTTGAATTCTAAGTTGATACAGGAGATGCATATAAACAGATCTCCGCTCCCCTCCTGTGAGGGCAATTTATGCAAAATAAGTTTAGGGGCTCTGCGATTTAAAGTTTACTGACTTTTGTGTGTGGGAACTGGAGTGCTACTTTGCACATCGTGAACATCGTCTGTGAATTACCTGCCTTAAGGGGGATCGTTAGCACATGAATCAAAAGTGGCTGACTAATGTAGAACATCTCAAACAAAAGCATTAGACAATAGCTGAGACTCACCAAGATGGCATTTTAAATTAGCTCAAGTTAAATTAGGTGCTTTTTAGTTTAATACTGCTCTTAAGTATAATGTTGAACACTGGCTGTGAGAATAGGCTGATCTGTGTACCCTTGTTTTGTTACAGAGAAGATGCCATCTATTTATTTTCTCCTTAAAAGCAGTCTTTACCCATGGAAATGGTACTTGCTCAGCGGTATGTGCTTCATTCATAAAGGAAGAGCACTCTATTCCTCCGTGCCACAAAGTCCATAGTGATTTTCCTTTCATTATGTGCATAGCACTCTGGGGAACTAGACAATTGTGCACACATATTTTCTTGTATTTTTATATTGAAAAAGAGTGGGTTTTTTCACATGCTCCAGAGTTACATTCTGCTCCTGCTTAGAAACATTTGCAGCAGCAGCCTCAGTATGATGTTTGTCCTTGAGAATCCTGCTACAAAGGCACCCACACCTAAACTCAGATCCAGTCCTCTGGGATGTGGGATATTGCAAATTCTGTGTTGCATCACTTCCAAACTTTGCAGGAAAGTTTCGAGCATCAATGGACTGAATGCTATTCAGTTGATGACAAATGCAAAAGATTTTTTCTGGTATAAGGAAAAAAACCAGGCAGGTCTGCAGGGTGCTTCCTGCTGTGGCCTCACCTGGCACACTAATCTCTTTGCTGAATTCTCCTTTTGGGTGTAAAAGAGGTCTAGCGTGCTTTGGATATAAAGGCCTAAAGTGCTGCCTACCTCCATCTCCAAACCAGGCACTATGGGAGTCTGAGAGAGAGAAAATCAAGTGGTTTGGACCAATTCTGATCCTACTGAAATGGGAGATTAATCAGAATTTAGCCCTTAAGTGTAGTGAAGGCTCAGTGTTTACTGCAAAGAGGGTGCCCCATGTTGGTTGTTAAAAAGGACTGGTGGAATGGCATTCAATAGATGCCAGTTGCCCACCACACTGTCTATCATTTCCCTCCTCAGCAGCATTGTGAAGGAGAAAATTAGATGGAAAAAACTCATGGGTCAAGATAAAGGCAGTTTAATAAAGCAAAAACAAAGGCCATACACAGAAGCAAAGGAAAACAAGGTTTATTCTCTCCTCATCAGTGTTCAGACACTTCCCAGGAAGCAGGGCTTCAGTGTGCCTAGCAGCTCCTCTGGAAGACAAACATTATAATGACAAATGCCCCCCACCTTTCTCTTGGCTTTTATTGCTGAGCAGATGCCATATGGTATGGAATATCCCTTTGGTCAGTTGAGGTCAGCTGTCCTGGCTGACCTTCCCAACTTCTTGCCCACTCCCAGCCCACTCTAGGAGGCAGATTGTTGGTGAGGCAGCGAGGATTCTTTCCAAGCACTGCTCTGCACTTGCCAAAACACGAGTGTTCATCAACACCTTGCTAGCTACTGATACAAAGCACAGCACTATGAGGGCTGCTGTGGGGAAAATGGGCTCCATCTCAGCCAGACCGAATACGACTGGGCAACAGTTTTGTGCTGGGCAACAGCTTTTGGAACTAGAAGTGCTGAGCAACCAGACTAATGTTCTCAGCAAAGAACTAGCAATACTTCTTACTTTAACTAGACCTGCATGGATGACTGGTCCTATTTGGAGGAAAACTGTGCTGGCAATGTTTTAAAGAAAAAAGGAAAAATATTTTTGGATGTACATGAAACCAGAGTTTTTCAGACTGTTTGTCAGATAAGGAAGGTTTTTTTACAGGTTGAATAAGTATTTCATATTGATCTGGGACATCTCTAAAGCAATGTAAAAATAAACTCATGAAAACAATTTAAAAATAAACTCAATCAGGATGACTGGAACAATATTCACAAAATTGAGGAGGGCATATCCCCTGTTGCACCCAGTGGTGCGAACTTTGACTTTTTAGGTAAGAGACTCCAACTGCTCCATAATCCCCAGGTTTTCCTCTCAGAAAAAATGTCCTGACTGCCAGGCTGTCCAAACCATGCCACACAGGCAGATCAAGTGAAACTTCTGCAATTGATGTTGCCTGAGAAAGTAGCTCTGCTGGATTTAAGGCTGCTGAACAACCTGTACACCATGGGGTGGGACAGGTAAAACAGCAGAAGCTGTGGTGGTGTGCACCGCTTCGTGTCCCTGCTCCACCACCAACCCCAGCCCTGCTTCCTGTGTTCTGAGAGATGTAAAGCTCTCTGCCACTTGAAAGCATTGGTGTTTGTGGTAAAGAAAATTCACTATGGCTGCAGAGATACAAAGGGAGCCTCACTTGAATGCTGATGTGTAACTCATGAACATTCACTGAGTAAGAAAGTAGGTGATGATTATGGTCTGGGCTGGTGTCTAGGGTACTTATCTGAATTTTCCATTCTCTGCTTTCCAAATATCTTCAAAGTGAAAAAAATTGAACTTGTCCCACCTAGAATCAGTATCATTGTGAAGGAGGTAGGAGGCCTGTGATTCTAAGACTCAGCTTTAAATAAGGTAGGAAAAGGAGTGGATATTTACCTCCAGTCTCACAAGATGTAGTTGGTGTGGCATATGGCACTCTTTTCCCATTTTCCATTGTTTCAGAAATTGTTTTCAAGAGAGTTTGTAAGTGTTGCATGGAAAGTCAAAGCAAAAAGACTATTGCAAAACCACCAAAATAATCCTTTCTACACTTTATTTCAGGTGAAACTGCTGACTAAATTTGACTTTATGTTACATGTGTTTGCATTTTTCTGTGACTAAGTGATTCCTTGCAGTCTGTGCTCAGCTCTGGCTTGAGCTCTGCTGTTAGTTCACCCTCCTTGTATTCTGCTTTGGGAGCATTTAAGATACCTGGTCCCTCACTGAGCCACACCTGAGCAATGTGACTTCAATGACTAATGAATGTGACTAAAGCAATGTGACTTCAGTCTTCCCTTTCCAAAACTCTCATCAAACAGCTGTTTTCTATATATATATCTATCTGGCAATAATTTAATTCTCTCTGTTCTCTGTGGAAAATGTAGCAATTGATCTCTGAGCAGTGTTACTAAAAGCTATGGCTACTTTGTTTTCACTTGGAGTGTGTAAATGGCTTTTTGACAGGTTTGACTTCTGGGCAGTTCCTGGCTGAAAATGCTGTCATCAGCATTGATTTCCCTCCTGGCCTGTCACAGGCAAGCCATCCTGTGATCGAACAGCAGCCTGCAACTATCAATATCCATTATTGGGCTTCTTAGCTGCTGTGCACTGCTCCTCAGAATTCTGAAAGTAGAGCTGGGCCAGAGGCAGATCTTCATCTTCAAAATGTAGGTCGTATGAGTACACATCTTGGGGACATTTTCAGCCATAAATGTTGAAACAGGTGCTTGCTTGCACCCTGGTGCTCTCCACCCGCACTGAGATGTCACATCCTGCTGGAGGATTTTTACATGTAAATCTGGGCTGCCCTGTGGATCCCCATCCTTTTCTCTCCTGCAGACCTGGCTTCTTATTAAAGCTCTCACTGAAAGTGTGAACTCAGCTGGGAGGGGGGTGTCTGTCTGCTTTTCCGACTTGCACATCTCAAAGCACAGGAGAGATGGGTGATTTGGCCCTTGCCCTCTCAACAGCTACAGCTTCAGAGAACCACAGGAGGTGTTTCCAGCTCTGCTGCCTGCACTCCTCATCCAACAAATGAGCAGGTTTTCTGCCTCACTCCCAATGCTGTCAGTTTTTCTGAACCACCCCACACATGGGCCCTCCTTGTGTCACTGTCTGTTTTTAGCTGTTCCTCTGTAGGTTTCTCCAGAAGTGAAGTGGCAGCTTCCTTGGGTGGGGTAGCTTTGCCACATGGAGACCTACAAGCAGGGCAGCTATGCTCCTATGAATGCCCCCAAGAATGCAGCTGCTCACTGCATGGGGTTCTCAAGAGACCAAGCCCACATGGGTGTGGAGAACACTCAACACTTTCCAGGGTTTAGTGTGTACCATGGCTGTCTCTTAATATGGCCTTAATTCTCAGCACAAAAGTCCTCTAGTCCTCCAACCCCAAATCTGGCTGCCAGTATCTGAGGAAAGATATGTGAATAAAGAAAGCCCATTGACATATCTCCTCTAAGTAGTCTTCCAGTTCTCAACAGTGTCCAACAAAAGTGCATCCTGAGCTGGAGGTGGGGGCCTGTCAGGGGACAGTGAATGCCTTTTTACTGCCCCATGAGACAGCAGTCTAAGTTAAATGGCCAGGAGGAGCCATAGCAAACCAACCAGAGCATGCCTATCCCTCAGTGCCAAATTCCATACCTAGCCCTGCTGAACACACTGCTTGGCTTGGACACTGTCTCCTTGTCCTTTATGTCCAGATATCTGAACTGTAAAAGCTACTTCCTGTAGTGCTGTGCTCTTGAAAGAAATCTGGAACTGAGTTTCATATTTATTAGATCATCTTTAATTTGGTTCATCAGTGAGAGTTTTTTATAATTCTTCAACAGCTTTTTTCTTCATGAACTCTAGTTCCCTGTATTTCCCAGCTGTAGCTCACATGTGCCTCTTTATTTAATGCCATCAGTGGATGCACTTAATGAGCAGAATCTTTCTGTTGATGCTCAATATTTCTAATTGCAAAAGTCTCTTCTTAGTGGTCTCTAATTATCTGTTTTATATGATCACCCTGTGGATAGCACAAGCCCATATCATACTGTAGACTAAGGATCAGACTGGAGATCATGCAAAGACACAAGCATGCTGAGAGGAAAATGAGCTGTCACCCATGTGTATTTGAACTTTAATTATGTACCTTGATAGTCCCATTGTCATGTGTTGCAGGTCTTCATGGCAGGGATAGTTCTAAATCCTGCAGTCCTGGTTCTCTGTTTTTCTCTATCTGTTGTAAAGCAGGAGTATTTTTGCTATAGTTAACCCCAAGATGTATAAATAAAACTGGAGAAAAAAAAAAAGCAAGCCTTTAAATACTTGTATATCTTTAATAGTAGTGATTTTTGTAGAGTCAAAAAAATCTACTTTTTATCCATTTACCGTGTTAGCTTTTATCTCAGTTTATAGGTTGTTTCGCATAACCCTGTTTGTAAGCCTGCTTCAGCAAGGCCCAAACAGTGGTTAATCATTTGTGCTTTATTATCAGAGGCTTACTCCACAGAAAAAGTATTGTCACTTAATTCTCTGCTGCTTGCCTTACCTCCATTTCTTCAGAAAACCAGGTACCACTATACTTCCTGCAGTCTTGCCTGTAACTCTGGTTACATTTGTGCATGTATGTTGTCTTTTGAAATGTCTCTTTGGAGAAGTCCTTCTCTAGCAGCAAGCGAACTTTGCAATACTCACTTATGCTGCCCACTGTATCTTCCCACTGCAATTCATTCCACTCTAAAGCAAGAACAAACCTACTGAGATGGTTGTTTCTGGCTGGGTTTGGGGTTATCGAGATCCTCAGGAACAATAACTTTCTGAAGTGCCAGACCTAAAACCTCTGGTGAATAAGCAAACTGGCTACGTGCCTGGAGTCCATCAGGGAGAGCAGTAATACTGAGCTGGTTTTGCAATGCAGCCAGCACTGGAACTGACAGCCTGAGGCTGGAAGTGCGCTAGGGAAGGTGTGTTTATCCTCTTCAGGCTTTATCACTCAGCTGAGATTTTCAGCAAGATGGATAAGAGACAAAATCAGTTAATCAGCTGTGGAATTCCTACTGAGGATGAAATGTGTTGAGTCTCAATCACTGTGGAAATTAAGGAGCTGGTGGTGAGTGTCTGTGTATAAACCAGATATATGACAACCTGCTCAGCACAGCTGATTTCTTGAGAGCTCTTCCAGCCCCAATATCTGACTGAATCTGGGAAAGTTGCTGCTTGTTTAAACTATGCTAAAAGGGACACAGGGAACATTAAGGAGCGTGAGTGCTGCTCAAGATGTTTCTACTGATTGTTTTTTAAGTCATATGCTTTTGTGACTGAACTCAGAAACAAGCTGCATCTTAAAAAAGCCAACAAACAAAAAAATTGTTCCATAGAGTAGGAGCATGGACGATCTGTACTTAGAGATGAGTCCCAACACTCCAGTCTTGTTTCCAAAGTACTAGCTCTACTCATCCTTTGCTTGGATATAGATACTGCTCATGAAATTGGACCTAAGGTCAGCAGCCAAAAAATATAGCTGCTTGGGCTTAGCATTTTTAACTCTAGACTATCAGTACTGATTGCTTTTACAGATATTTTATTAATGTTCAGGAAAAGAGGAACAGAACATTGCATACTCTTCCAAACACACACACCCTTGTTACAAAAGCATATTATGGGAGATATTTCTGCTTAGACTTCATTTACCAAACCAAGATTTTAATTTTAAGTGTGACAGACATTTACAATATATTTTGTGCTGGTTTGGGTTTATTTTCCTGCTTGCCATTTATTTCATGATATTGCCTGGACTCCAAGACACAGCCAGACAGATCTGCTGAACACATGAATACTAAGGCAGGGGTTTCCCTAGTAACAATAACTATGTAATAGCTCTCACAACTTCCTGCCCTTCCTTACGGGATTTGTTTGTGTGTTTCTCATTGGGTTAGATGGCGGAGACACCAAAATTGAGCCTGACTAAAAGACATTCAGGATGAGTTTACTGGAAGTGGGGAGATTAGAAAAAATGACTGCTGCATTTGCAAGTGGTGTCATTACAGAGTCTGGCTTTGGTTTGTCTTATGGGAATAATCCCGGGGGCATGCTCTAGCTGTCTCAGAGCACGGGCTGAACAGACTCTACTACAACTCAGATTCTTTCTTCAGAATGTTTTTTTTTTTTACAAATGTAACTATTGCCATAATGGATTAAGTGCAGCTTTGAGTCAGTAATCGATTAATGGAAAGCAGAGCAGGGTAAAAAATACAGACCTTAAGTGTGCAGCCCCAGTGCAGGACTTACTGCTAGCACTTCAGAGAAGGTGAATTAATCAGCATTTGGGAGCATATATGTCTGGGTTCAGACTGCTAGCAGGAGGTTGTCTGGCTACCATGCTCTTGCTGTGGAAGAAGAAGGGAGATTCATTCTCTAATACATTGCAAAATATTCCTCAAATAAAGTAACTATTGTGCTATTCAGGTGGAGGATTCTGGTAGGCATGTTATGTATGATCATTAAATTGGGTTATCTTTTTAGTCTTCTAATCAACCAGCCTACTTACAGTTCACTCTAAACTAGGTGAAGAAATCTGCAGTACTAAACCCAGGTATTAAATCTGCTTCTTCAGGCATTGAAAAGCTGAATTCCTTTATTTCATTAGCCATTGTTCATATATGTGTATTGAATGTTGTGGCCACGTGTGCGTAATTTTTTACATCAAAAATTACTTTTGTTGAAAAATAAGGGTTATTATATGTCAGTTCTCTGTAAAGCTGCATCTTAAGATTGATCTGTTCCTGAACAAGCTGAAATGATTTAGTATGTTGCTAGAAGGAAGAACTGATAAGGGCCAAACTGCAATCAGCTGTGAGTTTACTGTTAAGATAATAAACATGAACAGACACTGTGCAGAGATCAGCCATGCTTTCCTTTTTCAAGATATTTGACCACAATGAAATCATGACATTATCTTAAAGCTGACACATATAACTCTAGTCATACAGATATTTACAGCTAAAAATGATAAGCTTGATCCTGAGAGATGCTTGGTACACTCATCCTTGCTGCCTTTAATGGTAATTCTGGGTGTTCAGAGCATTTGGATCAGATTAAGATCATCTCAACAAATCACAGTGAGGAAGACAGAAAGGAAATGGCTATCAGAAAACCAAAGGCAGGCTAAGATTTTATCCTTATCACACAGAGATGAGGTGCCTCAGAGCAATAAAACTGATTCTCTTCTCAGGCTGTACCAAATATCAGGACTGACCAATGTTCTTTAATTCAGGGCAGCTGTAGAAATAAGCATGAGCACGTTTGTAATTAGCACTTACATTCTCCCAGCAGGCAGAATTCCCACTATCACAACACTATCTTCACAGGTACTATATTTTAGACTAGGCGTTTAAAGCAGTTTAACTGGGGTCTTCTGTAAACCAGCTGTGTTGGAATTCTTAGCACCCAAAATCAACTTCAACCTGTGTGTAATATGATCTTGGCAGAGAAAAATACTGTTTTGTGCTCCCAGGATCACTGACAGTAATGAAATAATGTTGTCTTCTAAGTTGAACATATGTTAAGTCCAGTCATGTAACAGCACATTACATTCTTAGATAGTAAGAAGGAAAGAGTTAGTAAAATCTACCTTTTGATTTTACAATTTCCCCGAAGGTACAGAGTCTTCCAAATTATTGTACACTTTTGGGACTTTTTTCTCTGTTTCTGTTTGCAGAATAAACTTTGTAATTAATACTGACTGACTAAATAAAACCAGCAGGTTTACATGTCTAATGGCACATGCACATCAGCAGCAATCCTATAAACACATATGCAGATGTGTGCATTAATTCAGATGAGTACAGGACAGGAGCATGGCTGTATTCAATTCTGAAAATAATAATCCAGTTCCTAATTATGTACATGGTTGGCTATGCTGATTTAAGGCAGTATATTAATTCAGTTTTCTAAATGTACATATCAATGGACCTAAAGACTGTAAATTGCCAAAACTAAATCAGAGATGTAATAAAAATTTAAAACATTTACCATTTTGTCAAATATCAAAACATTCTTGTTTTCACAGGGGTGTAATGTGGACCTTACTGTATAAAAGAGCTATGAGTAATTTAAAAATATGTGATATCCTTTGCATATCACAGATACTTTTCTCATGAATAAGGAACTTTGCACTATAAGAAGACTTTTATATGACTCCCGCTTGTTTCTCAGTCTATTTCCAGGCTAAATTTACTGGAAAGAGAGAGGTTTTGCATCTGCCTATGTCAGTTCTCCAGTGTATTGAGGTCAGCTTCCATTCTTCTTGGCTCTGATGCCTGCCTGTATAAACACAAATTCCATTTCCATCCTATTATTTTTCTAATCAAGGGTTTGTCATGCAAAAGAAGATCTGAGGTGACTGTGTTTTCCATTATGCAAAACATTCCATTATGATAATATCTTCAGGATAGTCTTATAAAGGTGCCCTGCCCAAAGACATCACAAATGAGAGCACTGAAATGGTAGACAAATCCTGCATAATTTACCCTCTCATTTAACATTCAGGCCACAGAGTTCACCCTAATTTGCCATACACATTTCCTCTGACATCCTCGATCTGTACATACGGTAAAAATAAGAATTGGCAGCTTTCACTGAATAGACTTCTGTTAAGTGCTTATCAAAAGAAGAAGAAAGGGGCTGTAAAATGCAGTCATATTTAGTACATCCTTCGATTTCTTTTGCTTTCTCTGCTAAACTCACACTTAGTAAAATCTATAGTCACTGAAATTTACCTTTTGAGCTCAAGTTGTTTCCATTCAGAACAAAGTAAAAAATACACCAGCAAAGGAAACCTGATATTTCTTAGAAATTCTCTTTTCTTTCTTACGCCAAATCCCAACGGGCAGGGCTCCGCAGAAAGGGAGTTTATTTTCTAAATCCTTTGAACACAAAGCTCTCACATTTTCTAGGACAAGATGTTTTCCTAGACAATCTCAATATTGCACCTTTGTATTATTAATATTTTTGTCATAAAGATGAATACACACATTTATTTTATTGTATATATTTAATTTCCATTAGATGTCATTTAAATTATTCAAATATGAATTGGCTTAAAAACAGACTCCTGTGAAGACTTGTGTCTGAATCTTGGCAAGCACATCATATTTCTGCAGTTTCTGTGTATTTAATTTATCTGTTCTCTTTTCTTACTGTGCAGATGTGTGTGTGGTATGTGCATGTGTGCTAAATATTTAGGTAAGTGAATCTGCATTGACTGCTTTGTTTGAAAAAAATTCTCAATTTGTGGGGCATTTTCACAAGCTTTTTATGGTGATTCTTTATGACTATTTCTGTAGCCAGACAGATACATTTTAGGGCTGTAGAAAACATAGGCATTTTAATTATAATCCAAAATAGATAAATAGTCCTTTTCTTCGCTGGCTTTCTAGAGTGTCCTTCCAGATCTGGGGAACACTGTCATTGCTGGTCTTTCCATATCAGGGATTATTCCACTATTAAACAAAGCTTAATTTAATACAATATTAATTTAATACAAGTCATGAACTTGATATTAGCTTTCCAGCCTTGAATGCTTTTTTTTTTCCTTATGATTGATATGGCCTGGTGTATCATCATCATTATAATCTTTTTAATTAAAGTCAATCCCTTGCCTTGATTTCCTGACTCAGTTTCTGATATTTTAAAATGTTTTCCATTTTTAACTGCAATATTTGAAAGAGCTGTCTCCAGTCTTTTTCATAATTTTATCTCACTTACTGGAACGTTCTTAGTCCATGAAACAATAATAAATTTGAAAAAAAACCCGTATGGATTGTAGATGTATTATCCTTGCTTATCCATAATCTCATCATCTACTGTGCAGCATTTTTGACTAAGGTACATGACTGTTTTAATTCATCTTTACTGAACCACTGATGCTGAACTAACTGATGCTGATGTGGATGCAACTACATGTAGGACTGGACTTCTCTGTAACTTCCCTTACGTTACATGTCAGCACAGTATGTACTCTTTCTTCTCCAAGATGCAGCCATCTCATCTTCCTGAAAGTAGTTTTAAGTTCAAGTCTATAAAACCAATTTTCAAACATGGCCAAAAATGCTTTCATTAAATAAGACCTATTTGCCACTAATCACATATCATTTATATTTACTGATAAGCTTTGCTACAGATCTTACAAAATTATGCCCTCCAAGTCATCTCACAGCAACATTCATCTTCATGATTGAAAATGAGTGTGATTCCAAGTCCTCTGCTCCTAAATCAAACTTGGAATTACCCAATTGCTTGGCATTTCTTACTGCACTACAGGAGTATTAACAAGCACGTTTTATAATTACGGTTACCTGAAACTCCATAGATCCACACCCTCTATATTGTATCCACTCAAAGCCAGTTGTTTTCCTCCAAAAGTTTTAGCCCAGTTTTATTACTTCCTTCCCATCAGTTGCCAAGAGTGATAATTTGATCAATAAAGCTTGTGTCTGCTGTGAAGTCACACCGTTTCTGCCATTTGCTTCCTCTGAAACTGGCCTTAATCTGTTGGCAAACCTGTTCAGGATTATTTTTTACCACCAGTGACTAAGATCTCTGTAGTTAGCTGGATGTGCAGGATCTTCCATTCCCTGAAGCTGGTAGAGGTATTGCCTATAGCTGCTTACCTGCAACCTCCTTGTGCTCCTTTATGTATCTATTTTGGCCTCTTTGCTGGCACTTGCACCAACAGCTTTCAACAGCTTGACCATGACCTTTTCTGTTCCTGTAGCTATCCCACTTCTGAACCACTTTGCTGTTCTCATCACTTTTCTTTGTTTGCAAATAAGTAGAACCAATCAACAATAAACAATCAACATAGCTTCCAGGACCTTTCAAGTCAGTGATGCAAATATATTTTGTACTTTAAAAAAAAACAACAAAAACCCCACGATATTGGACCAAGGCCCAGCTTATCACAGCTGTATGCAAAGCTAATATAGCCACATTTATGCTATTTTTTTAAAGTCTGATTTCTTCAAAGTGATCCTTAAAGCCCAAGTTTTTATCTTCATGGGAGAAGACAGAGCTTTGGAAAACCATCCCATATGCATTAAATCTGGCTGCATAACATGCAGTGTTATGCAGCCAGATTTAAAATTCTTGGTTGCAGCAGGCAGTTGTATGAAGCCTGAAAGCCAGCACAGGTCATCAAGTCTGCTCTGTGGATCTCCATGGTTTAGCAGCAACTGTTTGGATTAGAGCCTGCTGCAAACGTTGCATCTCCTGCCATTGCGACCTGGGTAGCTGCTGCTTCTCTCCTGCTGGTGTTCCAAAAAGCAAGCCGGCATGGCACTGGATGTACAGAGCTAAAATGCTCACAGCACTATCTGCTCTCTCTTCTCCCCAGGGGTTCTAACCTTAGCTGAAATTGGATGGAGAAACTGCGTGCTCAGATCTGCTACCAGAGCATAACAGGTTACAGGTTTCTGTGCAGCTGCTGATCTGTGGTATCTGCTCATCCTTTGCTTGTAGAAAGTGCAAAGGAAACAGGGGTATGAAACTGTAAAATCTTGTGCATTCTACAGGCTGCAACTTGGTAGTTGTGGTGTGGTCATATACACAAAAAAATGAACAATTGTCTGCAGTCCTAGGCATACAACTCCAGGTACATGCTCACTGCAAGAGCTTTTCAGATATCACCATGTTTTTATTAATTCTTCTTGACTTCTTTTACTTGCTCTCCCTAACTGCCTAAATCCAGTGAAACAACCGGGCTTTCTGAGCCAAACCACAGCAAAGCTCTGGCATGCGCACTCTCACGGTACTGCTGTCCCTGCTCAGGACTGGGCATCTTCTGACCAGGGCAGTTCAGACTCCAACTGCTCCCTGTGCATGAGCACAGCAGAACTGTGAGGTGAAGCATAAATGAGAGGACATAGTCTGCCTCCACTGCTGGATGAATGTGGGGTGGCTCTGTATGAGAGCATGTTCTATCTGCTCAGTACCAAGGGGATCAAGTTCCACAGTATATTCCCTGGAGGAAATGGTTGCACTTTCTTAGCTGTTTGTGAACAGAGCTGTGCTTTCTGGTTCACTATCAAGACAATTATCTAGAAGAGTTACATTCCTTTAATTAAATAGCAAATAATGTGTTTACTTAATTCTACTTTCTACTGCAAAAACATATGATAGTGGAAATTATGGATTCTGGTGTCTGCCAGGTCCCTGATACCCTTATGTATTTTAGAATCTAGGCAATTAGAGAATTCATGTGGTAATTCCTCCATTATACTTTTCACATTAATATATTTTCTTCTGAATTGTTTAGTCAAATTAATTGCATTGAGCCTTATTTCGGGCACGCTTAGCATACTTCTAAAGAGACTTATTATACTACCAATTTTTATCTCGCTTAAGAATTGCCTTAATAACAACGTTCAGGAAAGCTGGTTCATGATCTGATACAATGATAGCTCCTATTTTTATGTGTTGTATTGTCAGGCTGCTTGTGATATAATAGAAAATATCTACTCTTGGCTAGGGAGAGATGAGATGTGAAGTTTGCTCTGCTGGAGTGCATATGCCTTCAGACATCAAAGCTTTTAAAATTTCCCATACATCAGAATGGAAACTGGACATTTTATCACCTGGGGTGCTGCCTGCTCCCTACTGCTTTGTCTGCCCAGCAGCTCCCCAGGGCCAGAGCAAAAGCTGTTCACATCAGAGGCCAGAAGTGGAGGCATACTCCTGGCTACAGCTGTGGGCGTCCACTGACAGTAAACAGATGCCAGGACAAAAAAATCTAACGAACCAACCAAAAAAAACCAAAACCCCTGTTTTCCTTGGGAACTTTACTATGACAACAATCCTCATAAAAACAGCTCTGTCCTGGACAATTATAAACCAAGCACCTGCAGGAGACATTTCTTCATTCTTTAAAGGCTGTGACCTTCAACTTCAGATCTCTCTTTTCCTCCAGCATGGTATGGAAATAAGCTGTAATTGTGAACACTAACAGTCTGTATTATAATGACTCCTGTTACAAGATAGGATAGATTCTGATTACAAAACAGGAATGTCCACACACCAAATTTCTTTATTATTAGTCTACAGCAACAGGAGAAAGCTATGCATAATGAGCTCAGAGACAGATGCTACATGGGCTGCATAGAATTGGTCAGGGAGCAGCAGTGAGAAAGTCATAGCTGTCTCCTGCGCATGCAAAAGGGGTCTCTGAACAATGTCAGCTATGAGCCATGTGAGTTATTAATTTGGTAGGGTGACATTTTTATTTATTTTTGTTGGGTGATTATCCACTTGTGAGAAATACAGGCCAAGAGTTGGGTCTGGGAAAACAATTTATGTCTGGAATTTATCTTGATAAAATATAAAAGCATATGATGTTCCTTGGCCTAAAAGTTGTTAGCATAAGCATGAGATTATGAGTTTCTTGGTTCTTTACTGCTTTAGGAAAAGAGAGAAAGAGAATTTTTAAAGCAAAAACTAAAGTAGTGAAATAATGACTATGTACATCAGAGAGAATTTGTGGATTCGGCTGGTAGGTACTTCTGCAAGATCTTCTTGCTGATTTTAGGTGTCACATGAATTACCTCAGTCAAAAAGCAGTTATCACAAGCACTACAGTAAATAACCCTCCCCATGGTTTGTCTTCTTGTTTCTAAAAAATCGTCTGGGTCTCTTGCACTGTTGAGGTCTAGAAAAATGGAAAGAAGTGGGAGATAATCCTTTTAAAAGCAAAGTACATGCTGAAGGAAATCTCATTTTCATGTGCAGTCAGAAGCAGCCCAAGTGCCATTGTCTATACACAAGCCAAAGGAAGAGGAGGTGAACTATCTGGACACATGCTAAAGGCTGTGTATCTATGAAACTTCCACTTCAAATCCCAGCTAAATCTCTGTGACTGGCTTGAGATAAATAAGCACCCGACACTAATCAGCAAAGTAAAAATGCTGGGTTTTTTCAGCCTTGTTTTTAATTGAACAATTCCATATCTAAGTTCTTGTCCAATAGTTACTCCAAATATTTTACAATGTAGTTAAATTTGAATCCTGAGGATTCAAATTCTCAGCCTACACCTGAGTTTTCATGTTGGTGATCATCATTGTTGACCATCTGCCTCTGGTCAAATTTCTTTTATCGAGGCCTTTTTTAATTTATGTATTTATTAGGATTTGCTGCACAATATGACAAATACCCATCGACACTGGCATGTTCTCAACTTCACTGATTAGGCTTGTTGAGAACCAGTTAGGACTCTCTACCTCCTACCCAGAAGATAAAAGGGGCAGAGTTTGTGTCTCCTCTTGCACCATTTCATCTTTACCAAGGGCTGCTGCTTCTCTCGTGAAGAGAGCTGCTCTACAGTGTGAGTAGTGGCACTGGGAGATCCACTCACGGTAGATGTAGGACAGGTTATCTGGTTAATTAAATTAAGTCCATATGCCCAGTCCAGAGTTTTTCAGTGGCAGGCAGCTGTCTCCTCACAGCAGCAGAGAGTGCAGAGCACCTTCAAAAAGTGTGTTCTGCAACCCACACTGTAGAGATCAAGACTGCTGTGCACCACTGTCCTTGGAGTCTCCCTTCATATTAACTGATATCACATGAGCTGTTTGTGTGGTCTGATGTGTAGTGTAAATTACTATTGACAGTGGCATGCTGAGAGAGACATTAGTTACAGCATAAAAGAGAGGCAGGGAAAGGAAACTGGCAACGAGGCAACTTAAGTAAATGCATAAATACAAACATGCTTAGTCAGAACATTCATGTGTCATCTTGATTGCTTTTCAGGTAAGAGAATATATATTAAGAAGCTTGCATGCTGCTATGAGAGAGTTTAAGGTGATAGCTTGGTCATGGACTAATACTGTGATGTTAAACAAATCTGTTGTCAACAGTCCTGCCATACATAGCAGGGGGGAGGTGTTAAATGATGGCCTCAAGTCCTGCTGCCCCTCTGTTCAGGGAAGGAGACAATATCAAGGTGACTCAAGGTCTTTTCTACTCCCAGGCCCCTCAATTTCCCTTTGCAGTACTGGAAAGAACAAAACAACAGGAATTTATCCCCATATTTGCCACCTCAGCAGCTGGTCCAGCTATGACTAGATTATTTTATTTCAAGTCAGAATAACTAATAATTACATTTTCTTTGGAAAGGTGCAGTCCAAGTTGCAGTTTCATGATTGCTTCATGCCCATTAAAGCTGGGCTGTTGCTGACAGGAACCATTCCCTCCTCTCCTGTGTTTCAGCTCACACCTTCCTTCCCTTTCCCCTCTGCTGGCACTAGCACCCCTGCAGCCATGCCAAGGACTGGAGAAGGGAATTGCTGCAACTGGAACTACAGTGGGCTTTGCTAGTTAGCTTTCAGCTGGGTCAGCACATTGCTCTGCTTCTCTCCACTGCCCTGCAGGTACCTCTGTGGGAGGAAGAACAGGAGTGGGTAAAGTGTGGGACCACCTCCCTCAGGGGGCTTAAAACAACTGTGATTCACATCCCCCCAAAGCTTTCCAGGAAAAATAGGCCTCAGGAAAAAAGAATGTGTGTGCCAGCTTTAGGTTAAATTCCCTTTCCTATCACAGATTTCTTACCTGACTTTGAACAGGTCATTTTAATCTCTGCCTTAGATTTCCTTTCCAAAACAAAGACAAAGCAGTACTTTTATCTTTTAGAACAAGCACATTAGAGATTTTGAGGTGCTGAGGTGCCCAGATACTCTGGGATAGGAGCACAGAAAGACTTTTGATAGGTCTGCAAATATTTTTAAAGTGCTTCTGCCTCAAGCTTCTATTTTTAATTGCCATAATTGTAGACAGTATTTGTACTGCACAACCATGGTCTTTGTAGCTTAACATGTTGTAAGTATCCACACTTTTGGCAAATCATTGGTCTAACTGAATTCCAGATTATAGAATTCAGGGTATAAAACTGAGATATACAACAAAGAATGGAAATGGTTTTTTCAGGCTTTAAAAAGCATTTTCACTGTGTTTCAAGTTTCAGTAACTTTTAGTAGCATCACCCAACAAGACAGTGAGCAAACACTCCATGATGGAAACATCAGCTGTGGTCTATTTTACATGCAGTTACCTTTCAATCAGTCATACCATAGCATTACTTGCTCCATCTGAACCTGAGCCTGATCTGAGGAGATCGATTCAAGCTCATCTGACCTGACATTGTCATATTTTTTTCCAACAGAGCTAATGTGTTGTTTTGTCTGTGACCAGACCCATCACTTACAGGGTTTCAAACTAATATCCTTGTTTTAACACAGAGCAGACAGAGTGGTTGTTTGGACCACAACCACTTTTCCAGAAATCGGTAATGTACTGCATCAATACTGTCATTGTGATCCTCTTCCTAGCCTAAAAAGCTCTGCTTGCAGCATAAGATTTGAAATGTTTATCCTTTGAAAAAATACATTTGGTGTAGCCATAACAAGTGGTAGAATATCCTTTTTGCCTCAGAATTTGAGATTAGAATGTCTATGTTTATAGCTAAAGGAGGATACCACTGGAAAGAAATATTTAGTAAGGTGGTGTAAGATTACAAGGGCAGATCTTCATTCAAGAAGTCAGTCTATTGTTTACAAAACTCAAATGAGAGATTACAAACTAGTTATTCTCGGATACATCGTCCAACCCTGGCAATCTGATTCTAAAGGGCTGATTACCAGAAAGCACAGATACCAGTACTTCTTACATATAAGATGTCTGAAAGATGCTGGGACCAGGGATATTCAAAGTCTTTGGTCTCATTCTGAAACCACTTTAGCACATACTCTTTCTTTGACCTTGGAAATGCATTTAATTTCTTTACATTTAAGTTCCTGCATTTAGAAAATGGGGATTAAGAACATAGATGCAAAGCTGCTCTAATTTTTGATATTTGCAGCTTTCAGAGCTTTAATGTATAGCACTATACAAAGGCAAAGAGTTCTTTACATTTTACTGAAGTGATTCATTTTTCAGCTGGCCACACTGTTGTACTGGAAATCTTCAGTGAGTGAGAACTTGCCAATTTGAAGAAACAACTGATTTAACTAAATGGTTTTTCAAAGGCACATAGAAAAAGTGGTGCAACCCCATCATGGAGATAAATTTATATCAGGCTGAGTGCCTCATATTGATTAAGCTTATGTCAGCAAGGAATCAACTTGCTAATGCCATGAAAGGCACTTTTAAACTGAAATGAGAGTGTCTACACAAGGGATTACTTTAATATTGGCATTCTTTTTCCCCAAATAAGCAAGCCTTTAAGTCCCATATCCCTAATGCTATGCATTGTGAATTAAAAAAAAAAAAGTAACAGAAATGGCATAGCAGACATGGCAAAAACCAATTAGTGCCTGTCCTTGGTACTCAGAGTGCTACGCTGGCTCACAATTAGGCTTGCTATGATTTGAAGCATCTTTAAGCCTGCTGCTATTGAACACAATATGTGGGAACATGGTTCTGTCACATTTTTTTAATGTTCAAGCAATGACATATAACTGACATATCCCAGAGATGGGAATTCAAGGCTGTGGTTTCATGGCAGCCTAATTTCTATGGCAGGCCAGCTGCCATTAAGTCACAAATACATTACTTGTGAGAAGGAAGGAAATGTGCCTCCCAAACCAGTTTGGTGGATACTTATGTTTGCTGTGGCAGCACTGTGGACAAAGTTTAGGAGGAGTTGCTCCTAGCCCTTCTTTACTAAAAGCAGGACCCAGACTTCCAACTCTGAATTGCCATCATGTATGTACTTGGAAGAATGTAAGTGTAGGCACGGTGAAGACTTTTAAGTAAATATTTAAATCAGTCTGCATTTTTTAGAAGTCATGATGTATTCAGAGAAAAAGCTCTACAGCTGTAAAAGTATAGAAATAGAAACCACAATGGCTTTGCAGAAATACTAACTAATTAATAGTTATCCTAATAGCTAAACTATATCTGTCTAGCTATAATAAATGGCAGAGGAACAGACAATGTCCAAAAGAATCACCATCAGCAAAACACTTCCTGAGATTTAAGAATTACTTCAACGTTAATTGATACCAACATGTAAGAACCAGAAGCTAGACCTTTTTTCCCTTTCCATCCTTTCCTAATGCTTTCTTAGTCAGTGTTCATATTTTTATGCATATCCTTCCTCATGAATTAAAGAGCTCTGAAAACTGAAGAATAACCATGAAGTGTCTCTCACTTTCCAGGTAGAATGTGTAAGGACGGGCATGACTGAACCTTGTTTGTAATGGTGTAACTGCCACTGAGAGTCGAAATGGGAAAAGGAGGTGTTTTCATCTGAAAATACAGAAGTACATAAACATGCCAGAATCTTCTTGATGTTACAGATTCAGTCAGATAGATGTTGCAGTAGCTGTATCTCCTGGATATGGGCTCATTCCCTCTGAACACACTTGAGGCTGGGGTGTTACTGCAGTGGGATACAGCTGTAGTGGGATGTGGCTGCTGAGAACAGACACCCCTGACATGACTGGGATCAGGCTAGTATGACACTTTAAGATGGGGAAGCAAACCTTCATAGGCTCTGTATTCAGCACGTGAACAGCAGAGGGGAACAGAAGACCTGGGACACTGGGGTGACATGGCTTATCCTCCTGGTCTTCAGTGCTGTGAACCCTCAGATACTTTTCTTAATGTCAGTAAAACCACATCAAATTACAGTAATCATCCCTGGAGATGGCAAATATGTGGATTTCCATAGATAAGTCCAAATCCAGTAAAAATGATGCAATCTTATTAGTCACCCATAAAAACAGAGATGTCACAAGATCCAGAAGCAGAGTCCAGATGTACCCACTGTTATGGGATAGGTTAATATTCTGATAGGGATACTAGGGAAAGAGAGACTTGAATAAATTTTCAGTTGGGCTAAACATTGTGACTGCATATTTGAGCAATACAGAATGACAACCTTTGACAATAGGAAATTAAATTCCATCATCCTGAAGGTAACATTCCTTACTGTGAACTTTGAGATTTTTAGGAAGTGTTTCTTTTTCTTCTCCTTGAAGACTGTGGGATCAGGCTAAGGTTTATCAGGAGCCCACATAGGACATTGGAGTGCTGCAGTGTTGAGCAGTTGCTGTGCAGCCAGGGTCAAAGAGTAGGGGAAATGCTAACTAGAAAAGTCAGCTGCAAAATTGGAGGAAGGTCTAGAACACTGGAGAAAGGTCTAGAACCACTCCTGTCCATCCTTAAGATAATTCCTTTCACACAAACAGCCTAAAATTTCCAAAAACAATTCCTTTCAAAATACAGCTGACCCCTCCTGAATGAGGAAGAATGTATTTAGGGGAGAAGTGCTTACAAGCAAATCTTTGTGGCACATTCCTTTCAGTCTTGCTGGGCATTCTGCCTCTGTTTACACTGATTAAATATTTAAAGCTACCTTTACAAAGAAAAGTAAAAGCCCAAAAATTTCTTCTAAAGGGAAAGTCAAGATTGTCCTTTAACATGTACCAAGTCGCATTCCACTGAAAAAGGCAGATGCAGGCTCAGAATTACTCCTGCTTTGATCTCATCCTGCTCACTCTCTAAACAGCATTCATGGAAAATACACACACACCTAAAAGACATAGAAAAACAACTTTCCTCCACTCTATCTCCCCACCTCACACACACACACCTTTACAATTTGTGTATCTTGAAATAGTAATGCAGCAAATATGATCTGAATCTCATTTACATCAGTGGAAATGGGGAGTCATTTCTTTAAAAGGAATGCACTTGAAGCACAGCAAGAGCAGCATGAAGCCAGAAGTAAGAGCTCATCACATAATTTGTCCTTGCATCACAGCCTTATGAAGCTCTACTCCTTTCCCTTGTATCTGTGAAATCAGCAGGTCTACTCCTGGGAGTAAGGATTGCCATCTTAGGCCCTTAAATCAGCCCCTCTGTGTTTGAAGAATAAGAGAGAGTCTGTGTTTTCAGGCACTGTATGTAACTGTAGAAGAACTTGCTCAAGAAAGGGAAATAAAAAGAGAGTAAAAATGTTCGCATTCTCTGAACAAAATGAGCTGTGATCTGCAATTGCCCTTTTAAGAGTTGTGACTTTTTCTTGTTCTCTGGAAAGCTTCTGGCAGCAGCAGCCGGGCTGCAGCCCCTTGCGCCTCTCACCCCAGCACAGAACATGTCAAGGAAGGCAGGCAACATACGGCTTTAATTTGCAAGGGATCATCTACATTTCTTCTGAACAGAAAAGAAAACCAATTCAAATCTCCACATACTCCATCTATCTTGAATAAACAGCATTAAGGAAAAAATGCTGTGGGTATTGGGAGGAAGAGACTCTTTGTAGTCTGCTTTGACTGTGCATACCGCTTTTCCTCATGCCTCTTTAAAACATATAAAATCCTTGTAATGGGGGCCTGACTTACACCAGTGCTGGCCAAAAATTGCTCTTTATTCCTAGCCCATGATACCTGGTAGAACATTCATGTTACAATAGGTATCACTCAGCAGGAATCAATTCTATTTCTCTTGTTTCCACAACCCTCAAATACAAATAAATATACAATTTTTAACCTAAACTGACAATTGCAAACTAATATAGCAAATTAATAAAAGCCATATAGAAAGTGAAGTGGAATGAATTTGAGTGTAAGCTGACCTCGGCCACCCGATGGTCAGAGAATTACTTGGTATCTTGTCAAATGCTTGTTAGTAACAACTGCCTCTGCACTGAGATGACTTGCTGAGCACTTGGCAGTACAGCCTTGAGACCCTTTGCTGCAGAAAGTATTCTGGCTGCTGACTGCACCATCTCTAAGGTTTGTGTTCAGCTCCTATTGATTTTCTTTGCCAATCACTGCATGTGTTTGTTATTTTTGTCAGCACAGGCATACTTCCAAGAATCTTCTAGATGTTCCAAGAAATGTCAAAGGCAGGCTTTTAAATTTTAAGATCTTGCTCTTCTGACAAGACTAGGTCTGTGAGATGCTATGCCCATGGCCCTGAGGCAGATGGCTATGTCATTGGTATGTGGCAAACTGAAAAGTATCTTACCATGCAACTGTAAAAGCTGCTTGGGAGATTTGTCCAGGTACCTTCTCTCCAGAATTTTGGTTTGTAGACCTCAGTGTCAACTTCTAGGGTTAAACACCTTACTTTAAGGAGCATGTATTATCTGGATTAATGACTTTATCATCCAAAATATATAGATTTAATATTGCAACTTAAGGGTGTACCTTATTTCATCTTACAGTTTGGGATATATGACACTATAATCACCTCTCCTTCATCTCACTGCATTTAGAATCTTTGTACTGATTCTCCTTCATCTCACTGCTTTTACAATCTTTGTACTGATTTTTCAGCAAGTGTCCCTGTCTGTGCATTGTGAGGACTTGATGTGATACGTACTGCCAGTACTCTGAGCTGAAATGAGACCCAACTGAGATGTGAATCTGTACTGTCTCATTTGGAAACTCCTAAGAAACTTCATTCATTTAGTATACACATTGTTGCCCATCACAGATTACATATTTTAATCCTTCTTTCTACCCAAATCTCAAAAATCCTTTCTTTCCATACAGAACTAATGAACTAATTGCACACAAAAAATATTAACTGTTCTTATCAGCCAAGATTCATGCTCAACATGAAACAAAAATCAACTTTTAACTTATCCCAGTGAATTACGATGATCTTACTTTTAAACCTTTATTTTACATCTAAATAATGAAACCTTGAATCAATTAAAACCCTAATTATTTAAGCATAACTTTCGCTTTAATTTGGTGGACAGATATAATTTATCATCTTGGTTTATATCTTATTCATTTGGGCGCTCACTAACCTTCCTACATACACATTTGTACTTATATTTGGATTCTCTGTGTGTAACATAGGTCTGTGAGATAAAGCTGAATAATTTCCTCTAGGGAAACAAGTTTTCCTTAAGTGCTATGGAATGGAAGCATTCACTCTATCCTATTTCTGCCAGTCATAGAGAGGAAAACAAGAAAATCCTGTGATGACTTTTTGCTTTGTTTCTTTACCAAATTAAAGATTTACATAACTACTTTTTTTTTTCACACAATCCCCCATCTCCCATAACAAGTAAAGCAACCACGAAGCAGCACTCTAAGGATAGTATTGGTACATAAAAAATGTAAGAGGACAAATCTCATACTCTGCCTATCTGCCAGAGTCCTCAGTTCCCCTAAAGGCTACTATACCTAGTAACATCTGCATATTGTTTTGAAGTAAAAGCTGAAATTAATTTTTATTATTATTTAATGCCCAAATTTTTGTTTATTTTAGAATGGAGGATTGTCTTTCCATGGCAAGGGAGAAGAGTGCCTGTGCTTTAAGAAATAGACTGTGTCTTCGTAAGAACATTATTATTGTCATATTGACCCAAGCAAAGGTGGCATCCAGTCCAGTCTCCTCTCTCCAGCTGTCACCTATGATGGACACCTAAGGAATCATTAAAAGAACAAGAGGACACACAGGAATAATTTACTGTGGATATGATGTGCAGTACTGGGCTTGCATGACGAAGTAGTGTATTTTGTTAGACCAAGACACATACGTGGAAAAATAAGACAGACTTTTGGTCACACTTTTCTGTGAGTTAGAATCACCTTTCAATTAAGAGCAATTGCTTACCATTTCCTAAGGTATTTATGAATTAAGCCAGCTCTGAAAGGAAGAAGATGGTAGCTTTAGAATAGAGAGGCCATTGATGATGTTAATGATGGGGGGAAATAGCATTTATTAGCTGAGCAAAAGGAGACAATTACCTTACAGGCTGTTGATTTGGAGAGGAGTAAGTGGGAGGGGGCAGTGTTGTATGTTGAAGCAGAAGGAAATTATAATGTACTATCAGGCCAGCATCTCTACTGAGTCCACAGTTTTGGGCAGAGTCAGGAAACCTAGTTCCCATGTGGACTTCTGTGGGACAAATTCTGTAGTTTCTCTTAAGGATCAGGTCTGAAATGAGTGGGAGAATGTCTGTTTTGTGAGAAAGACTCCCTCACAAACAGCACAGTGGTGTGTTTGGTCTGTGACAATGGCCTCCAGGAGTTCATGCTGGAACTGAGTGCTCGTTTTCAGCAGTAGAACTACAAGGAATGCAGCTGTGCACTGGATGAAGTACAGCCCGGGAACATGAAATGTAAGAGCAGGGTATGCTGGTGATTTGATGGCAGGGGGTGTTCATTGCTGTAGTGGTGGATGGGCATCAAAACACATCTTGCATTTCTTGCTCAGGCACAGTTTAAACTGATCTGGTGTTTTGGGCCACAAAGGATTATGCTCTAATGATGAGTTTTGTGGTTTGGGGTGTTTGAAATGTAGGACAAGTGCTTCTGGGAAGATTCTTTCCACACAGGATTTTCTTCTGTTATGTGAAAAATCATTAAACAGTTAAAATGAGTAAGTCCTAGAAACTTTTCTGAACCTACCAGCTCTCAACCCTTGCTCTTCTCCCCACAATACTTCCACCCCATTTCCACTTTTTCTTTCTGAGCTGGTCTTACTGATACATCTGAACTTGAAGTAGTTTTTCTCAAGCTGCATTTAGCTTTTAGCTAATTACTGCATTTAGATAGCTACTGTTTCAGAACCAAAAAAAAAAAGAAAAAAAATTTGCTTGTTAATCCAAGAATGTGTCTGGTTTTCCTTCTGTACTAGTCAGTCTGAAAAAATCTATTATGTACCATGTACAAACTTTATCTGTATACACTGGTCTTTCTCCTAAGTAGAGATGGTGTTTTTCAGTTTAAGAAGCGTTTCCTTAATATTTCAAATGCAGACCCCAGTAGGTAGAATTTCAACGAACTGATGATGCACTTAGGCATCTTAATTACCTCTTCTGGATTGTGTGATGTGTCCCCAGGTCTAAAAAGGACAGGCAGAAAGCCAAGGAGGCTTCCCAAGACTAGTCAGAAATTCACACTCATTGTCTATGAGAAAGAGCATGGATAATATTTATTCCAATCTAAAGATCCAGTGTTCGATCTTTTTAGGGTGAATAGAGAAACAATACTGCTATTTAGGGCTGAATATAAATAGGTTTTGTGCCAGAAAGAAGTTAATAATTTTAATTACTGATGTAGATCTGAAGAGAAAAATCTGTAGCTTCAATACAGTTCAATAAATACAATATTTAAGGAATCAAACTGTTCAGCAGAAGATGGATAAAAGGTATTTGTGTGTATCGTTTTTGAACTATGATCCTCTGAGAAGAGAGTTCTTGACAGAACTCAATGAACCTCAGTAAATGAGGACGTCAGCAATCGACATTTTTTAGGATGTGCAATTTTTCTAAACACGATCCCACTCCTGCAGTCGTTACACAGCACAGATTTTGCTATTAATTAGTTTGAATGTGGGACAGTACTGCTGGGAGAAAGAAAGTGGCCTAAATAGCATGGTCCAAATTTTATCTGTAGCTATCCAAGAAATACGGATGTCTTTTATTAACCCTTGCCACCTCTGACAGCTAGAAATAAATGCTGGAGCTGGCTTATTACTAATGGATTTTTGGATCTCAATTAACATGTAAGGAGGAAAGGGTGGGAGCATGCTGCAGAGAAGAAAGACAGCTGGTGGGATAAGCTTCATGCCTGGTTCAGCTCCGAATGGCAGAATTAACCTTCGGACAAATATGAGAAAATTTGCACACAAGACTGAGAGCCTTAATTACTGAATGTCTGGAGAACAGGGCAGGGTTCTTCTCTCCAGGAGGACACTTTGTTATTCTTACTCAGTTCCAATGAGTACAGTAAATCCCCTATTCAGCCTTCATCATTTTTCTGGACTATGCATTTTGGGAGAGCGAACAGGACCTCCATTCTATTTGTGCAATGGGGCTTTGGGCATGCAAAAATGGCCACTGCTGGCAGTCACTGTATGCCAATTCTCCCCCCTCCCCAGAATATAGCAAGAATTTTACAAAAATCCTGACGGGAGGCATTGCATTCAACTGGAGTCACACTGGAACAGTTGCCCACNGGGGCCCCTTCCCCAGCGCCGCCCCCGCCGCCTTTGTGCGCGGCGCGGGGCAGCCCCGCGCCCGCCTGCGCCCGCCCCCGGGTGAGGCGTTGGGAGACGGTCCCTTACGCAGGAAAGTTCGGCGTCGGTTTCAAGGCTCCTCCCTCCGGTGAAGCAGACTGCGGGGCGCCTGGAAACCGGTCGGAGGGAGCGCGGCGCGGCGAGGCGAGGGGCGCGGGCTCGAGGGGCCGGCACAAATGGTCNGGTGTTTGAAATGTAGGACAAGTGCTTCTGGGAAGATTCTTTCCACACAGGATTTTCTTCTGTTATGTGAAAAATCATTAAACAGTTAAAATGAGTAAGTCCTAGAAACTTTTCTGAACCTACCAGCTCTCAACCCTTGCTCTTCTCCCCACAATACTTCCACCCCATTTCCACTTTTTCTTTCTGAGCTGGTCTTACTGATACATCTGAACTTGAAGTAGTTTTTCTCAAGCTGCATTTAGCTTTTAGCTAATTACTGCATTTAGATAGCTACTGTTTCAGAACCAAAAAAAAAAAGAAAAAAAATTTGCTTGTTAATCCAAGAATGTGTCTGGTTTTCCTTCTGTACTAGTCAGTCTGAAAAAATCTATTATGTACCATGTACAAACTTTATCTGTATACACTGGTCTTTCTCCTAAGTAGAGATGGTGTTTTTCAGTTTAAGAAGCGTTTCCTTAATATTTCAAATGCAGACCCCAGTAGGTAGAATTTCAACGAACTGATGATGCACTTAGGCATCTTAATTACCTCTTCTGGATTGTGTGATGTGTCCCCAGGTCTAAAAAGGACAGGCAGAAAGCCAAGGAGGCTTCCCAAGACTAGTCAGAAATTCACACTCATTGTCTATGAGAAAGAGCATGGATAATATTTATTCCAATCTAAAGATCCAGTGTTCGATCTTTTTAGGGTGAATAGAGAAACAATACTGCTATTTAGGGCTGAATATAAATAGGTTTTGTGCCAGAAAGAAGTTAATAATTTTAATTACTGATGTAGATCTGAAGAGAAAAATCTGTAGCTTCAATACAGTTCAATAAATACAATATTTAAGGAATCAAACTGTTCAGCAGAAGATGGATAAAAGGTATTTGTGTGTATCGTTTTTGAACTATGATCCTCTGAGAAGAGAGTTCTTGACAGAACTCAATGAACCTCAGTAAATGAGGACGTCAGCAATCGACATTTTTTAGGATGTGCAATTTTTCTAAACACGATCCCACTCCTGCAGTCGTTACACAGCACAGATTTTGCTATTAATTAGTTTGAATGTGGGACAGTACTGCTGGGAGAAAGAAAGTGGCCTAAATAGCATGGTCCAAATTTTATCTGTAGCTATCCAAGAAATACGGATGTCTTTTATTAACCCTTGCCACCTCTGACAGCTAGAAATAAATGCTGGAGCTGGCTTATTACTAATGGATTTTTGGATCTCAATTAACATGTAAGGAGGAAAGGGTGGGAGCATGCTGCAGAGAAGAAAGACAGCTGGTGGGATAAGCTTCATGCCTGGTTCAGCTCCGAATGGCAGAATTAACCTTCGGACAAATATGAGAAAATTTGCACACAAGACTGAGAGCCTTAATTACTGAATGTCTGGAGAACAGGGCAGGGTTCTTCTCTCCAGGAGGACACTTTGTTATTCTTACTCAGTTCCAATGAGTACAGTAAATCCCCTATTCAGCCTTCATCATTTTTCTGGACTATGCATTTTGGGAGAGCGAACAGGACCTCCATTCTATTTGTGCAATGGGGCTTTGGGCATGCAAAAATGGCCACTGCTGGCAGTCACTGTATGCCAATTCTCCCCCCTCCCCAGAATATAGCAAGAATTTTACAAAAATCCTGACGGGAGGCATTGCATTCAACTGGAGTCACACTGGAACAGTTGCCCACTAAGCAGAGGGAGGAAGAGAAATGGGAAAGCCCTATTGGGATTATTTTCGGATGTCGGGCTGCTGCTGTGGACACGATGGGAGGAAGGCGCAGATAACACACCGGTCGGTAGCCAGTTACTGGAAGTGTCTCTGGGGAGAGGCGAGTTTTAGCCACTCCACACTCCAACATCAGCGTGTATGCGATGTGCCACATCTGCTGCACCTCCTGCCCGCGCCTCAAGTGACCACAGCGTGTCTCCCACATTTCAGACCTGCAGATAGCCCGACTGCGCACTGCTCTCCGCAGCAGAGTCCTGGAAGTGCCGCGGCTCCCTCCTCCAACCCTGCCCTTGGCTATGTACCAAACATCGGTTCCCCCGCCCGGGATTAGCCCGGCTGCTTGCGCGGCGGGGGGCACCGGGGGTGACGGGCCCCGGCCCAGTCGGGGTGCGCCGCTCAACAGCTCCAACAATCGTCATCACCGGGGAATCCAAAAACAGCCCCGGGACAGCCGGAGCCGGCGCGCCGCCGACCGCCACGGCCCAGCCCCGTCCCCCTGCTCGCC
>VWZS01006228.1:1399602-1584717 GCA_013397075.1 Rhabdornis inornatus | reverse complement strand
GGGGGGGGGCGGGGGCTGCCCCGCCCCTGCCCGCCGCTCCCTTCATGAGTCGCAACTTCGGGCCGGGAGGAGCAGCGGAGGCGGCGGCGGCGGGGCGGCGGGAGCCCGGCAGGGCAGGCGGCACCGACTGAGCATGGCCGAGCGGCGCGGGCCGGCGGTGAGCGGCGGCGGGGAAGTTGGCAGCGGCCGGTGCCCGCGGCTGCCTCTGCTGCTGGTGCTGCTGTGGGCGGCGGCGCTGCCGGCCGGGGGGCAGCTGCCGGCGTCGCAGTACAACGGCGAGCGGGGCATCTCCATCCCTGACCACGGCTACTGCCAGCCCATCTCCATCCCTCTCTGCACTGATATCGCCTACAACCAGACCATCCTGCCCAACCTGCTGGGCCACACCAACCAGGAGGATGCAGGCCTGGAGGTCCACCAGTTCTACCCGCTGGTGAAGGTGCAGTGCTCGGCCGAGCTCAAGTTCTTCCTGTGTTCCATGTACGCGCCGGTGTGCACTGTGCTGGAGCAGGCCCTGCCGCCCTGCCGCTCCCTCTGCGAGCGGGCCCGCCAGGGCTGCGAGGCCCTCATGAACAAGTTCGGCTTCCAGTGGCCCGACACGCTGCGCTGCGAAAAGTTCCCGGTGCACGGGGCTGGCGAGCTCTGCGTGGGGCAGAACGCCTCCGAGCGCGGCACCCCCACGCCCGCCCTGCGCCCCGAGAGCTGGACCAGCAACCCGCACCGCGGGGGCGCCGGCGGCGGCCCCGGGGGCCCGGGGCCCGGCGAGTCCCGCGGGCGCTTCACCTGCCCGCGGGCGCTGAAGGTGCCCTCCTACCTGAACTACCGCTTCCTGGGAGAGAAGGACTGCGGGGCGCCCTGCGAGCCCGGCCGCCTCTACGGGCTCATGTACTTCGGGCCCGAGGAGCTGCGCTTCTCCCGCACCTGGATCGGCATCTGGTCCGTGCTCTGTTGTGCCTCCACCCTCTTCACCGTCCTCACCTACTTGGTGGACATGAAGCGATTCAGCTACCCCGAGCGGCCCATCATCTTCCTCTCAGGATGCTACACGGCGGTGGCTGTGGCCTACATCGCCGGCTTCCTCCTGGAGGAGAGGGTGGTCTGCAACGAGCGCTTTGCCGAGGACGGGTCCCGCACCGTGGCACAGGGCACGAAGCGGGAGGGCTGCACCATCCTCTTCATGATGCTCTACTTCTTTGGCATGGCCAGCTCCATCTGGTGGGTCATCCTCTCCCTTACCTGGTTCCTTGCTGCCGGCATGAAGTGGGGCCATGAGGCCATTGAGGCCAACTCCCAGTACTTTCATCTGGCCGCCTGGGCCGTGCCGGCCATCAAGACCATCACCATCCTTGCCCTGGGACAAGTGGATGGGGACGTCCTCAGTGGTGTCTGCTTTGTGGGCATCAACAACGTGGATGCCCTGAGGGGCTTCGTGCTGGCCCCCTTGTTCGTCTACCTGTTCATCGGCACCTCGTTCCTGCTGGCTGGCTTTGTGTCCCTCTTCAGGATCCGGACCATCATGAAGCATGATGGCACCAAGACAGAAAAGCTGGAGAAGCTCATGGTGAGGATAGGCATCTTCAGCGTCCTCTACACGGTGCCGGCCACCATCGTCATTGCCTGCTATTTTTACGAGCAAGCTTTTAGGGAACAGTGGGAGAGGAGCTGGGTCACGCAGAGCTGTAAGAGTTATGCCATTCCCTGCCCCAACAACCACAGCGGCCACCACCCGCCCATGAGCCCCGACTTCACTGTCTTCATGATCAAGTATCTCATGACCTTAATCGTGGGCATCACCTCGGGCTTCTGGATCTGGTCTGGGAAAACCCTGAACTCCTGGAGGAAGTTTTACACCAGGCTCACCAACAGCAAGCAGGGCGAGACCACGGTCTGAGACCCCTGCTAGCCAGGCTAGGGAGATGCGGGCAGGCGGAGGACTGAGGCTCTGCCTCGGGAAGCAGCTCCTTATCCAGCCTGGGCAAACTTTTGGGACTGCGAGTGGCTTCCGCAGGCGGTGGGGAGCGGAGAACGAGCCAGGGGGACCCTGGTGCCTGGGATCTCCGGGCTCTGCCCTCCGCATGCCGCTTGGGCTGTCTCCTGTAGGAGCTGAACGCACTGTCAGGTTGGGGAGAGGGATGTAAATAGCCTCTGTAAGATTTTGTAAGTATATTTGTATTTAAATTACAAGAAAACTCACTTTTTTAATTATTTAGGACACTTCTAACCCGTTTGCAGATTTTACTTCCTCGCTTCCCCCCCCCCCCTGTTTTTTTTTATTTAAAGAAGAAAAAAGGCTTTGGATTTTTATTTCGTAGGGCAGGATGGGAAAAGCTGCCGGTAAGAGAATCGAAAACAAACCCCCTTCTTCTCCCCCACACAGGTTTTGTAATGGCTTTGCTTGGAATTTCAGCTGTATGAACAGGAGGGCGCGGAGCGGGGCTGCGGCCGGGGGCGCCTCCTGAGCCGGGCTGGATCCTGGCCTCGGCCCGCCCGCGGCAGCGCGGAGGTGGCGATGGGGAGGAGCGCCGCTTCTCGCCCCGGCCCCGGCCCCGTCTCCGTCTCCGTCTGGGCATCACGGAACCCCGCCTGGTCCCGTACGGGGAGGACGGAGAACCACCCGGGCATGGCGCGGGGACGGTGCTGCACCGAGCCCCGGCCCCGCTGACCCCTCCGGGCCTTCCTGCGGGTGCAGCCAGCCTGGGGGTACAACCAGCCGCCCTGCTCGGGGCGGGCCGGCCGCTCTGTGGAGAGAGAGCCCCGGGCGGTGTGCGGGGCTGGAGCCGCCGCCCGCCGTGGCCGGGGTGCCAGGGTCTGGCCGTGCCGTGCATGGCTCAGGAGGAGTTGGCCCGGTTCGGTGTACGAGTTGGGGTTCAGCACCGCTTGCACCTGTAGCACCTCCGGTGGCTCGGGGGGTGGATGGCGACAGAGATACAGCGAGATTCCCTCCTGCTGGGGTGTTTTCCTAAGCCCACTTTCCAGTCCGGGGGCGCCCCGCGGGTGCTCCTGCCGCCGCCTGCCCCGGTCCCTCCCCGCCGGGCTGCTGCCGGCTGGGGGTCAGCAGGATCAGGAAATACGGGCTCAGTGAAAAGAGCTTCATCGGAATTAAAACGCAGCATTCAGTTTGGGGCTTTTGTTTGTTGCCTCCCTGCCCCCTAGTTATATTCATACACCAGCTCTTCATATGGGAAGCGTTGGAGCCATTGCCATTCCTCTGAATTTTAATTCATTGAGATTTAACTCATTACACATCATGAGGGTGTGATGATTTTTGCCCGTAGTAAAAACAATGGAAAGGAAAACAGAAAAGCAGAATGCTTAAGCACTCTGGTGAGATGTGAGACCTGAAAGAGCCTCTGCTGTCTTTTTACCCCTCTTTTTTTCAGTACAGAAATAACATTGCATACTGCAAGGATAAGATACCATGTATGCAGTATATCTACTACCTTGTATGCTCCTGGGTGTGTGGGATTGTGCTTCTAATACATTAAAAAAGTTAAAGACGAAATTGTAACTTTCAACAGATGCATTTGAATATGTAGACCTCTGTATGAAAAACAGCAGAATGCTTCTCTCCTGATTGTATTGTTTTAAACTTTTTTTTAATATTACAAATGCCTGTATTTAGGTTCATAAACATTATCTATGGCTACCATACCCTAAAATGCAAAATTATTTTAATTTGGTATGCATTTATTTCTGTTCATTATCACAAGATCATCTATATTTATAGAGGAATAGAAATTTATATATATTAAATACCATATTTTTAATTTCTCTGAAATAAATTGAGGTTTTGTACAAAAGTAGCTTGTCCCTTTACGTATTCCTCTAACTCCTACTGTGTGAAAGCAATGTATATACTATAAGATGTGTGGAATTCCTTTTTTTTTTCTTACATTGAGTTCACAGTAACAAGCTGGAATTCAGTGTAGGAATTCATTGTGCATTTTGGTTTTTATCTCTGGGCTGGTGTAGATTAATCCTTTAAAAGAAGTAATGTAAACTGTTTAAGATCTCTGACAGGGTATGGTCAGTGGTGTGAAATACAAGAAGAGATCTGCTCTATGGCAGGAGAAGAAAGAAGCTCACCAGTTCTTTTTTCGTGGCTTTGGTAGGGATTTTTTCTTGTGATTTTGTTTTAATTCTTGGGGTTTTTTTGTTTTGTTTTTTTTTGTTTTGTTTTGTTTTTTTTTTTTCTTTTGTTTGTTTGTATTTTTTGGTTGCAGAAAAGGGTTCTTTCAACTTAGCATTTCTTCTCGTTTTCCTTTTTATTAAAATTTTAAAAATATTCTCAGTGCTTAAATTGACACTCAAATTATGTTGCAATATTGTCAGAATGTTTTAATGAGTAGAATAGTTTTATTTTCCTGAATTTGGACTGTTTGGTTGATCCACAGTTAAGTGTTCATGGAAGCATTTCAGCTATATGGAAAGTACACACATTCTTTAACCTTTCAACACAATACACTTTTTTCCTTTTTTTTTTTCTGTAATTCATTGTTTGAAGTGCCATTCGGTAAGTGTGGGTTTATTAGGAAAGGCTGGTTAATTATCGAACTTGATTTTTGATTTTTAGCGTTATAAGCTAGCAAAGCATTTAATTCTGTAGCTCTGGAGGCAGGTACAAATGATTTTGGGCTTGTTTACTTCTTTCAAATCGTGATGCATAACAGCCATAGAGAAGTAAGGGAAGCTTAACAGAATTTCTCTAATGTGAGACAAGGGTAGGGTTTTCTCATTATTTTAAAATTCTTTCTACACAAACATAGTTCTTGCTTTCTCAGATATTTGGACGTTTTTCTCAAGGTTTTTTGTTTGGTTTTTTTTTCATCCTTTTTGGGGGGGTATTTTAGCATTTAAAATTGGGCTGGTCAGCACTCTGCTAATGACCTGAAGTACAAGCCATTCATTTTCAGTTACAATGGAATTCTTTTTGGTCAGTGTATAATTACATTTCAGCTGTTTTGGCTGATCTGTTTTCTTGCAACAAGGTATGCGATTTATTTATGGGTGGGAGAGCACATTTATTTGTAACAGAGGTGTTTATGGTAAAGATGGGAAGACCAATTTTTAAAAATACTTCTCAGAAATGAATAATGGAATTTTTTTCTACAAGAAGTAAAATGTCAGTACTTACAGTTCATGATTTGCAGTAGATACGGATCCCCTTCAGTTCTCTGGAATTTTTATTTTTTTTCAGAACTAAAGCTCCAGGTTCAATCTTGGTTATTTTAATAAATATACTAAAGAGTGCAATATGTTCATAAATCTGTTGAAAGGGCACCCCCTGCTTTTTTCTTTGCTAATTTTTGTGACCCTTCACAGGGCAGTAATTGGCAAAGGTCACAGTCATCACTGGATGCTGTGGTACTATCTGTGTGGCTCATCCACTTTTTTATATTTTATTTCGCAATATAATGGTATTTCAGATGCCTTATTAATAAAATACAAAGATATCTTTTGCATGGGGCATCAGTAATGGTTTACTGTTAAAAAGAGATCTGTCCATTACTCCAGGGGGTTAGATGGGGGTTTTTACAACATAGTCTGGGTAATTGATGTGCTATGGTTACCAGAGAAAGTATCAATATACAGTAAATAGAAAGTATCAGTATACAAAGAAGCAGTTTTTTCCCACTTCTCTTGTCCCTGATAAGGTTAATATAAGAAAAAAACTGGTATGACAGAGTTTTTCTGGGCTGAAGTTCTTGTTTAAGCATTCCATACTCAGGAGCTTTGCTTTCTCTCATGGGATATATTTATACCCTGAAATGAAGGGACACTCGAAATCACCATTCCCATGAAGAGTGCTGCAGCCTGAAGAGCTGGGGATGTTGATTTACTGTTTATCCTTCAGTAACAGTAATGCTCTTTAAAGTAGTGGCAAATTTGTGGTATTGGAATGAAATTATATGCTGTTTCCATAACAAATCCCATTGGGAAAAGAGTAGGATTTCTGGTTTGTTCATATAGTAATGCCCAAAATTTCTGGAATATGCACATACTTGTGTGTGTTTGTATTGTGTTTGGTTTTGGATATTTTTCAATAGAGGGGCAAGACATAACTGAAATCTATTGGGGCTCAATTCTGCCCTCTGGATGATGCCCACCCTTCTGCTGCCATCCCTTTGCACTTTTAAAAAATATTATTAAAAGGGATGATAACTAGGTATGAGAAGAGACTGCTGTTTATTTACATGATGAGTACTTTTCAAAATAGGCTATGGGCTAGTATCTCATCAGTCTTCTGCCAATCCCAGTCACAAGAGAAAATTTTCAGCCTGTCACTGTAGTCCTTTTTAAAAGGTGTGCACCCTGAAGCTGACCAGAGAAAGTAATCCTGAGTTTGGCATGACACACTTTAAAATTATTGAGAGTACTCTTGCAAGAAGTTTGTGTTTGTGTGACATAATCTTCCACCCCAGTGCTGCATGGCCTCAGAAAGAGCTTCAGCTAGCAAAACCTGAGACAGATGGACGTGCTAAATCAAGTGTTTAAATGCTTACCTATAAAAATAAAGAAACTGAGGCACAGCTCTGTTTTTATCAAGAATTTACCCTCTAGTGCTTAGGCACTGGAATTGCATTTTATTTGATAGATGTTTCCAATGACAGCACTACATGACTGGCAATACTGTGCAAAATCTGAATATCAGCCTTACCCCTCGCTTTTAATTCTCCTAGATTTTATTGGTTGCTGTTTGCATTGCTGGACCCAGAGCATCATTGCTTTGCATGTTGTGCAAACTTGGAGTCAATGGATCATATGGATTCTGAATTCAAATGTTGATTCAAAAATGCAAGCCAGTAATCTGCTTTAGAGCCATTACAAGAGGGGGTTGCTATTGCATTCATAGCTGTGAGAGTTTTTCATATTTGTGAATCTCTTGCCTCTGTTGTTCAGTTGAGCTGTAAGGCTTAAGCAATGATTCATGCTCATTTGGAGAAAGAGAACTTTGTTTTTCTTGCTTTGGACTGACCCTTTTGCTGTTTCTGCATTTACAGCATAAAAGAGAAATGCTTTGTTCTGAAGATCCTGATCAATTTTGAAATAGCCATACCATAATTTAAAAATGGGTTAGCAGGTTTAGGAAGCAAGACTTGTGTTACAGCTGAGGCCTTGGTTTCCACAGTTTAGTTTTTAGAAGTCTGCAAGCATTTTAAGATGTGAAATAGCTTCTTAAGGACAAACTAAGCATGCCAGGATTAGGTCTTGGACACATTGCAAGCATTATGAGCCCCATATTCATTTGTGTGAATGGTGTTAAACACCATCACCACCCAGTGATGATATTGAAGTAGACTAGATAAACCCTGTAAGAAAATAGGAAAGGCATAATTGCATTTACATGCCAACTTAAATTCATTCTGCACCTTTTGTCATTTGAGGTCACTAAACGGAGAAGCAAATATAATTTCTGTCATATGGGAGAGATTCCAGTGAAGTAGCAAAATCGACCTTAATAAACAATATGTAATTGCAAGTGTAACATCTTCCAGATAAAAGCAATACCACTTTGATGGTTTAGTTGTAGACAATGCTTTAAAAAAATTTAGCTACTTTAAAACATGCTGAATTTGTAGGCCATGAGAACTGTGTTTCAGATCCCAACTTGTGTTTATTCTAAACTTCCAGTGTAACCACATCAGAGAGTCTTCCAGGCATGAGGTCTTGCCCTTGTTTGCATTCAAATCAGCAGCATTAAGTTGCTTATCTTGAGGCTGAGGAAATAAACTCCAGTTTTCTACTTAGACAACGCTTAATGAAGACCTAGACCCAGTCCTGCTACCGACCTCTTAAGAAGTGAGGCCCCCACAAGCCTTGCCTTCTCCCTCTATCCCAAGGCTTTGTTGCAGTTTGTGAGAAGTATTGGGCATGATTGAGCTTCACTAAGGTGAAAACTTCACAATAACCATTGAACTGATGTAAACATGCTGCATTGGGAGGCTTCTGTCAGCCGCCATGTGAAGTATTTTTGATGGGTTGTCTTAGAAGTAACTTCTTCAGAAGTGCTGAAGTGATAGACTTTTTGTGCAATTAGCTGGCATTTGGTTGGTTGCATTAGTAGTGGTCTGCAGCATTTAATAGGGTATTATCCTAGGCTAACATAGAATGCTACCCTGTGCCAAAAGTGCAGCACATTTGGTGCAGTTTGTCCTCATGGTATCACCAGGATCCTTTTGGGTGAGAGAGAAGGGTATTTTTGTCTAGTTCTAGTATATTTTGGCTAATACTAGTTACTTGCTGCAACACACATTAGGAAATATTTATGGGATAGTTTAATGACAAAGACCACAAGAAAAATGAAAATGTCCTGTATCCCTTGAGTGGGATGTCTTCATGCTGTTTTGTTGCATACTTGTTTGTATAACTGTTTTACATCCTGGGACTCAGCGCTAGTCTCACTGGCTGCATTTACCTGACACTAAAAGTATGGCTCGATGATGCTCTATGACTAGTCATGTTGTCTTGTCCAGGTTAAGTACTATTGCTTTGTTACTTTGTTTGATCTTCACTACCAGGTTCAGAACACTTCAGAAGGACAAGAGTGTGCAGTCCATTTGAGCAACACAAGAACATTCCAGCCCCCACCTGACACCTTGCCCACCTCTGGTTCAGTGCCTGTAGCTCCACTGGGCCCTTGTCTGTCACTCAGGGCTAGTGTTGGCCTTTCCTGCAGACTCCATGGATACCCTACTGACAGCAGCACTGCTGAGGCTGCGCTGAATTGGCTCATTTTCCTGGCTGCCCAAGCCATGTGCTGGCTTTTTTATTTTTTCCCCCCCACCTACCTAGGGTGAAACTATCCTGGCTGCTGTTAATCCATGTGTTTGATGGAGGAAGTTATGGGCAGTATGTGCCATTACAACATCTCCATCCTACTGTTCTACTGCTCTCTTGCCTGTTCCTCTCGGGTAACTCCTCTGCAAGTTTCCTTGCTCCAGCCATTGTCAGAATATAACTTGGTCAGATCCCTATTTATCGTTGAGAACTGACTGTGCAGTGTGCATCATGTTCATCACAAAATCATTGCTGTTCAAACAGAGAAGGGACTTACTCTCAAGGTGTTTGACAGTTTATTAATGACATTCACTTTTAAATACAAGCACAAATACTATTCCAAAGGAGCTGATCTAATACTGAGAGTACAGAGTGGGCAGGTAAGAATTTTCCAGTTGTTCAAATTAAAATATTACACTAGTGGTAATATTACATTGTGGTAAATTCACTCCATGTGAAATTGAGAAGGAAAGGCTGCAACACACCCTTAGATTGCCTTCAGGAAAATGAGTGTTTCATTTGCAGCCTACTCATCTACAACTGCATCTAAAGAGGAAATAATAATAAAAAAGCCAACACACCTCAAGGTGGGTTTCTCAAAATATTTCTATAAATGAAAAAATTGCAGGAAAACCAGCTCATCACAAAGTCAGATTTTGCAATGACTCTTGTTAACTTCTCAGTCCTTATTTTTTCTACAATGGCGAAAGCTTGGCTTTTATTTTCTGTGAATGGGGAGGGTAATTAGTCTCCTCTTAGCATGAAACCATCTCTTAAAAGACTGCAAGTAGTTTATTTATTTACTTCTTAATTAAGAAAATAGCTATTCTAATTCTGAGGGAAGTGAAAGAAAATTTTGTAACCTGCTGAAAGGTTTAGCATTTTGTAGCATTGGGCACTTCACTGTTAACAAAATTAATAGAAGCAAATGGTGCTCAGTTATAAGAAAATGGATTCTAACCAATTCCAGTAAAGAGTTGCATCTGGGATGACTTAACTTGGTGTCTGAGCACCACCTCTACTTCCTGACACAAAGATTTGCAGTTCTGAAGTGGTGAAGCATACCAGCTCTCAGCCCATGTGTGACAGCGAGTGCTGTGCTGAGCACTGCTAAGCCTGGAGTCTTGGTGTTGTGTTGGGGCTGCTCTCCCCAGGGGTGAGGACATGGGGGAGAGAGATGGAAATCAGGGCCTGGGTAGGCAGCTGGCTGTGGTGTGCAGGCAAGGAAAGGTCAGAGAGGCAGGAGGAGGAGGAGGGACTGCAAAGGGGGAAGGCAGTAGGAGATGGTTGTCTGCACAGGCCAGGTTTGAGATGTTGAACTGGGAAATTGTGGCAGTGCAGGATTTGTGCCTCCTTTGCCAAGAGTAGCTGAAGACCACCACAACTCAGATGTGAGAAGGGAATGGCTTTCCAGAGCATGCAGAAACCATGGGCAGGTCCTCCAGCACATGCCCCAGAGTCACGGAAGGTGGAGGCAGGGAAACAGCTTATCTGGGTGTTTTGGAATCCCAACAAGACAAACCCTCTTTGTTGCCTCATGGAAGAGGGACAAGCAGAGTGGGCTGCAAACCTGGGGCTGAGGCAATGGTGGGATGGGGAGCAGGGCAAGGCAAGGAGCCCAGCCAGAGCCAGCTCACTCTAGATGGCAACCACAAGGCTTCCACGGGTTTCCCTGGATCCTGTTTTCCACTACAAGATTAAAAATCTCCCTACAGGGGAAAATGGAAAGGGAATTGTGTGGTAGGCTTTGCTATGTTTCCAGCTGACTATTTCCATAGAAGTGGGCAGCTGGCCTCAGTGTTTCTTAAGATATCTTTTCAGTAAGAGTAAAATCCTGGCTCTGCTGAAGGCAATGGGCAATTGTGAGCCTCCCATTGGCCTCCTGAGGGCTGTAATTTCATCTTGGCTTCAAGATGCATTAGGAAGTGCATGGAGATCCTGGGAACAGAAACAAGGAAAGTCAAAAACGAAGATTTCTCATCCGAAAGTTGTTCATAGTGCTTAGTTAGTTTCATCAGAATTCAAAATGTTTTCAGTGTTTTTCTGACCCTATTTACTGAGGTTATGTAGGTACTACCCAGGGGCAGACATTATCTAAGCATCTGAGTACTTCAGTACCTCAGTCCTGTGTTTTGTAAAAAAAAGAGATTAGCTCCTCAAAAATGATCAGTTACCAAATGCTTATTTTGATTTCAGAGTCCTTAAAAAAAAAAAGGTAATAATCTTTGTTTGAAATGGGGCTACTTTTACTTCTATGCGCACTAACAATCTGAATATCTAGCAGGTATTTCTACTATCATTTGGTTTTAAAATTCTTTGTAAAAGTCACATTTTATATTTTCTCAGAAGTGTTGTTTTCTTGCAGCAATTCTGGAAATAGCTTTTCTGTCACAGCAAGCAAGTGGATGTGTACCATTTGTGAAGGCAGCCTGAAGAGCAGGCACAGGCAAACTGCAAAACAATTTAACTTGTGGAATTAACACTTCACGTTGACACCCATTAAAAATATTCAGAAATTGACTCAGCCTGCCCATGTTACACAAATAACATGCTTGGCTCTGACTGATTCAAGATCTTATCTTCTCTCAGCACAAGTTCACTGTGGAGGGCCTGATCCTGTTCTCATTAACCTACAAAGGAGTTTTGCTGCACACTTCAAAGAGAATTACATGAGCAGCATTTGCAATGAAGCACGCATGGTTCCTGTATCTTTTCCCTTTTTTCTTTCTCTTCTTAAAAAAATTATACTCCAAACTACAACAAAACAAAACAAAAAAAGTAGGCTAGGAAGCAGTCAAAATAAAGCTGCTATCTGTTGAGCTGTGTTGTTGCCTGAGAGCTCTGTTTGTTTGGAATTCTGAAGTGCAAATTGAGAGTAGGAACCAGAAATAGCTGAGAAGGGTTTGGTTGTATTTGCAGCTGAGTACCCTCCATTCCCATCATCTCCCTAACGGGAGCCTTGTATGGCCCATGGTATTTCATTGCACCTTGCACAAGTATTTGCAAAGATCCAGAGCAGAGCTGGTGTGTGCAGCCACTGAAAATTAATCCATGTAAAGAGCAGTGCCTGTGGGGGTCACTGCACACAGCTCCTCTAAGCCCTGGGAAGGTAACCACGTTCCTTCTTTGTTCTCCCTGTGCACAGCTTTTAAAGAGGTGGAGACACATACGGAGGAGGGATGAGATAGAGCAACCATTGGGAATTTTTTTTGGTTTGCTGTTTCTTCCATGCTGTCATATTAAATAAGAGAATTCGTTCACCTGTATTTTGCCCTTATGGTTTTATTGCTTCGTAGAAGAAAAGCCTTGTGGCTCTACAAAGATGCTGGTTCCTTCGACAGAGGGAGCAGCAAGCATGTTACCCAGCCTTTCAACACACTTCAGGTGTTCTAAAAACCGTCTTTGTGGTAGAAGGGCATGGCACTCCAAAGGTGTCACCCACAGTGGTGTACAGCAGTGGTGCAGAAGAACCATCCCTCCTGTGGAGGCCCAGAGAGACTCTGTCTCTACTGTCCCCTTTTCTCCATCTCCACGCCATAACCACAGCATCTGCCTCCGTTCAGATGCTGATCTCTGCTGCCCATGTTTGCCCATGAAAAAGCCAGAGATCATCATCTGCTGCTACCTGAAACCCAATGGTAACGAGGTGGTGACAAACTCAGGTAGTTGCTCCCATTGTTTCCCAAATTCAAACCTTTAGACTTCAGTTTAAAGGGTCTTGCATTCCCGTTTCCTATTCTCTGAAGCTTGCTTACCTAGTTTCAAAGCTATGAAATCATCCTCTGTGGGGGATGCTCTGTGCTGTCCTGAGGGAGCAAACATGAATGAGCTTGCTTCTAGTCTTTGAGGGATTTTTTCCCCCCTGCCCCACTGTTGCCCTGTTTGATTCTCAGTCAGCCTTGCCAACTCCTCACCATGCCAGAAGATGGTTTCCTTACCCCCATACCGCAAACACCCTCTTCCCTCCTGGCTGTGGGCAGGCATCCCTCCAAGCTGTTTCTTTCTCACTTTGGCAAGTCTTCCAACAGAAGAATTGAGGCAAATGACATGTGGGGACATGAACCTCTGTTCTTTTCTCCACCACAACTACCTCAGTTAATGGAAATTTTGCTGTTCTCCGATGCGTCCTGATGAGTGTCACCATGTCAGCCTGTGTCGCTCTCCACAATTATTTATTGAAATGCAATGAGAATCTATCTGCAGTTCAGGCTTAGCATGACAAGCGGACTTAAGTTTTGGGTCCACATGTCTGCTCTAACGCCAACGGAGTAAGAATAGGACTCAAATTTTCTGTATCTCCTTTGTATATCCTGATAAATAAGTTATTCTGAAGAGGTATCCTCTCTGTTTTCACAAAGAAACTGCTAAGCATCTGGGGTTTCTCATAATACGAGATGGGAAGAAATCTGAAATTCAAAAGTTTCTGAGGACAGGTAGGTGACCTGTTTTCCAAGCCTTAGTAGGTGACCTCTTTTAGGTTCTTGCACTCTTCTTTCTGGTGTCAGGAGAACCCAAAAACCTTTCTGAAAATTTTGGATGGTTCTGCTCTGAGTTCCTCTGGTGGGCATCATCGGGGATGTTCCTGGTGAGGCCCAGAGAGCACCCTAACTGCTGGTGTGAAGACTGGGGGCAGCAGCATGGCTGTGCTATAGTTAGTTGGGAATGCTGCAGGGATGAGCAGAAATGAGCCCTGCCCTGCTGCCTCTCTGTCTCTCTGGATTGAAAAGAATGTAAGGAAGGACAGCACACAAACGTGACAATAGCTAGTTAAAAAAGCCTTGATGTTCTTCTGTGGTGTTCCTAATGGAAAAGAATGATTTCAGATAATCACAAAAACATGTCCTGTGGCAAAAAGCAATCCCTGCTACCTCTGAGTCTGTTTAGAAGATGACATGCTCTTGGCAAGTGCTTCAATAGCCACCGAAATGCCCAATGCATGTTAACGATCTGACCAATAAGTTATAGGTTCCTATTTTTTTTTTTTGATTCATTGAAGAACATTGACAAAACTGCAAACATATGTTTCTGCTGCTAAAGCTTAGTCTTATCACAGTTTGAAAATATGGAAAATCAATTACATGCTTTGAATTGCTCCCTTTATTGCTATAAAAGAATTTCTTCATTCTTTCAGGATAGTGTACACTTGGTAACATCTACTGCTAACAGGCTGTTAGGACTTTCTGCTAAATTAATACACTACAAGTAAACTAAACAGAAGGCCAGTGGAATGCTAAACATCCACTTTCTCCTCTGTTGTGGCTGTGCTGCAGCTTGGGAACCCTCAGCCTTGTTGCTACAACATCTGGACAACATTTGGGGCTGTCTCTCAAGTGCACGGGTGTGCACCTCCGGTGAATTTTAACTTTCAACATCTCTCTGCCTCTAATCTATATTTAATGTTTCATGACTAGTAGTCAAAGAAACTTCATCTAAATATCAGGTTGGAATGAAAATGATCCTTGGGAAAACACTAATTTTCAGCATTCACCAGCAAAGTATCTGTGACAGAGACATTCCCTGGAGATTTGTAGCCCATTCTCTCACAGTAATAATAATTAAGACTCGTGATTACTGTGCCCACATAATCAAAGATCGCTTCATGAAATGTAGTCCCTAAAGGGACGAATTCCCTGCTCCTAACTGGATGTCAGTCAGAGGGATCAGCACCCCCAGGGATCTGGAGTCTTTGCTTGCCCTTTTCATTACCGTGTTGTTAGCATTGTGTTACTTCATATTCTTCTCAATGCAAATGAGTAGGTAATCATGTGTAAATCGTGCCCTCCAGAAGGCACATGTAGTGAGTTTTTTTTCCCCAAATCTACCACAGGGATTTCTCACATGGAACATAATTACATCTCTGCCATATGGGCTCATTTATATTCTATTACAGGTTAAGCTAATACGACTCAGAAATATGCTAAAAATACCTCAAAGTATTTCGAGCACTGTCAAAACACTTGTCATTTCTTTCTTGCCTGTTTGATTGTGAATGACTTTATATTTATTTAGAGATCCACAGTGCCAAGTAACTTCAGAAAAACAAGATCAGACCAGTCTGTGTTGCCCAGTGTCCAAAAAATACTTTAAATTCTCTCTCATTACATCCTTCTTCAGTAATGGCAAATAGGTGGGTGAACAGTGAGACAGAAAAGCCTCTAAGACATATTTACCTGCAGCAACAGCTCAGTGGGTTTTAGATTTCCCAGCAGGAAAGGAAGGTCCATTTCAGTCATGTAGTTTTATCATCATTAGGCTGGATCAGGTCTGTGTTTGATGTAATTATATTGTTCTGAAAAAGCTATACTTGCACTTTAGCCGTTATAAAAGTACAAACTTCCCTTCCCACAGAGGCAGGGGTACTGTGAAAATAACTGTTGCCTAAAGAATTTATGGTAATATATGAATAGGTCACCTTTAAAACTGGAGCCACCAAAGGTTTCATGATATTATTTTCAGAATTGAGGTACTAGATATGAATATGCTATTTTCCAATTTCAGTGGAAATGTTTCATTTTACTATATGATTTTATTTGACAAGATTTTAAAATCATTATTACTTCACTGATTTTTAAAACTAATACCACTAGCATCTCTGGATAAAGTCTGAGTCTACTGCAATCAATCTTAATTTTATTATTTTTATTCATACATTCAGTATTTTGCCCTTTGAAATTTGATCAGGTTTCCTTTATTCCACTAGCTAAGAAGGAAACATGTAGAAAGTAATATGCAGGTAGGAAGATTAAGGCAGAGGATGGGAGAGGGCCTCACTGGACCTGCACATGATACTTCAGAAGACACTTTGCAAAAACAGTGACTTAACTTTTTTTTCCAAAGAGATGCTTGTAAGAAATTGGATCAGAGTGTTGAAAACAGCAGCTGTATGTATCCTATAACCAGGAGCTAAAATTCAGTCCTGGTTTATAAAGTCCTTTGAGGTTTTCAGTGATGGAAAATTCTATGTAGCTATAAAATCCATTCTATAACTATGAAATAAATTCTGGTACCTTTCTAGAATTGAATAATATATTTCAGGGTGTTACCAGGAAGTGTTTGCTGCTTTTTTTTCTTTTTTTGCTTTCTGATTTTATTATACAATAGCATAACTTTTTAGATTATTCGATGCTTGAATACTAAAGTCAACCTCCCCTGAATGCTTTTTTGCGTGTTTTCAGAGAACAATAATTATTGCTAACACCTTGTGCCCAGACTTTTGTGTAACAAAGTATGTAAGCAACTAACATTAAGTGTATGAAAATCCCCCTTGAAATCAGACACTTATGTATTTTTCTGGATCAAAGCCTAGAAGCTACAATGTCTGTAATTGTGCAATCACATCAGGCTCAGAGGAGAGTGTTTCCATGGAGTTTACCTTGTTCTTAAAAGACATCTTTCAAAATCAGCTGGAACAACAGCGTTTTGGTCAGAGCTGTGCACCAGTCATTGCTGGATAAGGAGAACAGTCTGACTGTGTTTTTAGTGTAGAAGGGGAAAAATTCAGTCCAACTATGAGTTTATTACCCAAGAAAAGTATTTTTCCAGCCTCCATAACTCCTGAAGCAGTGTGAAGGACACTACAGAGATTTCATACATTGAGGAGGCATTTTGAAAAGAGTGGATTCCTGAGTTGTAGAACAAAGAGAAACAAATTTCAAATCTCAGACCTAGCTGCATTAACTAATGTTTTAATTCAGCTGTCATAGATGTTTGATTAAAGAACTTGCTATACAAATTCTTTTGCAAGTTCTATAGCCCTGACTGTGTAAAAGTATCCTGTGCCCTTGGAAAAACAACCTCTCCTTACATGCACAAAAGGTGTCTCTTCACATGACAGCTCCATAGCTTGCTTCCTTTTTCTTCAGGCAAGGTTTTTAATTTTCATTCTACAATCTCATTTATTGTAAAATAGCAACAGTCACTCAGTACACACTGCACTGAGATTGCTGCATTCATGTCATGGCTTTGTGCTCATCCCTGGGTGTCCATCTCTGCCCATTGCTGCAGCTCATTCAGAGTGGTGGCACAAGGTGACAGGCATCCTGACATCCTCATGTCACACCACACCATGAGCAGGGGCAGCAAAGGGGGGCACCAAAGCAGATAACAGTAAAATATTCTGGATAACAACCTTTCCAAGAGAGGGATTGACTGCTAATGTGCCCTCCTAGAGTTCTCCTTTATTAATTGAATGCTGGAAGCAGCAATTTCGTGATATTTGCATTGCATATTTGTCAGCCATATGTCAGTATGTCAATATTTTCCTCCAGAGGTGGGCAGCCATGGATTTTCAGCAGAGATACCTAGCTGGTGCTGCACATATATGCTCAGTTCTGTGTTCTAGGTGAGGTCTTTATTTGCAGTCAGTTCCTGGAAGGAAAGTTCTGGCCTGCACTGGAAATGGGTGCATTTCATCATGCATATAATTTGCAGGAATAGGTAAATCAAGAGCTTTTGTATGAAAATTTGATTCCTGATATGACATTTTAAATAAATCATTCCTGGATATTTAAATAATCTCATGATTAAGTTTGAATCTTCTTTGTCATTTGTTGGATAAATGTGAAATTCTTTAGCTGTCTAATGTGATCTACTGTCTGCTAATACCCAGCTCTCTGAAACCCTTTGTAAATCATTATAGTTTGCATCATCTGTTTGGCTAACACATAGTGTCTGCTAACACACAGTGTCTGCTTTCCAAAACTGTGCAGATGATAATCTGTTTTAATACCTGTACAAATCAATTAAATTTATTTTGTGCACTGTTCACTAGCTGCCAAATTGGGTGGAGAATAGAAACACTTAGCAGGGGAATCAGACTCTACGTAAACATGCACTAGATGAGCCTTGCAATCTGAGTGGGGGAGGATGTGAAATTCAGCATTTAATTTCCGCATCTACAAACAGATTTTAAAAAATGGCTTCCAGAAACAAAAATATAGGGCAGAACTGTGGAGCCCTTACTCATGTTGCTGAGCAGATTCTTACTGGATTTATCCCATTGGAGCTTAATAATATCACCTCCAGGGTGGCTGAAAGGATGCAAAGTTTCTTGCAAGGCACTTTGATGCTTTGTCTACTGCAGAATGTGGGCATCATATCTTCAGACCTCCTCATGGGGCCTGACTACTGACTCCTCTTTGCTGTTTCTGATCACCATCACTGCACTGTTTAGGATCCTGTAAATGTCCTAACTGACTCATGGCAAAACCAATGGGTATGCTGAAGTACCTGATGGATTCTGCGAGAGGATTTGGGTTCAGTCTTCAAGCCTGTATATCCCAGCTTTCAAGCCTTCATTTTAAACTGTGTGAATTCCATCATTTGCAAAACGAAGCTTTCTTTAAATAAAAATTATCTACCTCCATTTCACCCTCATACCTAGCTTCCTGTAGATAAAATGTAGTTGCACTGGGAAAATTTAAAGTTGACTGTGGCCATAATTCTTTTTACTCACTACTGAAATCCATATTTGAGCACTGACACAGATGGATTCAAGAATATATTGCTAAACACATTTCAAAATATGGGGGTAGGAGAATGGAAATCAGTGCCAAGAAAACTTTCATAAGGCAAAGTATCTATCAAGTGAGTGCTGCTAAAATTTTGCAGCATAAAACACTATAGAAAAGGTCATTGTCAGAGGGAAGATGGATTGATTCATCCCAGTACTACAATAGTATTTCTGATTGCAGGTAGTTGAGGACAGTTTTAATTTTAGAAAGAGCAGTATAGTCTTTGTTCACGTGGTCTCTCACTTGTGAAAAAAAAATAATAATAATTTCCCTCCTCACGTATGTTCATAATCCTTGTTAAAATACTCCATGGTACAACACTCCCTGGGTAGGAGAGAATACCAAGCAAAAATGAGTAAGTATTTTAATATTGTTCCTCTCAAAAGGCAGCATTATATGCCCATACCCTTCTAGTTCTTTTGGAGAAGAATTTTCTGGATAATGCAGAAAGAGGGCAGGCAAGATTTTTATTTAAAGGTAAATGCACCAGAATTCTTTCAATTCATTGAGAATTTTTATTAGAGGCGTGGTCTGATTTTCCACTAGTTTGTATCCTGCACGACTGTTGGCACCAATGAAAAGAAATTTTTAAGTGATAGGCATTTTTACTGTGCCCTCGTTTAGCAGTAATGCTCATAATATGGAAGGTAGTGCAGCATTCAAGATGTACATGAATTTACCAGGCTAATTATTATCCTCAAATATTAATGTGATTTGAATTTAAATGAGCAGAGGATTGCAGAAGCAATGTCATGTCTTCATCTCCTGGTGAGGAGCAAGAGTTCTGATGTTGCAGCTCATGGCTCAGAAGCCAACGTCGTATTGACCATGGAGCCCTCAAATGACAATGACCTCCACCACTGCTTGTGTGAGCTGTCATCTGGTGACCTAGAGGCTGAAAGGCCATACATTTTCTTTTATTTTGTGTGCCATTCACTAATATACACTATTTTAAATTCAATTCAAGCTCTTATATGCTACACACCACTGTAGCTGAATGCTTGCAATAGAATTTTTCTGAGGGGACAGAAGGCACCAAGACTCAGGTGTTATTTCCAGTTTTCCTTTCTCTTCCAGTACATGGACATTTCTGGAAAATTAGAGATTCTATGTTTTATTTTCTCATTTTTTCTTTTTTCTAATGGAAATGGATTAGGAAACTTGTCAAACACAGAGAGCTGTTCAAATGATGTCTGCAGCATTGACTCTGCTTCCTGGAAAGCTCTCTGTCTTGCATAAAAGACATTATTCCTTGTTACAGAGAGATCCTTCGTGCCAAAGTAATTCAGTAGTCAAGTACATTCCTTGCATCCAAAAAATTTTTAAGCCATTTAATGGGAGCATGAATCTGAAGAGAATCTCTATAGGCAGTCAATGTAGTGCGTGGTTGGACAATGTTTACAAAACAGTTCCTGTCACTGATGGGAAAGAAGGAGGCTGCAAGTTACAATTTCCATAGGCTGTCATTTTCTTGATGGATAGACTTGCACTACCATAATTTTTCATATGTGTAATTCGCACATAATCACAGGTATTTTTTACACATCTTTCCTATTTCTCATGCTTGAGTCAAAGTTACTGCCCAGCTCTGTACATTCATCAGCACTGAAGAGAACAGGTTGAACTCAGATTGGAATTTAGCACTGTGAGCTGTGTTGTGTTTCCATCAATATTAGGTTGACAGATGAAAGCGTGCACTTTGGCTATTATTGCATATTTAGAAAAAAATGCAGGAATTTTAGCTGTGGGATAAATTCACAGAGGAATGAGAATAACCCTTAGGATCTTCTACTGCAAGTGATATTTAAGGGTTTAATGCTAGTTAAAGGTCTGTGGTATGGTGACTCCATTTGCATGTAATTATTCAAAGTGCAGAGACTTCCAGAAAGACATGGAACATGTATGTGTACAGAGCATTAAGGCATATGATGTGCAGGTGGAAATATTATAGGGACAGCGAGGCAAAAGCTGAGACTGTGACCCCACTGATTTATGGCTCTCAATACAAGAACTGGACAAGAAAACTGCACTGTGAGTCATCCTGACTGCACTTCAGGGCATGATGTGCTGAACTGACTGCTAATGGCATGTTTCAGTTCTGAGAATTTTGAGTCTGAGCAGTGATGGAAATAATCCAAATAAGGACAGGAGAACAATGGAGGTGCGTGGTGCACTGCAACATGTGTGTCCATGGCATTGACACCACACATCATGTGGTCCCGTGTTCCTGGTGGGGGAAAACAACCCCAGTACTATCTGAGAGCATGGGTGGTTTAACTGGTTGGCAGTAGGTGCCCAGCACTGCCATATTATCAGCAATTCCTGCAAGAATTTTCCTATTTACAGAATTTATTGCTTTTATCTTCCAGACCAGATTGCTTTCATTTCTTGTAGAAAGGTAACTAAAATAAAAATTAAAAAAAAAAAAACACCAAAAAAACCCACACCCAAACAAACAAACAAACAAACAAACAAAAAAACTCAGGAGGTGAAAATCAAATAATTTAAAAAGAAGTTGCTTGTCAGCAAAGAGGAGGAAACCATCTTGTTCTGGTAGTATTCTGCATCTGCACTGAAACACAAGACAGCAGCTGCCTTGGAGCTGCTTCCCCAGCAAGGAAAGACATTCATCTACAGTTAAAGATTCAGTGCACAGAAAGCAGAATGACGACATCCCCTCTCATTTCCATGCCCAACAACATGCGCTCCAACACACAGCTATGCTTCTTCTACAATATCCCTTTATTTTCCTTTATCTCTACTTTTCTATCCCCTTCCTTCCTCAAGCCCTTATTTGAGCTTTATATTTTCTTGTGTTTAATTTGGAACTCATGTTCTTCAGTGAACAAATCCTTCTCCCTTTGTCTCTCAACAGAGCCTCCATTGCTTTACATCCGCTGGGAAGAACTGATCCACTTATCTCCCAAATTATATTTCAAGAGCCTGCAAGCCTGTCTTCACAGATAAACTGGAAAGCACCCCAACTGGTATAAATACAGGACATAGCGTTTTCTGTTCCTTTCAGCAGTAGATGATGATTACCCAGTTTTGCTATAACATCAGTTGCTACCAGAGGGAACAGTATGCCCTACCATTCCCAATATTCAATCATTATATGGTGATTTTTATTGTCTGTTATTTTATATTAAAGTAGCAATTAGCCCACTCAGAACTTGATATCTCCTGTTTAAACAGGGAAGATAGTTTCACCCCCAGACTTCTCATGAAGTAAATATAAGTCAAGAGAAAATAGATACATCCAGCAAGCAGCTCAGATATCATGGGAAATGGTTGTTGGTGCAATGAGTCACAGCAATGCCTTGTTATAATTTCTGCAGGCTCCTTTCTGGCTGCAGAAGGCAGAAATCTCTCTTATTGGATTTTGTTTTGTTAGGAGAGTAACAAGCTCTCCCTCAGTCAGATCTATACTTATACTTCCCTTATACCTCTGCATCTGATTCAAAAATCACTGAATGTAGCAATGCATCCCTTCCTGGAAGAGAGATATGTTTTCCTTAAGCAGCAAACGCAGTGTCTTCAGCAGAATGTTGATTATCTAATTGCCTCTCAGTCAAAGTATTGGAGTAAATATAAAGCAGCCATGTCCCTGGACAGCGGTGTGCTCCACTCAAGCAACACTTCTTCAACAATTTCTGACATCTCCATTTTACTGTCATCGTGAGTTTTGTAGACTGGGACAACACTGCTAGCACCCTAGTAGTCCTGCAAATGTTCTTAGGGATAAGCTGCCAAAGAACATCTTACTGCATTAATGTAATGATGTGTACATTTGCTTTACTTGATCTCACATAATCCATCATAATCTTCATGAACAGAAAAGTTTGAATCAGCTTTACTGATAGAAATTACATTCTCACTATTATCTCTCTGACAAATCAACCACTTCGCTGCTGAAGGATCCATATTCCTTTGACTTACAAGGTGCTTGGTAAAATTGCTCTTCCGGGGAAAGTAGAGTTTTAAAACCATTGGCCAGAGAAAGCATCCAGTCAGAGGCTCTGCTTGGTGTTTGTTTTTGGTTTGCTGTTTGTATCACACATCCTGCTTTATTAGAGAAGAGTAACTGAAGGGGAAAAAAATGAGGAACAGTTAAAAGGATGTGAATCTCATCTTCCTTTAAACACATTTACTATTAGGGAAGAGATTGTTTAGTTGTTTATAATTTTCAGTTTTTCAAAAGGAAGATGTTAAACTCTAGAGTACATTCAGTGCCAGGCACTGAGGTGACTGTTTCTTATCATCAGACAGATAAACTCAGGAGCAAGGTTGCAGAAGCAGACTGCGGGATCTCCATAACCAAACCTCCTAAGGGGTGCTCAGACAAACATCTGCCACAATGGGGTTAACATCAGCAGCCTGGCTTTGGATCTGGGGGCTGGACCTCTGCTTGTCCCTTCTGTGGTTACAATTGGGATAGTTCAATTAATATTGCTCCCCTGAATTCCCATGGCTACTTCTGTGTTCCTCACTTTGTCCCTAGCCTTAGAACACCTGCTGTAATTAACTGTGTGTCAGTGACATACTATATGAAATAGAAAAGGAAGTCTTGGTAGTGAGAAAAGTGGTTCCTACCAACACCGAATTGTTATCAAAATTTAATGAAAGCTATTGTGTAAATAAATCCCCAGTTGCAGGTGCTGTGAGTGAGGATTTTTCAGTGTGAGATGAGAAGGCTTCAGGGAGGCTCTTGGACAAGATGCAGGTTAGTGCTTGGACACTGCCTGGCCCTTGGCATCCTCAGCAGCCCAGGGGTGGCACATTCCAGCATAATACTTGCTTGCCCAGCTGGGAAGAGCTGTTTGAGAAGAAAATGGTACCAGAAGTCACATGCTCAGGCCTGACATCCACATGCACACCCCTAGAAAATATTTGAATCATGCTACCTTAGACTCAGCCCAGAAGTCAGGGTAGGGTGAAATGGCTTAAATACCCTTTCCTCCTCTTCAGTAAAGAAGCAATAGGAAAGCATACGGTTCATGTATGACATAAACTGTTTCCTACCTTTCCTATTGCTTCTTAACTGTCCCCATCCATTTCTTGTCTGGGTTTCATGTTTCACCTAGTCTTTGCCAGAAAACAGTTGAAGAAAAAGAGCAGGACTTCTGTGCCTTTTGTTGCATTTTAGCTGAATATTCATTACAACTGAACAAAAGTTGTCCATTTTGAAGTTGAATGATCATTTCATTTTAATACATTGCAGTTGTGTTTCTCAAAATAATTTTAAAACCACTTAGGATGGCTTCACTGGCAGCTTTACAGAAAAAGAAAGCTATTTGAGTGTTTAGACGAAGAGTTACATTTCCTGATCTGATATTTTTTCAGTCCTTGTCACAAACAGTAATTTTTCTAACTCAGATATCTAGAGTACTTTAACTATTTAAACAGTGTTTAATATATTCCATGGACAGCTGGTATAATGGCATGAATAGAGAGCAAAATCCACAGAAATTGATCCAGGTCCTAGTTTTGTGACATATCTCTCATCCACACCTGATTGTAAGATGCCCAAAGTCCTAAACAGATCCTCTGGCACCATTTCAAAATAAATAAATGAAATTAGCTCTGTACCTTCTGTATTATTCTTATTTTAGTAGTCTGATTTTTTACGAATAAAGTTTAAATTGCTTGGAGGAAATTACTCAGATTAAATTGCTACTCGGGAAAACTTTGGGATAGCAACAGTCTCTTTGTTTGGAGTTTACACAGCGAAACGAAGTCCTGCACCATATCTAGGGGACTTTGAAGCCCAGAGCTATTGCCAGCAAATGCCAGCAAATGATAGTGTTGTGAGTCTGCTCTCTACCACCTGGGTAAGATACTCCTTCCCTGGCTTTCTCACTCTTGTTTTTGTCCTGGCTTATCGCAGATAAGCTCTGAGTACCCTGCTGTGTCACGACCTCAATGGTAGAAGATGTTTGCATGGAGGGCAGCAACCCCTGGGCAGTGGCAGTGGTGCCTTGTTATTGTCAGTCTGCCTTCTCCTCAGCGATTTCCAGAGAAGCCATCGCCTGCTGCCAAGCACCACCCTTTAGCTTTTTCACCCAGACCACTTAACAAAATGTCTTCCTGTGGGGAGGAGATTTACATGGGGAGTTCTCTGGAGTGAGAATCAGGACAGCCCTTCAACCAGCCCCTCATGCCTGCATTTTATGTTGCTACACTGGGCTGAAGACTTCAAAGCATGCTCAACTCTTTGCCTGTACTCCTTGCCCTGTCTTATTTTTGACCTTTCCCCTGAGAGACAGATTCACTACTGATGAGAAGATAATTCAGATCATTTGGGTCTCTTGGGAGCCCCAGCCCCACTAAGGGGAAGAATAACAATTCATCAGCAGCTTTCCTGATCTGCGTAGAAGATTCAGGCTCCTTTTTTGCTGACCCTAGTGGCTTGCCACATACAGCTGTAAAACTTTATGCTCTTAATCCAGAAAGGCAGCTGGAATTTTCAGCCATAGGCTGTCAAATGTCATATTTATAACACATTGAATTAAATTATAGTAGCAGAATAATTCTTCTAATAAGGTATTTAAGACATATTGAAATAGAAGCTTTTGTGAAACAAATACATAGGAATTTTACAGCATCAGAGCAAGAGAACAGATTGTTATTGGTAATTTAGCAGATCTGTCCTAGTAGTGTTACACACACTCATGACCTCAGATTCCAGTGAAAACCACCAGGCCATTCATCTGGAAACTGATGCTGAAAATCTGCCACTTTATAATGCCCTTACACTGGGACATCACTTACCTTTCTCTCTTTTGCATAGCAGGCCTAGGATATGCAAAAGGTAAAATTGCTGTGTGAATGTGAACTGAAAATGACTGTTTAGATCACTAAGCCCAGCTACTTGTTACTGCGTTTGACTATTTAATAGATGTTCAGCCACAAAGGAGCCTCAAAAATCTTGCCAGCTCCCTGTGAAAACTTGCAGATCTATAGCAAAAGGTCTGAACACACTATTATACATCACAGAGACAGCGGAGGGGATCAAGGTTTTTCAGCCTTGAGCTGCTGATTTCAGCTTTCATTAGAAGTTATGATGTTATTTGTCAGATGATCCTAGTAATTCTACCACATTATCTTATGGATAGAGGTAGATAATTCGATCACCTCCACCAGTCTGATTTTGGGGAAAATTACTTTGTCACCCTAGATCTGTCAAATGGCAGGTATAACCCTCTGATTATACCTCAAAGGCACTCGAGATGTTTATATTTCAGTAGAATCACCAATGTATCCTGTCCTGTCTCTGGTTGAGATCTCTCTCTGATACTTCAGATGGGAGCCAAAAAAATCACAGCAGTGAAGTTGGTGGGAAGAAAGGAAATAATAGGTCTTTATAAAGGCCAAGAAAAATGTGAGGGGTGAGATTATGTAGCTGGGGTGTAAATGAACACAATGAACAAATGCCTCCTTCTTTTGAAGACAAAGGACAAAATGACTCATCCCAAGTTTAAACTTCTCCTTAGCCTACTACTCAGCCCCATTCAAAAAGCTGTAATACTCCATTTTACAACTGATGAGGGTTTATGCCTCTCTTGGCTGGTCAGGAGTTCAACTTGTCTCTGCTCATCAGTTTGAAAATATGTTCCCATAACCTATGAGCCTGCTTTGCATTTTATTTGTTATACTGTTATGCAGAAGAAATTCTTTCCTTCACTCATTATGCAGGACAGACACTGTACAACTTTCATGCCTTTAGCAGAAATTTATTTCCTTCATCAATTTTTTTTCAAAACATGTTATGTTCCCAAGTGGAAGCACATACCTGGCTGGTTTAATTGCATAAAGAAAGACTGTCACCTGTTTTGTTTAGTGGTCTGCTTCTAAAAAGGTAAGACATTTTCACACTGGAGGACCTTAGAGGCTGCTTAGCTGCTAAAACATAGCCTGTGCTATCATAGGGATGGTTGTTAAACAATGTCCAGCTGTTCCCTTTCACACACACAATGAACACAGTTGGATGTGATGTGCAGGAGCTTGTCTCTCCCCATCTTTGAATCAGAACAAGATGTTGGCTGACCTTTCCACAAGTGACCTTAGGTCCTTAATCAGGAGGATACCTTCCCTGAAAACACATGCAAGCTGAGAAATAGTCACATTCACTGGCCATAAGCATAATAATGATAATTCAAATGTTTCACTTTGATTGCAAGTAAGAACTATGCATATGTAGGTAGATTAAAACATTTCCTGCTTTTGGGACTCCCTAAAACAGTTCGTAGAGTTAAAAAAATTTAGGGCTTTTAATAAGCTCTAGCCCAGTTTAATTAGCTCGTATTTTTATGATGTCACATCTTTAGAAATGTTATAATAATCTATAAGGAATATCTTTTCATTATTTTTTCATAATGCTGTACATAAGACAAAACCAAATTTGAGTGTTTTTTTGGGTTGCTGTTAATAAAGGATGTAAGAGCCCAGTGTCTATATAATAACTTACAGCTGTTGAGAAGCTATTTTAGTCAGTCAGTGCATACACCAAGTTTACAGCCTCCAAATAGCTATGGTCTAGCCACTTACTTCAGTCTACTTATTATTTGGCTAGAATAATCTACCCTTAGCTCCTCCTTCAGCCCCCTCCACCCCAACAAGAATCAAATGGAGAGCCATTTAAAGAAATCCAGACTTGGCTTCTGGTCAACCCTGTGACCCCAAGCCAGAGCCTCCCCACAGCTTTGCTCTGCAGGTTTGGGCAGGCTGTGGTGAGGGTGTCACAGTGGGTTCGAACCCACTGGGGACAATGGCTAGGGGAAGTGTCACCAGCAAAGCGATGGTTTTTGCTGGGTGGGGAGAGGGGTGATCTCACATGGAGCCCAGCATGTGAAGTATGGAGCTCACCCACCCAGCACGGGCAGGAGGACAGGGAGCAATAGAGGGAGGTAATGTATTTTATAGATATAGATTTACTTCTTTGTGGGCAACACAAAATGATTATTTCCCACCCCTTTTTTTTTCCTTCCTGCTAAATTAGGGGAAATTTCATATCCTGATATGAATGCAGCCTGGCACTGGTTGTTTGATTATTTAATTATGATTTTTTTATTTTACAAAAAATTATTTTCATTGGATTTGGTCACTACCTCTAAAATTGCTTCATACCTTTATGTTAGCCTCATTCCTGAGATGGAGCATATCTTTCTAACAAGCCCCACATATTAATTTATATGCTTATTTCTGCCAATTATTTTTTCTGGGTTTTTTAGGGAGGAGGTTCACTGTTTGCTTGGTGCAGGATTTCATAAGGCTTTTTTTGAACCAATTCTTTTAATGAGCATTGGAACCAGTCTAGGAAACCATGATAGAAAGTAAATGCCTTTTAAACAAAAAAAATATTACAACTGAGTTATCTGCTGCCTCTGCTGGGGTAGGTAGGATTGTTATGCTTTTGTATACGAATTGCTTTGGGATAATAATGTTTCCTACCTGCTTATACATTTTTCATCAGAGAAATCAAGAAAAAGGTTGTATCATACAGATCTGTAATCGTAGCTGCTTTCCTGTCCTGTAGCTGCAAGGTAAAGATGAGATATGTTTTCATACTCAGAAAAAGGGTCAGAGTTAGAGGGGGGGGAAAGAGTATGAAAGTGCAAAGCCTTGGATATAAGTAGCTAGCCCCTAAAGCAGGTGCTAACAAGACCTTCTTGACAACCACTGAGTTTTGTGCATAGCAGAGGAAAAGTTACAGCTGAAAGAAAAGAAACAGGCAAGGAATAGCATTGTACTGTATCTGACTGGGATTATAGCAGCTGAATGAGTCATTGTTATAAAATATGGGCAGCAGAGCGTCCTTTCAAGTCTCTCAACACAGACTGAATGCGGTTCTGACCAAGATGACAAAATTCATTTTGATTGAATAGTTGTCCATATTTTTAAATGAAATGCATGTGGGGCCATTAGCTCAGCTCCCCGTCGAAGGCGGCTGCGCCGCAGCCCTGCCATATGTTTGGCAGTGTTTGAAGCACCTGGCATCCTCCAGAACAGACAGGCACATTTGAATGGGGATAAATATTGAACCGTCTCACAGCCTTCTCTTCCAACTCCAGGGTAGGTATTTTTTACATTAACAAAAAGTACATCGCACAATACAAAAGGTTGGGCAAAAATTTATGTACATAAAGTGTTTTATAAAACCAGAAAGGAAGAGTAGGACGGGACTGGCAGGGATCCTGGACTCCTCCTGTGTCTGTGGAGAACAGGATGGGCAGGGACACAGATTTCTTTCTTTGTCTAAAGGCTTCAGGGACTTGAGAGTGAAAAAAATACAAATAATAATTTGTTCTTTTATTATGGATTTATCACAGTATTATTAAAGCTAATATGCAGTTTCTCAGCCTGGAATAATCACTCCCACAAGTCCCATCCCTATCAAATTTTCTTCTCTTTAATACCATTAAGAAACTGATATGCTTAGCTGCATGCTGAGATCAGTCATGTCCTTTGGCTTAAAAATGAGCAGGTTACTTTGTTGTCAAATAAGGTTTAAATGTTTGGTGATCCATGAATCAGAATTTCAAAAAATAGGAATATTGCATGTCCTTGTGCTTCTCCTGGGCCATTTTTTTGGTTTCTTTTTCTAAATATTAACACAAATTTATGGTATGTTTTGTGCTTTAAAGAGCTATTGATTACATGGAACACAGTTAGAGCAGTCTCAATTAGATCTGCCACCAAAAGGTGAACTCAGACGGGAATAGGTGAAAGCAAAGACTAGGACAATACCCAGAGAACAGAAACCCCATCACATGACAGAATTGAAAAGGACTTTGCTAGTTTTATGTTGTAAAGGAAAGTCTGGGAGAAGGCACCATTTATTTCTCTAAGCATGTCTCCAGGAGCAAAAGGACCTTTGTTCTGAAGGGCACTACGACACACGGATATAAACCGTGTGGATACATTCGCGCTGGACACAAAAAGGTCTGGCAATGAAAGGAGTGAGAGTCTCAGTTTGACTTCTAGGAAGTCACTGGGGCCTAAAACCACAGTTTGAAGATACTTTTTCATAACTGTATTAATGAAGTGTAATGATATGGTTGTCTACATTAGCAGGTAAACGGCTTTAATGAGAAAATAAAGTGCCTTCTTTAATCACTTTAACAGTGTTCCTAATACCAAAAATGTCTTCCAAAATAGATTAATGAGGAATACTGAGGGTTTCCCTACACACTTTCTGTCTGGCCATAGTGCAGCATTTATTCTTTTAAATACAGTGCAAAGGTGGAAATGAGCTGAGTGTTTATGTTGTTTCACTCCTTCTGAGAATCATTTTCAGATCCCACTTGAATCATTTTTCTGCCTACAGCTGCTTCCACAAACATCTCAGTGGTGGACTCCATCTAAGAAATCCTTGTGCTTCTGCCAGGATTTCTTTTCTATTCCACCTCCCCACCTTTTAAAGAAATTATTAGTACATGGCCATAATGATTCAGTAAGGATGCTGTCCTTGGGACATAGGAGTTTCTGACAGTGTTTTATTAGTTAATGTGGGTGCCAGCTCTGTAAGAGGAACATTGCTGTTTGTTTTTCTAGATAGCTATTATGACTATTCTGTTTTTTTTGTTTATAACATTAATCTTTGGTGATCTATATTCTATAGAGTGTTGAAGTACAAATAAGCAAAAACCAGGCTTTTTTTGTGCTGTATTTTTTATCTGAAAAATAGGCAAAGTGTTATAATTCAAGCAAAAATCTGCTAAAATGAAGGAGTTGCACATCATCCACATTAACCATTTTTGCTGCAGCTGAGCACTGATGAGCATTACCATGGGAAGATGTGTGTTCCCCACCTTGCTCACTGTGCCTCTCATGGGAGAGCCTGCAGGAATGCTGAAAAAGCAGGACCAGAAAAGTGTAGAGATAACTGCATGCTCATTTACTAGCACCAAGCACTACTGGAAGTCCATAAAAATTAAAATAAAACAAGGGTATGGTGATGTGATAAAAATACAACTCTGCATATCAATATGTTTCATTCATAAGAGGTGGTTCAACCTCTGTGGAATTACACTGCTCACTGCAATGAAATGGCTGTTGCACTAACAAAAGCCAAGCAAGGTCATTATCTGCATTTCCAAGTATTTGGAAAATAAAATGGCATGGCCTTTTCATCTATGTATGTTATTTTGTTTGTTCTTTAGAAACTGTAATAACAGCAGCCTCAGACTGTTATTTTCTTGTCCTTATGGTACCAAAGAAGTAATATACCCTTTGAAAACACACCAAAATAAAAACAGCATGAAAGAGGAATTCCTGAGGCTGGTAGCCTGTAAAAAGAGCTACCATCTGTGTTCAGGTGCCAGGAGAAAAAAATACATGCCACACTGTCCTATCAACTCTGCTTAGGCTCCAAGCCTTAGCGGTACCAGCTCTGAATTTTTTGCACAATCCATATTTGACATGGATAGGTCAATAATCACACCATATAGTATCATATGTATGTATCAGATCACATTGTCTACTCCATATCTGCTATATAATGCATCACAATACGGGTATTGTTTCTTGGTACAATAAATACATTTAACTGAACATTTTCCCCATCATTTTTTCAAATCAGTATCTTTAAGGGAATTCAGGGGCAGTTTAGAAAAATTTGTACATTTTGTTAATAGTTTATGGTTTTCTCTGCTTGGATTCCTTTAAAGGACCAGGCGGAGAAGCTCTTCATTGTTTTGACTCAAGGTTTTTTGGTTTACAAAGCAAAATCCTGATAAAAGCTGTGAACTTCTTCAGTAATTGTATGTAAGGTCTCAGATACTATCACTGGCTTTAACATTTTTGATTCCTGCTTCCTGGGTTACCTTGCTGCTTGTCCTTGGCCACAGCACTGCCTTAGCTTTGTTCTGCTATAGTTAAATTGCTACCTGGGCATGTTTGTATTGTTGTGTGGGCATGGCGACCTTTGGCAGTAAATCATTGGTGACCTTCGTAAAGGTGACCTTAGTAAATCATTTTGACTCAGCCAGACTGGGTTGAATGGCAAGGAACAAACAAATGCATCTTTGTTTTCAATTTAAGAGACACAGCAATTTAGATAATTTAAATTTTGGTTGCAGGAAAGCAAACTGTATGTTTATATTCCATTACCCTAGCTTTGATATATCTAGATTTTGAAATTTGTTTATAATATATAAAAAGATAAATATTTATTTACATGCATTTGTGTGTGTATGTTTATGTATGCGTACAGCAAAACTCGTGCACAAATAGATGTGCATTACACACATGGCAATAATATAGCTCCATCATTAGGGAAACATGGGGACTTCTAAGTCAGTCATGGAGGTCCCTCTGAGATTTTTGGAGAGACACAGCCAGTTCCAGAGGGTGATCTATACTCATCTATTCAAAATGAGAGGTTGCCTGCTGAGAAATCCTATGTGACTAATTCAGAGCAAACACGTAACATTCAGAATGCTAAAGTTAGGGACAGGAAACCCAAACCAACTGTGTTCCCAAAAGAACACTCTTTTGTGGAGCTGACTGATCATGCACCACTTCTGGTTCCTACTCTTGTTTTTTGTGGTGGTGATAATAGTGATGGTGGATACCGCCAAGTTAGAAAATATGTTTTCCACTTTAAATTAGAAAGTTTTGTGGGTTTTTATAATGGTTATGGTAGTTATTAAAGAGGAAATTGTTCATGTTGCCAGTTCATATTTTTGTTTGTTTGTTTGTTTAATTTTCTCCTTAAAAATGTCTTTGAAGCATATAATTGTATAAATGTGACTTGGTCACTGAAATCACTGGGTGGACTTTAAAATCATGAGGGCAGAAGGAAAAGGGAGGAGAAGAATTCATGAGATCTACAGTAAAGAGAATTATTAATCTGCTGAAATATGTGCCTCTGTTACTATTGGCTCTGTGAAAAACTGATTTCACATGTTATAATGTGCCTCCTAAAATGGAAAAAATAGGAATGGGTGTGGAAACCTAAATTTTTACAGCATATGAACACTTCAATCGCTTAAGAAGGCATTTGTAGAATACAATGTAAATTAGATCTGGAAAAAAATGCAAAACCATAAGAGAACCAAAATTAAAACACAAAAATCATGTGTTCTGGTTTAACGGTGAGATTTGGCAATAACACCTCTGGGAGCTTCTGAAAGGAAAACTCAGATTCTTGGCTTAATGTGTAGCACAGAGATTGCCTTGAATATAAATTTTATCTCTGCCTTTCCAGTACATTTTCAGAGCCAAATTCCAGCACTGTCTGAGAGAATGTTAGTATTTCTCTACAGTGATGGTTTGAATCAATCGTTCATTTTATAAGCAAGGAAAATAATTCCGATGAAGGTCTTTGTTTAAGTAAAATAAGTGGAGAACACACTGTGTCTAATGCAGGCTTGTTCCTGAGCTACTGTAAAATAGCATGCAGTGCTTTGCAAAATTTGAAGGACGTGGTAAGTGCACTAAAAGAAGTGGTAACTGCACTTTTGGAGATAGTAATAATCTGATAAAAAAAAATCATTAACTAACTTAGGACCATTTTGGTGTTATCTTGGATGAGAGGGTTTAGGGCTATAGTAATTTGCAAAGCTAATCTAGTCCAGTGATCCGCAGGCTGTGACCTTTGGCAACCCTCCTGGTGATGGGAAGAATAGAGCATCTGGATGCCAGGAAGATAAGAAGGTTGGGAAGGCAGCTGGGTCTGCAAGAAAAAGCAACAAAACTCCACTCTGTGAGGTTAGTAAATATGTCTTTTGTTTAGGTAGATGATGGATAATTTGGATGCATTAGCACCTAATTTTCGAAAGTTATTCTTGAATTAATATGCTTCAGTTTCACAGAGGCCAAACTAAGAAACTGTGCCAATTTTCATAGCTTCAAAGTGATATTGCTTTTTAAATTAGATAAACAGAGCTTCCAAAAATTATGTCAACTATGTGTCAAGTTGGCATTAAAAAAGAGAAACACCCTCTGTAAGTATCATTGAAATAAACAAGTTAGTGGCTAGTTGTAAAGGCCATGAAGGGAGTAATTTAGGAGAATATGAGTTCCTGACTCCGGAATTCCAGTTCTCTGACCCAAACAACAGCACTCCCACGCACTGGGGAATGTGAGTATGATATAAGCATGGGAGTGCCAAGGCTGGAAAGCTATATCAAAAAAGGCCAAAGACACAGGAAACTGAAGATTTGGATCTGAATTTAAAATTAACCACTCTGGCCCTTGTCTAAAATTAAGTCCAACTCCCCTGAGTTTTGGGTAGAGGTCAGCATGATATGGCAGGGAAGTCATTGAGAAGAGGCAAAAATGAAATGGTACACCCAGGATGGCAAGAGGGATAGTGCTGGAGCTGAAAGATGCTGCTGAAGACAGGGATTGTTTTCAAGGCAACTGCATGCAGAGAAGGAGTTGGAGAATTGAAAGGGGATGAATAAAGTGGAAAGAACTTAGGTTTCATGATGGTTCTCATATGCCATCAAAACATTGCTCAGCTTAAGTGATTAAGGCAGGTTTGGCACATAATTGCTCTAAAATGAAAATATGGAAAATGAATGCTGCTTTTAATTTTGCAGGAATGAATCCCAGATATTATTCAGATATCAGTGTCATTTTTTAACCAAGCTGCTCTATTCTGAAAGCAGAGACACCTCTCAGTCTTCCCAAGGAGGTAAGTTTCCTCTTTAGTCTGGTTCCAATCTCAGGAAAAAACAGATATATGAACTACAAGTTGCTTGTATGAACAACCTCGTGTCCAAACCTCTAGAGCTTTATCCATCACTGGTGATATACAGTCTTAAAACAAAACAGTCAATGGGGTCTAGAAACAATTATTAACATTTTTCGCTGCTTTGTTATACTGACTTCACTGAGCTAATAATAATGATGAGATTTTGAAACTTCAAAAGATTTATGGAGGCAAAATATTTGTTTCTTTTTGCTAAGGTCTTCAATGTATCTCTGCCATTTTTGGAAGCTACAGCTTTTGTAAAAATTCTTTCTTAAAGGCTTTTTTTGAACTTTTTGAATGGTCTTGGGATTAATAGTGCTAATAAGACAGAAAAAAAATTGTATTACAATTGGGGATTATTTGAGGAATACTTGAAAAAGAAGCCAGCCTTCCCCTTGTTATTACGAAATATGTCCATCATGGTTTCATGAAAGATGCATCTCACTGTATAAAAGCCAATCAGATGAAGTGCTCTAGTTGCAGCTGTGATTGTAATGGGGAGTGACACACCCTCCAAAGTCAGAGAAAAAATTAAAGACTATCCCAAATTCTTCCAAAGGTCAAATGTGGATTTGGGTTTGCAGTTGGAAGCCAAACGCAGGAGGACATCACCATGGAGTCTAGGAATTTTCCATTTGGGATCCCTATTTTACAGCAGATTCATCTCTCTGTAATGCAACTACAAGCAAACATTGACACGAATACCAAAGAGACAGGAAAGATCCAGATCCATATCTGAAGTTTACATTTGCCTCGTTTCTGGTCTCCTGGTAGAGGGACGACCAAGTGCAGTTCATAGATGATCTGGAGGCAGTGCTATGCCTTCTTTCCCTTTTTTTTTCCTTTTCCTCTTATTTTCTTTCAATCCAAGCCTGGCCAAAAGATATGACTCCTGCTATGAAAACAGTGTATGTCATCAGATTTACTAACAAATTTTCTTCTATGATTTATGGTCATGGAAAGGAGTTTGAAGACTTTCTGAAAGACATCCTTCTTAGTCCTTCCTTCAATCCTTTTGGAAGGCTTGGGATGGAAAAACTAGACCCTTGAGAAAAAAATAAGAAAAATTACAGGAAATTGTTTCTTTTAGAATAAAAATAGAGAAAAGGATGGAATAATGTCTAAAAAGATGTTATTACTGATTTATTTTATTGCTGCATTTACTGTTTCATTTCAGTGGTTTAAACCACATTCAACAATGAGCAGTACTCCCAGTGAAATGATTAGATATTTCCAGGGCATTTATTCTCTAACTAGACTTTCCAATGTTATGGCAACTATAATTCCAATATTTTTTGGGCCAAATTTATTGTTAGCATATAATACTTCACTGCATGTATTACATTACCATGAATGCATGTATGGAGATGTTATGGACATTTTAAAGCTTTAAATTTAGAAATATGGGGGTTTTGTGTTAGAGCTCAGGATACCAACTGTTTCGGACCTGTATGGTTAACATTTCCTTTAGTTTACAAGACAATATGGCAATGCTCTCCAGTTTATTTTTCCCCTGGTCTATTTCAAAGAGGAACTGTCAGCGAAAATTACTTTTTCTTTTATGGGTAGAAAACCTCCATTTAAAGCACTGTCCTCTACCTAATTTTATTTTTTAAAGTATATTTTTGTATTTTCTACACAAATGTTGGAGCTATTGGTGTATTCCTCGTCATTAAAGCAAAAAAAAAATTACTACATATATTTCAGTCACCCCTCAAATTTTCTATTTTCAGAAAAAGAATGAAGAAAATTTGTTTGGTGGGGTTTTTTCATGAGAATTTTATATCCCTAGCACATATAAGAACTCCAGGTCTCCCTCAGGGCCATAGGAGTTTATTTAGAAAGTTACCTGTTCATCTTTCAGGAGTCTTACAGTTATCCTTAAATACCATGTTACAACCAATTTCTTCCACCACTGCCCAAATGCTACAAAATTTGTGAAAAATCTCTAACTGTACACCAGAACTTCAGTCAAGACCAAACATATTATATGTGATCTAGTAAGAACTAGGAAGAACTGTATTTTTTAATGTTACAAAACAAGAAACTCAAGTAAAGCACTGGAAGAAACGTCACATAAAGGACTTATCACATAATACATTGACAGAATGGCTGAGCCTTGTGACAATGGAGTTGCTGTAGAGAAGAAGCAAGACAATGAGAAGACTTTCAGACTATTTAAAACTTACATCAGAGCAGGGTAGTCTTCACAGAAGAAGTCTGCACTGGCAAATGCAGTCTACACAATCAAGGTATGACCACCATTGAGGCTATCGTTTGGATTTTACAAAAATCCTTTATTACTTTTCAATTAGTACATTATGGTGGGACAGAAAGAAAAAAGGTGCTAATGCAGGGGAAGAGCACATTCAGGACTGCGCTGCTTGTTCCATGAAACAGTATTTTTCTCTTCACAAAAATAAACAAAACAAAAAACAAAAAACAAAAAACAAAAAACAAAAAACAAAAAACAGAAAACAAAACAAAACAAAAACAAAAACCAAAACAAATAAACAAAAAAACCCACAAAAAACAAAACAAAAAAACCCCAAACAAACAAACAAACAAAACAAACAAAAAAAAACACAGACAGAAAAAACCCAAAACCAACCAACCAACCAAACAAACAAAATCTAGATCTTCCTTCTGCTATATAAAGGTCAAATGGTTTTGCCAAAGATTCTCAGGCATCAGAATTACCCCAAATGCATGCAGCAGGGCTGCTGCCTGTCAGTAAAATATTTGATGCAAAAGATTTATCTGCGTTTTTCAGTTTCTTATCCTGAACTAACAGTGGTATATTATGGATCAGGCAACTAATGCCAGAAATTTGTATTATGTCATGCAACATCCACTTGACAGCTCTCAATTTCCCACTTAGTCAAGTTCCTTTGTCATATAAGTGGTGTTTGGGAAGAAAATGCTTGCCAGTTTCAAAATCCCCAATCTAAACAAGCTTATACAGTGATAGGGTTTAAAAGTATGTGTCCTATTCACATGCCATTCATTCTTTTCAGGTTTATTCCTAAGAGAGCTCCTGCATTACACATACACACAGTTTGAGCTATATAACCTTTTCCAAGACCAGCTTCTGCAGCCCTGTCTGGATGCTTTCTACGTAGGTACCAAGTCCTCAGATTCACAAGCAATTGGCAGCCTTTCATGCCAACCTTCACAATTCCAATTAAACTCTCAGTTATTTGTCACAATATACATTTCTCATTTAGATTATTCTCATCAAATTCTGCAGATGGAAGCTGCAGGGTATTTGCACGTATTCTGAGGAATACAAGTGAGGATTTTTATTGTTACTGTAAGGTTTCTCCTCATCATTCTTCACTCCCTTACACGTTTTGCATAGTGGTAAAGTGACAGTTGCTGAGCCGGGTTTTTAAAATGCATGTCTATCTGTCAGTTCCAATGTGTCTCACAGTGGCATGCATTAACTTATCATGCATGAAAGTACAAAAAGATTATGCTGCGGTGAAATGTTAACAAGGTCATATCATATACACACTAGCTCATTGCACTTTTCTTCCTTTCATTGCTCCTATTAGGCATTATTCCATGTCATGCATAAATAATGTTGCTCTGGAGAGAAAGTCAGTGTACTTTATATTACTGGTGCTGCCATACCATTGAGACAGTCTGAACTTCTGGAGTGAATGTCAGAGCATGGCACTTGCTAAATTATTGGTACCTAGCCATCAAAGACAGATATAGTGGATTAATGCAGGTATTCATGAATAGATTACTTTCTGCTTTGCATCGCCACAGCAGCAGCCATATTGAGGTAGTTTTCACATAAATGGGGTTTGGCAAATCAATGTCTGGCACCACACATCTGATTTTATGGGGCTTTTTTGCAGTGTGTCAGACTGTACTGGGCAAACCATGTGGAAGGTCAGAAAAGCATTAAAAGTGGCCAATTTGTGCACCAAGGAAATATTTCACAAGCAGAAAGTTTCAGCTACTCTAACAGAGAGCCAGAGATAAATATTTTTCCCTCCATACAATTCTGCAGTGCTATGGTGAACATGCCAGTACATCTGCTGAAAGACCTCAGCTCCTCCCTACTCCTCTGCTCCCAAAGATCACCAGCAGCAGGCTGGGACCTCTACAGAGTCCCAGCTCCAGGTTTTCCAACTGATACCATTTGGTTTCTCTGAAATCTGTCTGTGTGGGCTATCTAGGCCTGCTGCCTGCTTCCCACCCTTTTTTATTCCCTCCAGATGGACAACTGTGAATTTTAGGCCAGATATTCCTAGCAGGTGTTTGGTAAGAGATTCACTTCAGTCTTTGACCCACAAATAAATTACCACCCACGTGCAAATTTCAGATTTAATTGTAAGTAAATCTAATATGATCCATGAGCTTTTGCTTTAACATCTGTCACAGTCTTTTTTCGCTGGTGTATTTTTTAGAATCGATGTGTATTTATCAGGAAATCTTATTTTTTTCAGGTCCAGGTTAAGTCAAAGTAAAGTTATCTATAGCAAATACTTTATTCCCATGGGTAGCAAACAATGGCCAATTACAAATGGAGCCATAGAGGTCAGCATAGGGTGAAGGGGAATTGAGAAATTTTTTGTTAGTAGAGAACAAAAACACCTGCTGTATTGTTATAGCTAATGCCAAAAATACTGCTTGGTTTATTTCAGCTTTAATGGATATTTTTGCACAACTAGACAGTCATTTTAGTTTACTTGATAATTATGGGAAAGGAAATCTAATGCAAAATCTGGCTCAAACCAATTGCAAGATTAATCTGTTTAAAGTACAGTTGCAGGCAACGCAGGTTCCCCACCACATCTGCATCCAGTCCAAGAGCCCCTGAATCTGCTGTTATCCAGCAATGCTTGCTGTTATAAAGGCAAAGAAAAATTTAATGTTGACTTCTTGAAATACAGATGAGTCACTTTGGCGATGTAACTCATACAGTGTTTGGTGGTCTTTGCAATGGACTTCAATTCTATGCATGTAACACCATGAGGCTTTAATAAATCTGCAAGATAATTAACACAGACGTGAATAGATATATAGAAAGTGATCTATTGTTGTTCTCTGTTAGGCTGCTATCAATAGTTGATATTTATGGTTCTCAGTTTGAAGAAGAAAAATCTCAGTTTCTGACTCCAGGGAGACAGAAATTCCTGGAATAAAAGACTGTGAAATAGGTAGCGATCCCTCTGGGTGTGGCATCCTTCTCTGGGATTTCATTTCTTCCCTGAGACCATGAGGTAAAGCCATTTTAATCTCAGGACTTCTATTTCATTGTAAATCCCAAATGATCCTCTCTGGGGCAAACCAGAGAGTGAGAAATGAAGCAGGTGTTTTAGCAATCAAAGACCCTCAGCTCAGGAGAAACTATCACCTCATGAGGGCTCAGAGGAGAAGCAGCCACACTTTTCCTACTTGCCATAGATATCCTCATTGATACAAAGCAGAGTCATGCTGGGTTTGATCAGGAGATGCAGTTTTTGGGACTTGGTGTCTCATGAGCAGTGTCACAGTGGGACTGTGGTAGAAGTAGAACCCTGAAAGCCCAGGAGTATTTGGGATGAGGGATTTCTCATGATGAACAGCCAAGTCACAGATTGAAGTTTGTCCTTCAGACAAACCATGAGACAGTTTAATGTGAAGCCTGGCAGTTTTCTGATGTGCCTTGGACTTCATTTTATTGCAAATTCTTCTCAGATGACTTCTTAACATAAAAATCTTCATCTTAGTTGGAGCTATCACTTTCAGATAAAAAACATTTCATCAAATAATTCTAGACCAGCTCTACCACTGAGTCTATTTGGATTGTTTTACTTTGGGAGAGTCTCAATAAAAGCAGACTATCTAATTTCACTTTAGTTTATAGTTTCTAGCATGTACGTTTGAAAAATGAAACTTCTGTCCTCAGTACAATCCCAGTTCCAACATTTGTTTCATTTTGGGAAGTAATACTTAAACCTATGAACAAATTGATTTAATTTGGTTTGCATTTAGGTCATCAAGATATCAGAAGTGGACTTCAATTTTCCTGTGAAATTGTTCAGATTTTGACAAAATCTCCCATGGAAAAGTACCACAGGCTATTTTTTCCTGTTTCTAATGTAGTAATTTTCTGCTACTCAGAGACTGCTAAAATTAATCCATACTTTCAGATCAGGAAATATTATTCCTCCAATGGATTGTCTATGAATAATGAAAAACAATTGCAAATTTCTTTCCTGTATTTTCTATTCATCCTTTCCACCTGAGCTCTTCAAATTTCCAGCTTTACTTTTCCCATGGAGCAGCTGTGGTGGTCCTACTAGATGTTTTGTTTGGATGGGCAAGAACACAGCTGGGTCCTTCAAAAGAACTTAAACAAGAGGAGGAGATGTATGAATCTGAATTTTCCAGGACTCTCTGCATCCTGCATAAGTGACCTGTTTCAGGGTTTCCTGGGGGAAAATTCCAATGTGACAACTGGACTAACCAAAAATAATGCTGGCACATGCAAACATGTACCATCACCAAAATAATTTCATCAGGAATGAAAATCTGCTGTGTGCACTGTCACTTTTTCCACAGTCACTGTTGTTTCACAAAGTTTTGCCTTGTATGTAACTTGCTACTCCATGTCAGTTTTAAACACAGGTCATTACTGCCTTGTTTTATAAACTGTCATTTTACTTGATATATTTAACTAAAGGCTAATGATGCTTGCCATTTCTGTAGTATGACTAATGCCTTTGGACTTGGACTTCCAGACAACCTCTGAAGTATATTAATTTCTGTAGTTCCTACAGTGAAGAGGATTATTAGCAAAATGCAAAATTTCAGCTTTTTTTACAAGAAGGAATTCAGCACATATTCTGATATACTTATGGCTTCAAGAAAGCAACAAAACTGGGGAAGGTTTATTTTTTTGTGGTGAAGGTGATGTTTGATTGCTGTTGAATACTTTTCATGTATTTTTAATAGTTAAAATTCAATATTCACTGAAGGATCAAAGCACAACAGGCCAGATATTACTCTCAGATGTATATGTTTGGCTCATATTTTTTCTGGGAGCATCTGAAATTTGAGGCACAGCCTTTTGCATCGGGCACTTTGTAACCTGGTGGAAAAGAGGAGCTGCTGCTCCACTGGGCAGCAATGTCCCCCCAGGTGCTCTCTCTCTTCACAACCTTGTACCAGTGGTACCACTGGGTTCACATGCAGCTCCCAAGGAGGCAGGAAGCAGACAGAAGAAAGGAATGGATCTATCTGGGGTACTGAGTTTCTTAGAACTGCTTCAGGTTCACAATCCCTCATGCTAGCTCCTCACAGTTTCTGCCAAAGCAGCTCCTCCTCGTTTTTGCACCTTCCACACCCTCTCACTTCCCATCCTTTAATCTGACAAGTTCACCTATTGTAATCAAGTCCCACAGTGCAATCCTGGTGGTGCCAGGCACTGGGATGTCCAACCTCCCCAGGCTCTGTCCTGGGCACTGAATGAGTCCCCTGGTCCTGCCAGGCAGTGCAGGGGTCCTGTGCCACGACAGCTGCCCACAGGCCTGGTTCCCATATCCAACACACCCATCTGACAGGGGCTGCAGGGACTTCTGATTGGGCTAAACATCACTTTTCCCACCATGCCAGCTAGTGCACAAGGTCCTGCAGTTGCTGGGTGGGCTGCTCAGAGACAACTGCCCCTTGTAAATCCCTCCGGATTGTTGTTTTATTAGCCCAGTCATGCCCAGTGGTAAAAGACAGCAAAGCCTGACTTTGAAGTCTATCAACTGGGACATTCATCTGGGACAAAAAAGACAGGAATTTCAGTTCTCCATCTTCCAATGCATGTTTAAATGCATTTTAACTCTGTCAGAAATATTGTTGGAACATGGCTGAACTCCAGATTTTCTTCTCTACTGTGAGCATGGGAATGCAAAGTCATTGTGAGAGTCACTTCCTTTCTAATCAAAATAGTTTTTAATTTATCCATGCATGGTCAAGCAGCAAGAGCGATTTTCCATTCATTTATTCCAGACTAACATGGTGGCCACGTCTTTGTGCAGATCTTGATTCACATCCCCTAGAGCAGAAGAGGAAATTGAACATGATTTCTCACATTCTAGATCAGTGTACTAAATCTGTGACTGTGAACTGAAAGCAGGTATCCTCATCATGTTTAAGGAAATCATAAATTATATGCCTAGAATTGGCAAGAGTAATGCTGAGAGTACATAGGTTTTGCCTCTCTGGTTTTTGGACCATGGTTTTCTCCTTGTTGTATTGTCTTGCATTAATTGCATTGTGACCTGCCTGTCAGCATCCCCACATCATTGAGACAGCAAATGCACTCAGTTCAGGGCTGCAAGTCCCCTGTGCCAGGGAGGTGTTAACATTACATTCAAAAGTCTTGTAGCATCCAAGTCCTCTCTGGGATGCTCTCCTGAGTTGGGTTGAGTGAGAAAGAAAAGAATTTATTTTTCACTTGTGAATTTTGAGGTCACCTAAAACTGCGGGCTGAGATAGCCAAAGCTCCAGCTTGAAATGGGCAACCAGTGGACAGTGGGTGCTCTCTGCTACTGCTGCTGCTGGAGCAGGAGATGAGCACCACAGAAGAAAAACACGTCCTGCAACAGTAGCCCTAAGGCCAGCCTTGCAAACAACATTTGGGAGTGATATGGGAATAATGGAGTGTGGAAATAAAACTAGGCCAAATATTGAGTGAACATCTGGCATGGGTGCTTTCAAGCCATCATCTGTGCTTCATTCTGCTTGCCAGCACACATCATTAACTTTTAATGTAAAGAACAAACAAATGTGTTTGTGAGCAGGATGATTATCCTCCATACATTTTTTTCCATCTCTAAGCATGTTAATTATGGTTTACCCTAAAATACTCATTAATGTTAACATTCTAAGCAAATATTTCTGTAACTTGGAGAATCTCATGAGGACAGTTTGATTCTTTTCCAATCATTTGAAGGGCTTGTGTTTATTACCTAAATATTTATATGCACCCTGCTGCACTGTCACCATTTCCAAATGTTCCCAAGGTGTTACTCTATACCACTCTCGTCCTCAGTTTTACAATAAGCCTGCCATTCAGGATCTCTGTGCAAAGCAGATAGTTATTTTCATCTCCCAGATGAGGATACTATTTACTTTATTTGGAATAAAAACCATTGAGAGGCTAGGAGAACATGCAGAAAATTGCCGTAATTCACGAACTGACTCAAATGAGTTTGTTTCATCACTGATACCAGGAATGGATTTTTCCAACCTCTGTTTTATTCTTATCTCACCATCAGAACCATCAGTGTACAAACACACAGTTCCAGGATATAACACGTTTCAGCTATTATCAATTGAAATCAGAAGAATTTACACATTGGTTGTTCTGAAGTTAATTTTGCCTAGGGAATCACATACAAAATCCTGTTCTAAAAAGTGAACAAAATGTATACTCAAGCACCAAAGAAAGGAATGGAAGTGAAAATATCAATTAAATTGAAGCTTTTGTTTTTGAGACTGACTAGTTTTGGAAGTTTGCAATGAGGAAATGGTTTATAAGTAAACACATATTTTTAGAAGCCGAATTATGAAATATTAAACTAGAGCTCCAATATTAAATGAGAGGTTTTCTCCAACAAAGAAAAGTATATTGAGAAGATTAACATAGATTTATACAAAAGTGAAAAGACAAAAATGTTGCTTTCCAGATCTTCATGATCCCTGAATGAATCAAATTATGCTTATTAAATTTCTGCAGTACCTAGAAATTTTTACATATTCAAGAGTTAACAAAAATTTTCAAGTCAGGATAGGCCTCTAACATGCTAAAGAAATTCTTCTTGTTCTTGGACTTCAACAGGCCATGAAATATTTAAACACAAAAAGCTATTTCCCCAGTTACATGGCAACATTGCAGCTTTAAATATTAAAAACAATAGCAGTGTAGCATTCTAAGCAAGTACAAGAGTTCATTGGCACCAGATATCTCTCATCTTCTCTTGCTGGAGTGGCAGAAAAGATACTTTACTATAAAAACAAAGAGAGACTACTGAGGAATGCACACTCCCCAGATTCCTTCCTATCAGAGTATGGAGAAAAGAAATATCTTTCTGATTTATCTATCTAGGTGTTTATATAGCAGCATTCTCGAGAGTATCTGGATTTGTGGAGTGAGTGAGGCAAGAGGGACCATTTGCTTGTTATGGGAATAAGGTACATAATTCCCTGTGAGTGTGTGTAACCATAGCTCAAGTAAATAGCAGCAATGATAATTTTCCAAAACATCGTGAAAAGACAGAAATAGATATATATATATACTGAAAGCTCTTTGTTCTCAGGTCAAAAAGTGACACAAAAATATGCAAAGAGATGGGAGTAATAGCTGGAGAGAAATTCATCCATGCAACTGTGATGGTAAGTCTTGTTTGTTAAGCTAATCTTTTTATCCCCAGTCAGGTGGGGAAGATATTGTGGTAAATCAATTTAGAGGCCAAAAGCCAGAATTAAATATCTCAGGATATGCCTGTTACTGAGTTCAAGTAGAGAACCTTCAGAGACAAGCACAGCAGCACAGCTGTTAATACAAGACTCCTGGCTTTCTATTTCATCTTAAAGTCTAATTCAAATACTGGTTTTATATTGCCTACTTGGGTTTTGTGGTCTGTGCAGCAGCTTTCCCACTAATGTATTTTTTGCGTCAGTTTCAACCTTTTACCCACCGCGGTTCTCGTCTTTTCCTCTTCCATGTCTCTCCTTCCCTCTCTCCCCTTACACTAGCTTCTTCTAATTGTTTTCTCTCACATTCTAATCTCTTCTAATTGTTTTCTTCTGTCTCCCCTCACAGCCAGCAGCATAAGAGATCCCTTAAATAAACAGATGACAAAAATGAAGAAAAATGCCATAAAGCACATGTCTGGCTGCAAAAGCACTGTAGCAGTTTTGCTCATCATGGTCACTCCCTTGGTGCACTCATTGCCATATTGATGGCTGAGCAACAGAAAGCCTCCAGGTCTCTGCCCTTTGCTCTGTTAGCCCTGAAGGGCAGCATGGCCAAAGGAGGTGGTTTAACCCCTATTGTGTGCTATCAGCACCTGGTTTTTGTACTATGTTGTGCCCAGATGCTGGGACTGAGTGTGGGCTGGGAAGCTGAGGAGCCATGCACACTGATGTCCTGCTTTCTAGGACTATCCCATGGCTTGATCAGCCATGGATGGTGGTTAACATGAGAAGGAAATTGTATCATTTTGAAGGACAAATCCAGGAACTGTAGTAGTGATGTCTGGCATTCCCTCTGCTTACATCTCATTACTATGACTGATCTGAAAGAGAACAAAGTTGACCCTTTTATTAGGCACACTTGAGCTGTCTCTGTGGGCAAGTATGGGCAGAAGCAAGCTACTCTGCCTGTGGCCCAGAAAAAACACTGGCTCCAGATTCATAAAGTGAAAGTCCAGGACTGAGCTCTCATTATACAAATGTATATTTGTGCAGTTTCTGGTCCAGAGCAAGCTCACCGTTGCTCAACTCTGCAGACAGAAGGAGGTTATGCACATCTGCCTACCCCTGTGCATCCCTAAAGAAGTTGGAATGCCTGACATGGGAAAAGAGGTAGTGAGGGCATGGGAAGACCCTGCCATTCTTCCTTCACCCATGTGAAAGCACAGGCACTCCAGTACTGAGGCAGAGCTCTTTCTCCTGCTGCTGATCTCCAAGTGTCAAGTTACAACAGCTCCCAATACTGCTCTTCTGTAACAGGGACCAGGAATAACTATCAGTGCTCAAGGATGCTTGAGGCTTTTCATTACAATACTTAAGATAAAGGGTGCTATCTACTGTAAATGCAAAGTCTAAGCTGTGAAATCAGCACAATTTCCAGTGCTTAAGAAAAAATAAATCAGAAACTGAACTTGACTTTTTCCTTCCAGCTTTGCCTGAAACAGGTCTCAATTGTTGAGGAACTCTAAATAATCACCTTGCTGCAACTTCCAGATTATCCTGGTACAAAAATAAAAGTATGGAACACACCTATCTGTGATACTGCAAGACATGAGAGCACAGCCAGTTTGTGAATATTGTTAGCTGGGCCTCATTAATAAAATAAGGCTAATGATTTTTTCATATCCAGGACAATAAGAGGACAATGTAGAGCAGCTACATTAATGGTAAGTAGATGCTTTGGGGGAAAAATATGAGTGCTAATGGAAATTAGTTCTGTCTGCTTCAGTGTTTTGTATAAGACAGCGTGGGTGATTTTTCTGACCAAATCAGTACATTAGGGACACAGAATTCCCTATTCTACATATTAAGATAGGAACTAGGAAATTATTCAGCTTAATATAAGAATATATTATTACTTCAGTGCTTGAATAACTCTCCCAATCTCATTTCCCAACATGCAATCTTTTATTCTATCTTTTCACCCTCATTTTCCAGAAGTCTTGAACTTGCTGCTGTAATTATGAATGCAGACGTTACTGCTGTGGAAATAACACTGTGAAAATGGTCTGTGAAGACACTGTTTGAAATGGTTACTATTTAAAGCTGACTTAGCTCTACTTCTGCTGTGCAAAATTATATAACATGTGCCCTTCCAGAACAGTCCTGGAACATTTTAAACTAGTGGTAGAGATTTTTTGCAGTAGTGTGGATTTTCTGGTCAGAAAGCAGACTACGTGAGCTGTGGTTTTCTCCCCCCCAGAATCCATGAGCCAATCGTCAAGCAAAGTCATGGAGTTCCTTTAGTCACCTTCATGGTTATTTGGTCACTCAGTAGTGGCTATATTGTATCTGGATTAGTTAATTAGTTTATTTGCAATTCAGCAGTATTCAGAGTCTGAACCTTCCGTTCAGAGCAAGTGTCATGCTCCCTGTGTCCCTCTTCACAGCTGTCTCAGTACCAGCTGAGAGTCTGGGAGTCACAAGCCCCAGGTTTGTATTGCACATGCTGACAACTGACCTACAGACGCTCTCTGGGGTGAAAACTGGAACAGGAGAGAGAGTTTAAAGTTGTCCAGATCCCCTGAGATCCCATGAACAAATGCTGGTGACCTGAAGGATGGCAGATGAGCAACCCTTGTGCCCTTGGCAGCTTGAATCACTTTGTTACAGGGCTGCAGCATGAACACAAACATGGCTAAATCTAGGATATTATCTGCTGAGCAGTATCTAATACTTAATTTTAAACTTTCATCTGTGTTAAAAAAACCCAAAACAACAAAACAAACGAGATAAATGATGCACTATCAATCAAAGTGTTAGATTACATGACCTAGAACTCTCCTATAGTAATACCACTGATTAAAAAATAGCTATTTTTTTTCCATATGATAGCCCTCTCTAACTAATATGAGGGTCAAGCAGCTGAGTCCAAGACCTGGTGACTTAGTGCTGCTTGGTCCACATGCTTGAACTCTGTTTTCATTGATTTGAATGAAAATGAGGTAAGAAACATCAAGGAAAGGGCAGAGTAAGCTACACAGGAGTAGTAAACAAATGTACAAATGTATTGTATATTATGTATTATATATATGTATATGTATGTATTAAATATATGTATATTATGTAGTCTAGCATCATGCAGCCTACCTTCTCTAGGCAATCCTGATTTTTTTCCCCTTCACACTTTTCGCCCAGATAATTTCTTATTTCCAATTCCATATCATTCGGAGCTGCCTGATGCACAGATTTAATATCATTCTGAAAAAAAGGACAAGTTTTGCAAAGCAGTTACAGTTCTTAGTTTTTCTCTTTGTCACATACCTGAATCCAGGTTGGAAAGGTTCTGAATGGTAGGTAGTCTAGGGAAAAAATGGGAGAAAATTGAAATGCACACTAGCATGTCAGTATCAGAAAAATCCCATGATATGGTGGGGGAGCAAGAACAGAGTTTGTTCTTTTAAAAAAAATAAATTAAAGAGATGAAAGCAGATGGTCAAATTCAATTTTTTTGACCAATCCCAGTGCTTTGTACTGGAGTAGAGGAACTGTCAAAGTAGCTTAAACCACAATTGTCCTTTTTTTTAATGACTTTTATTTCTCTGAAAAGTTTGATTATATCACCCACAAAATTTAGATCCACAATCTGTATTTCATAATATTATTGTACTCTGTACATCAGGGTTTGGGTTAAGCCTATTAATAATTGCTGTTATTGCTCAAGCTCTAAAAACAGACTTTTCTTTTATACAAAGGGTCTGTCTCTGATCTTATTCTTGATTTATATACACATAAATCAGTGATGGATTGAGTCTCAGTTGAAATGGGGAAGCAGAGGAGCTGTGTGCAATGCCAGTCAGGCAGTAGAAGGAAAAGAAAAGATGTTAAATTGCTCTTGTGTCTGCCCTGTAAATCTCTCCTGTAAATTATTGCATCGAAGTCCCAGGGAGCTTCAGTGGTCAAAGTCTAGTCTCAAGTCAGTGGCGAGGTCTAACAAATCACCCTGTAATGCCCAGGATGAATGAATGCTTTTTGGGCTTTTGAATAGCCCGTATTTCACCTCCTGCACACATTAATATTATTTCTTTTTTAAGCCCAGAGAGGGCCAGAGGCTCAAAGACCTCTCCTCTACCCTGTGTTGTCTTCTCTCTGTTGCAATGCACAGGAACAGCCTGCACTGCTTTCCCTTCTGGTTGGTCTTCCCAAGTGGTTTTTGGGCCCCACTTTCTCACTCATGCCCTTGCTATCAAAAACCAATTTCTACTGAAAATCCAAATTCTACAAATTTCTACAATTTTACAAATCCAAATTTCTACGAAATCCAATTTCTACTGAATGTTTTGGCCGATTTACTGCCCCAAAACTTCTCCCACCCAGTCTGACCACACTGGATCAAGAACCCTCTCTTAATACACGGGCTGTGCTTCCTTCCTGTGCATCCTACACTGGGCAGATTCATCACCAGTGACACCTTTTGAAGCCACCTCCTTCAGGTTTCTGCTTGCTGTTATGCCCAGAGTTATTAACAGACCTTCTTTCTTGACATTTGGACAGTCTATGGTGATGTTGTTTCAGAATATTTCCATGCCACAAGTGCTGTTAAGTCCTGCTCACCAAATGCTTTTTTTCTACTTTGTCCACCTCTTTCTGTAGATTTCTGGAAAACATCAGGGAGTAACTTAATGTCACTGGGGAAGTCCAGGTCTTCCTAGCACTTGACCTTCCAGCCATTAGGGTTTATACTGCTTGTGCAGTTCTCTCTTATATGTTTACTTCAGAACTTATTTTCTTCAGATAGAAATGGGTACAGAAACCAGAAGTGAGTTACCCTTAGCAGATAACCACCAATTTCCACTTATAAATGAAACAGGCCTCCTCACTAAAATGTCATAAATTTTATACTAGGGCAGAAAAATGAGGCCAAGAATTTTACTTTAATTTTTATAATGGTACAGAAATTTAAAGGAACTTTTCATCAGCAGTCATCTCAGGATGGCTACACTTTGTAAGTCGTGTGAATTTTAGGGTTTTGTCTTACACTTATCAGTTTTTCAAGATGATTGCAGCGAGTTTTGGACATGTAGAACTCTATACTACATAATAGTATATAAAATAATATACTATTATTATACTAATAATATAAAAGAGTCACTGCCTTTAGTGCAGCAATTAAATATTCACATTGTATAAACCACACCCAAATCCATAATTATTTCCAACCACAAAACTGTTTCTGCAGTTTCCTTGGAAAAAAAAACCCTAGATATTTTTTCATTTCAGTCTGTTAATGTTGCTTTTTGAGATGTTAATGAACTAACTTAATGGCCTTCATCAATAGTTTTCTTCTTCATAGTTTAAAAAACAAATGTATGTGCATGGTGCATTATATAAGGCAAATTCAGTAAAGACATTGGCTTTTGAACATACTTACAAAGCAAGTTATGCGAGATTAATGCAGAGGAGGGCAGAAAGCAGAAAGGTAGCAGCATAAGAAATCTGGATATGAATGCATCAAAATCAGATAAATTGAGCCATTTCAACATGGTCAAGATTGTACACAAATGCACAAGAGGAATGTCTTTCTTTCCTCTCCACCCCACTCTGACTTCAAGGCAGTAGTACCCAGGAAACCCAGTTCAGTGGCTGTGCAGAGCCTTGCCCTAAGTGGTCAGTCCTCCTTGTCAGCTACTTGTCTGCAATTCCAAATCAACAAGACATATTCTATATGACAGACAAGGAAAAGACCAAATTTTTCATAATGCCTAGGGCACATTGTGTTGGGACCTCTTGTATCCTATGGAGATGCACAGGACAGGGATATGGTGTCTGCCTGCCTCTCTGTGCATTACTTACCCCCTCACTTTTCTGTGCTAGAGGCTGTGAGAATTTTGACCCAACATCACAGCCTTTTTGTCAGCACCACAGTCCTCACGTGGTATCTGGATAAACTGATCTAAATACAAAAGCCTTGGTATAAATAGAACTGTCACAGCAAATCAGTTTTATTTACGTCAAATTAAACAAAATTCTGCTTTTTGGCTGAGAGTTAATAGCTTTCAGCCAAAAGCAAATTCTTACCTCTGAGTTATATAAACCCCCTAAGTAGGCTGTTTATAATACAAATACTAGAAGGCATGCAGCTTCTATGCAGTGGTGCTTCCAGGTAATGCTAGCAGAAAGATCAGCTAAGCATCACAGGAATAGCAAAATGATGCTTGATGGTGGATGTGAGCACCTTACAAAGCCCTGCAAGGAGGTACCAGGCCGAAGGCTGAAGCTAGGAGACATTTATTTTTAGGGTCTTGTTTTTTAAGGAGAGCAAAGGAACCGAGAGGGGAAAATAGTGTCAACAGTTCACACAGATTGGCTTTTCATGTTTGGGAGAAGCCAAGCTAGACTGAAACTGTAACTATGATGGGATTTAAGAGTAGGCACAATAAAAGCATCCACAATCTATACCTGTAACAAGGAAGGTCACTTCTAGGAGTTTTTGATGCAGTGAAACTTGAAAAATATATTCACTTTTGCCCAAAGGCAGAGGCTGGCAGGGCAGCTTAGGGACCACAATGGTAATTGTTCCTAAGAGGAAAAAGAAAATGTTCCATAAAGTTCCAATTGCCTTTAAAAGACAGAAACATTTGAAGGACTCTTCAGTGCTGTTCCAGGTTCAGCAGAAGGAAACCTCTCACATAGGGCTGCTTTCATCTGCAGGTGTTGCCGCAGTCAACACAAATTGCTGGAGAGAGGAATAGGTCAAGGGTGGAGGGAGGTGTTACTGTGACAGCAAGCCAAAGCTGGAAAAAATAGAGCATAAAAAACAGAAAGTACAGTGTTTCTGTAGAGCCCTGAGCAGTTTAGAATCCAAAAAGGGCAAAAAAAAGGGGGGAAATGGCAAAGAGGCATCGAGAAGATTTTTTTTCTGGGAGGTTGGTCTTTATCAGTTATTTTGTTGCACTGTTGATTAATGTAATTGAAGTATATATAACTGAAATAGAAAAGGAAATAAGACTTCTTCAGGGACCCATTAATTTCTTAAGGATAAAGTGTTTGAAGGTTCAAAGGCTTTGTAAAGCTTATTTTAAATTTAAAATTTCCATTGCCAAGGGATTGATTACCATTCTTGCTTTAGCTTTGTCAAACAATAAGTTGATCCCAATCCTTTCAAAGTTTTATGGTGACGTACACACAATATTCAGCTAATTGTAAGAGGGGACTATCTTCTATACTCAAGGACAGCTATTTCAAAAAAGATCTGCAAATGTTCTTTCAAATGTTTGAAATCTTGGAAACTAACGCTTGGATCCACTGTTGGAAGTCACCGTATTATGAGGTATCATAATGATTTTTGAATGTTCCTTCTCATTGGGAAAATTATGTAACATCATACATGTCAATATTTTGGGGTATTGGAAGTTCTGGATAATAATGTAATTTCAAGCCACTTAATAATTAAGATTATATCACCCTGAAAAATGCTCTTATTTCAGGCTGAGACTCCTGTTTTTTCTGTTAAACTTTGGTTTTTTAATGTGAGCTCATCATCCTGACTCATTTCTCTCTCCTCTAACTTGTATCTATGGTTTTATATGTACTGGAGCAGGGACAGACTTTTCTCTTCCTGTGGCAATCACTACAGAGGGACTTATTTTCAATTGCAGCAATTTTCAATTGCAGTATTCCCATCATAGCAATAAGTTAAGTGTTACTTTATTTTGCTTATTTTATGAATAAACTTGCAAACAGTAACAATTCATGCATGTGTACACGCAAAACCAGAAATGCTTAAAAGTCTTCTTCACTTAAAAAAAATGTAGTTATTTCTATTATAGCAGTAGTTAAAGACCTCAACTACTTTTCCTAGTCAAATCAACATGATTTATTCAGTATTTTACACTTCACTCAGTAGGACTACAGTTCACTCTGCCATGTACTAATTTCTAAAGCTTCACTGTACATTAAAGGAGACTCTTTCAAAATAAAAGCCCATTTGGAACATTTTTTTAATCAGAAAAAAGATATTACTGTTTATTCTTAGTTTTCTACTCTCCAAATGTTTTTAAATGGAGCTGTTATTAAAGATGGTGAGATTAAATTGGCTTGAGCTGCAAACTGTGTTTATGCACTCCAGTTTTGGATGGGTATCATGTATCCTGGATCTCTTATCTGACATGGAGGAATTGGTTTCTTGAGGCAGGAAGAGATGAGAACAGCAAAGGAGCCAGTGACATAAAATGTTGATAATTCTCAAGGTTTTATTACCAGTCTTAAAATAATTGATTTTTTCTTAAAGCCTCATTGGTGTAAAGAAGCTGTGAATGGCAGCCTGAAGTCCCATTTTAGGAAAAAATATGTAGGCTTCACGATTGGAATCGCTGGCATGGCTCTGAAAACTCAAACCCAAAGGCAAATAAAAAGCATCTAAATAAGCCGCTTTGAAACAGCAAGATTTTAAGGCTCTCTCCTGAATTTAGACAATCAGTTCACAGTATCTTTGGTGCTAGTGATTGGTAGCATCTCTCAAAGCTGCACTGTGGGCATGGATTAGACATGGAGAGAATGCCTGCTGGGGAGCCAGCAAAGGAGCCTTGAGACACCTCACACTACCTCCACGCATCAGAAAGACTTCCATGCTTTTATATTTTGGTTATTTTTTCAGCCAGGCTGGCTAGAAACTGGTTATTTAAGCCACTGCAAGCTCAGAGCCTGAGGAAGGCAATGTTCCTGCACGTATTCCCAGGGAAGTCACCCCATCGTCTGGAGGTGGAGGGAGGCAGTGTAAGTCTTTAAAGCTATATTGAATAGGCAAAGTCACTGTTTACAGTCAAAAGCTGCTTTTTAAGATTTCATGAGTTCTTTATTTAAAGACAAGCAAACAAATTCAGGTCACCTCTTTATCCTGCTTAATTTAGGAAGGCAACTCTTCAAGCAGATTTTCTTCCTCTGTTTTTCCTGCTGGAGTCATCATCATCTTGGGCATTGAATCAGGGAAAATGAGAAAGAGGGAAAGGCTGAACTTGATTAATCTGATGTTTTGTATGAATATGTCATAACAAGGTATCCCACAGTGCATTCCAGTCCCCCAGCACTGCTACAAGACAGACACCTCACCTGATGACTCACAGAAAGCCCCACAGCAGGTTAAAGGGAGAAAGTATTGTTTTCACCTATAGGAAAAAATTTAAAACCCCATCACAGGCTGTGTGTCATGCTCAGGTTTTCTCAGTTTTTTTCTCAACCATAGCCACATATCATCAAGTTTGCTGGGATAAATTATAGCTGGTCTTGAAAGCATAGCCCCCACCTCACTGGGGAGTCAATGATCATCTTGATGAATGACTGATCTACCCTGTTAGCTTTTTGTAATGAAGATCATTTGTGTGGGTGGCTCTGTCCACGGTGACAAAACTGTGTTACAGAGAAGCACAAATAATAGCTCCTTGCCATAGGCAGCTCGTGGTGTAAGCTAAGTGAATACACACAGCCCCGGCATAGCAACAGGCTGGGGGGGAAATTTGAGAGGAGGGAACAGAAGGAAATACTGTTCCTGGAAAGTATGTTTCACAAATAGAGCAAATAATGTATTTCTCTAATTCCGCATGAATCTTCCAGGTTAACTCTGACACCAGTGAGGTTTCAGCTGAGGCAAGTTACAAGAACACAGGAAAAATGTGTTGTGCGGTTGGAATTTTAAAGAAATAAAAGCAGTGCATTTTTGGCCAGGTGCAAGTTGCTGTTTAAACTCTTTGGCTTACTTTCACAGCAAAATTGTACTGATACGGGCTCATATACTGATGATAGCTTGGCGAATCAGTAGGATTTTGGGATCATGAGCTGATTTCTGTTTTGCGTCCAACCTCCAAAACAATGTTTACAAATTTATCACTTGCAGTCTGAGCTCAGATGGCTCCTTTCTGATGGGAGGAGGTGAGTGGGGTCTGCAAGAGCAGGGCAGAAGGCAAAGGAGAGGCATGCTGAGATGGCAGGGACAAGTAGGCTGGGTGCAGCTGTAATTTATACACTTATACATCCACAGCACTGCAGCTGCAGCTACACGTGAGCTTATGCTGATGCTTTTTGTTCTCCACTAAAGAGCAGGTAAGCCTTGTGTCTGTAACTAACAGCTAGAGCTGTATGATCTCTGGGCATCAGCACCAGCAGACCAGTGTTTGCACTAGGTCTGGCAATGGATGCAGGACAACTCTGGCCACATGCACATCTTCTCGTGCATGCCACGGAGCTCTGTGTGTCTGGAAATAAGGGCTGCATCTGCAGGGCTTAGAGAAAGTGATTGTGAAACTGGGCTGGTGCAAAGGAGTCAGGGATGAGAGCAGGAAGGGGCTGGCATGGTCGATGGAGAAGCACCAGCTCCTCTCTTACAAGGAAATACAGGGACATGGTGAACAAGCCAGGATGCACTGATGCAAATTGTCTTAGGCAGAGCAACTTCTCCCTGGAGTTACGCAGCTGTGAGCTGCCTGTCACAATAGAAAGGGCCAAGCTGTCCCTTCTTATATTGTACCTGTTCTCACAAAAATAATGAAGTATAATAATAGCAGAAGTGAAATGTTCATTGTCCCTTTGAGCAAAAGAAAAATAAAAACTTTCAGAGAATTCCTAAACTCCAAAATGTGTACCCATGCTCACTTCAGTCAGAACCTGAATGTACCTGCCTTCAGAGTAACCAATGTGCTTTTTAGGCAGCTATCACTGGTGGATGCTACTTGCTACAGCATCTGGTGAATGAAATACACAAAAGCCTTCACCTAAGTCTGATTTTCTCTATTCATTTGACACTAAACACAAAAATAAACAACCCACAATTATATTCCACTTGCTCAACGAAGTAGTCTTTGGGTGATGACCCAGTGGTAAGTTGTCTTCAGCCACCCTAGTCACACCTGGAAGAGGCAGTCTACTATTTCCTGCAGCTCAGGTGTCAGTGCACTTACCCAAACTGCAGGAAAACAAGATGCAGTTTCCTTTCTGAGCAGATTTGAACCCACATTACAAAAGGTTTCCAACCCTTTTGGTGAGGGTGGTCCCTCCTTCTAAAATTTCCACATGCAGTAGATAAAAGAGGGAGAAGAATTCTGTGTTGTAATGGTCCCTGTGCCAGTATAGCACTTGTGACTGTGCTATTTACATTAAATATCCGTGAAAGTGGAGCTGGAATCCAGGTCTCAAACAGCCCAGATCCACCTGTGAAGTTCTGGAGATATTCTCAAATTTTGCCTGTAGCAAAGGTGTCCCTTGTCATAGACTATCAAAAGGACTGAAGGAGAAGGCAAATTCAGTGGCAGCAGCGTTAGGGCTGAAATCACCCCCAAACAGGAGAAGAAGACAGAACCCGGTTCTTTTGGGTCCCCATGAAGCATCAAGGGGGTGAATTAGATGTCCAACCGGGTCCCTACTCACATCCACTGGACAACCCTCTGTGGATATAGTCCTTTGCTATAAGGTATCTCTTACATTTTGGCATTTTGTAAGTTTCCTAAAACAGTACCACCTGTGATCTATACTAGCCTAAGCATTTTAATGACTTTTGGCTAAACCTTCATAGCTAACAGTTAAATTGCCAAATGCTTCATAAAACAAATATGCAAACAATTTGCTAGTTAATCATCTATCATAAGCAGACGTACACAGCTGCTGAGATATATAATTGCTGTTTCATCACGGTTGGTGCTTTATTTACATAATTCCCTTACTGATTTTAACATAGGATTTTTTTTTTTCAGGGAGATACAGAGAATGGGAAATGCTAACATAATGTCTCATTAAATGCAGCATGTTAAAGAGACAGCTCTGGTCACAGCTGGTGGATAACAATAGTGACTTTCTTTGATGTATTTTTAAAAATAATTGAAGTTTGTATATCTGTATACTTACATATCTACATATATATGTATGGGTTGTTATTTCCTTATGCAAGGTATTTGTGTGTAAAATAGGCATACAAATGTTTGTGTTAACATATCTAAATTAAGATCTGTTAACAGTGCAGAAAATACGTATTTTATACAAGTGAGAAAGATAAAACATGAGCAATAAAATATAAATCAGCATTTTTTTCTTTGATTCTGTTCAGTATTTTTGATTAAAGAGAATATCAGCTGCAGATAGAATCCAAGACATACAAATTAATATGTTTGCTGGCAAAGCATATTAAGTGGTTTAGTGGGGGTGTGGTTTTGTTCTTTCTGGTTTCGTTTTCTTCCAAAAAAATTCCAGTTAAAAATGTAATAAATAACTTACTACTGTTTTCTAGAGAAAATGCTAGAAAAGAGTTATTGATAGCTTTCTGACTTTGTCTCCTTTTCTTTGCCAAGCTCTAGAGAGCTGATGAAATTATTCTAAGCCCAGAAAACTTTAATGTTAAAATGATATCTTGTTCAATTGTAAAAATAACAGTAGCAAGGAGAATACCTGCAATAGGCAGGGCTGCCTTCCTTCAAATGTTCTTTTATTTGAATGGAAGTCCTGCACATACTGACTGGATATAGACAGTGTTTGTATCAGAGAAACAGGGATATTGAGAATAAAAAAAGTATAGCATGTCGTTTGTAAGTGGTGAGGGTTTGTGGGCGTGTTTTTTGTTTGTATTTTTTGTTTGTGGGGATTTTTTTAATTTCCCTCCTCCCCGTCATTCTATGTATTGTTTTTCTAGATCTAGGTGCGAAAGAGAGGAATAGGTTCTAGAAGAAGGCTCCTTGTTACTTTGGGTGTTATATTCATGTCTGTAGGGAGAGTTGAAGCTCTTTCCTTTGATAACTGTGCAATAAGGAAGCTGCAAAATGTCAGGACTCTCCAAATTTAGCAAAATGGTTTACTGACTTGGTAAGCTCCAGTTTTTGTGTAGGTCTAGACTTGGGAGATACTGATAAGAAAAATATTTCCATTCCTCTATTTTGCATCTTCACTAGTGTTTTGTTTTGATTCTCGAACACCTGCTAAATTATCTTCAGCACAATGTTGGAAGAAAAATTTTGGAAGGTGCTTTATTTTACCGAACAGTAGAGCCAACACCTATGCTTTTTTTTCTCCTTCCCTTACCAAAGCTTTTTGATTTTCCATAGAAAGAGCTCTCTTTCAAGTGCTAGGTAAAAGCAGTCTTCAGTGCCTGACTGCTTTTTTCCTCTTAGCTATAAAACATCATTTCAGCTGAAGCTGATTTCTCTACCTCTACCAACACTGGACAGAGGTCACCAACATTTCACTGGCTTACAGTCATTGTAATCTGACATGAATTCAAAAACACAATTGAATGGAGGTTACAGGGTACTCTATTTGTATCTGTTTTTTCCACATACCTAACTTTAACATGCAGATCTCTAAGTTACATGCCTGTAAGGTCAAACATTTGATGCTAGAAAACAATGGCAGAGTTATCTTGGTTAGACTTTAATCTGGACTCTTTGAAAATAGTCCTCATGACAGTCTTTAACAATATGATTTTTATGCTTGCTTTCTTCCCATTGGGTCTACAACGGTACTTGCTGCTGCTGTTCCATGTCCCATGTATTTGCATTCCTGAAAATTTGGGAGGTATTTTTCCTCTTCTCTCCTTTGATCTCATGAAAACAGCACCTCTTCCCTAAGAACTTGGGGATTGTTTTGTATGATCAATAACATTATAACAGAAAAAAAAAACACAGCTGTTTGTGATTTTATTTGCAGACGAAAACATTTGTGATTCATGACAACAAAATAAAGAACCCTAGACTGAAACTGTTCTGTAGTGCCTTGTGTGACCCAGGACACATTTTCCATGTCTGGATGAAGCAATCCTTCACAATCCCTAATCCACACACCAGCTTTCATGCACTGAGCAGTGGCCATCCTCTGCTCTGAAAGAATCAGGGTGCCCACAGAAAAATGAGCATGTAGTCACTTCTTGTGCAGCACTGTGCTCTCACATGAATAGCAGGAGAGTAAAGAGACTCAGAAATTTCCCATCTCTTCAGCACTTGACTTTGCAATCTTGGTGTTCTTTTCAGACTAGTCTAATTTAATTTCTTCCCTTTTTAAAAAACGTAAAGCTGAAAATGTCTCAAGTCATTGAGACTATCTCAGGAGGGATAAAAACTCCAGGTTTCTGGTAGTGGGTGACTTGAAGCAACCAATAGCATGCTGTTTGAGCCATCTCCTGAAAGGACTGCCATGCTGTTTCCATCAGTGGTTTCACAGGTATTTGCTGATATATAGAGACTGTTGAGGATCAGGTCTCGGGTCCTGTGCTGGAGGAAGTGTCTTATATACTAGCACTCCCCTTTCATCCTTCCTCCCCATTTATCTGTGGCACCTCTGCTGCCTTCTCCTGCCACTTGCCTTCTTCCTCTTCTGCTTCTGCCTCTCATTAGTCAGAAGTGATACAGCCAGCAGCTGGAGTCATGGGGAGGACTTCTTTATCCAGTGCGCTCACACATGCTGGGGCTTTAAAGTGATAGAGCTGGCAGTTGGAGCAGTTTGCATTGCTGAGCCTCTCAGTCCCCATCTGAACTACTCCCTCCTGGGCCCACATGGACAAAACAATGCTTTTTCCTCCTTTAGCCTTATTCTCAGAGCCAGGAGAATTACTTTTGCTAGAAGTTTCTCCTAGAAAATCATCCAGAGCCGTACACCCAGCATGATTTTCTTCAGTGCTTAAAGATGGTTAAAAAATAAAAGTTCTAAGCAGCTGCAAATAAGTTCTGCCATCTCTAACAAAAAATTAGAGTAAGGGCTCATCTCTCCTGACCTCTCCAAGCTACCAGGTACTGACGGATTGATTGACTACCAGGCTATTACAAAGTAAGTCCTCAATATGAAGTATGCACGTGTAGATGTGGATTTATAGGTCTTGCAGCCAAAAATGTTCTAATTTTTATTTTTCTTTGTAAGGCAGTGATTTCACTCCTTTCAGTTTGTCAAGCAGTCATATGGACTTGAACCTTAGAGTCCTATCTCTTTTATTTTTTTCTTAAGCCACTGGGTCAAACTCTGTCCTTTAATGTACCCACCAAGTCCCACTAATGTCAGCTTTCCTTCAGAGGATGAAATAATATGATTTAGTCCCAGAAAGCAGACCTCAAAGTCAGAGGCTTTTATAAGCATGCTTCTTAGACCAAAGGCTTTAGCAGGTGGATTCCAAGGATTTTATTATGAAGAGCTTGAATATGGAGTGAAAATTCTGAGCCATGAAGACGTGCCCTTTCTCCCTGCCAGGCTGTCACCAGATGTGCTGGATGCTGAGCTACAGGTCCTCTGCCTTTGTTCCAACTGATACTGGTGATGGTTTACATGCTGCCAAGCAGGCTTTCAAACAAACATCATTCAGCAAATACCTTTTAAAATATTTTTTTTTTCCTAGAATTAAACAGTGGGTGAAGTTTGTAATACTAAGAAAAGTATATTCAGAATAAAACAAGTTTAAATACCTACAGATCATTTAAGTGCTTATATATATTAATGAGGGAAATGATTACTTTATAATCAAAACCATATACTATTATGTTCTTGCACACTAGCTTACCTGTAGCATAATAGCATTACCTCTACAAATTTCAAGGTATGTTTCTACTAGTTTATGGGGGCCGATTTTACATTAGATGCTTTAAAGCAGTAATTTATTACTGCGTACACATGTGCTAATAAAAACAACTCTCTTCAAAAATTGAAAAATAGGTCCTAGCTTTGACTAGTACCATTGCTACAAATAATATTCAATTGGAAACTTCTAAGTCTTATACTGAGTTAATATTAAAAGATTCTCCTTTCTTCTCTCCCAAATATTTTCTGTTTACAATGATGTCAGATTTCTACAGGCCGACTGCAAAGAACATATCCTGTGTTCTTGTAGAGCTTAGTGGAGATTGAAGTGGTACCAAAAATTCTGTCTGACCATGTTCTGTCAAAAGTGCTTTTCCCACCGATTGATGAATATGGTTTTGTCAGTTTTTGTGGTGTTTCTTGTGAGAAGTGACTATTCTGTCTGTACACACAGTGCGAGCTGGACCCTTGGCCATTGCAAAGAGGTGAAGCTTCATGAGTTCTTTGGATCAAGGCTGATTCCCCTTAGCAGTGCCCTTTGAATAAATGCACCTTGTGTCAGGTCATTATAAATCCTCTGAAAACCAGCTGAATTTGTTTCTCCTTCACTTTGTAGGGAACTGAGCTCGAGGTGTAGCAGACAGAAGAAAGAATATTTTCTGTCTTCTGAAGAACAGTGTCGTTTTTATTAAATCATTTTTGTACATAGGGGGTTGGGTCCTCTGTGAAAAAACGAGAGGGTTCAAGGTGCCTCATGAAGGAATAAGAGAGCAGGCAAAGCTGTTGCTACAGTAACTGCTGAGCAAGGTGATGTGGCATTGTATGAGGAGATGAGCACAGGTTTCTGACCAGCAACACACATTTGTCAGGAGGGGTCCTGGAGGAAGACTAATCCCATCATTCTCCCCTCCCTCATAGGCTTTAATTTCAAAGTTACAATAACATTAAAAGCAGTTATAGAGCGTGGTGAGAAATGTGTGCAATCCTTATTAATTTGCCTCTGTGTACAAACAATGCCTTACCTGAGGTTACAGGTTTCAGAAGAGATTAGGAGATAGGTTGCTCTACAGTTGTCCAGGAGGGCTGGGAAGATATTTTTTCATGTTGTTTCATCATGGTGATGTTCTGTGACAGACATTTCACACCTCAGCATTTATTAGGTGTAACATAGATGCTCAGCAATGGACTCTCTCTGGGCAGCATCTCCTAGTGAGAAATGACATGTGAAAAAGCTATGCATAGGGAATTGCCAACAAGACAAGAGGAATGAACACTCACAATTCTCAACAATAATGGAGGGACACAACTAACTTTGTTGAAAGCATTATATAGATGCAGCTAGAAAATGCAGTTTAAGGCATAGGATGCTTTGTATTGTATTACTATCATTAGAAGACATAACTGGCTTGCTCTTTGCTCTGGCATGGAATGTTGTACTCATCATATCTGATGTGATTTTACAGCTATGGGCTGTAAACTGCAGGACTGTGTGCACGTGCATGTCTTCAGAAAGCAGGCACTCCTCAAAGAGCTGACCTGTGCCCAGATTCCAATTTTTTACTGTTGTTTACATTCTTGTGCAGATAATATTTATGTGAATGTAGAAAAAAAGATGGGTTTTGTTGAGATTGTAGACATAAAGGGTGAGAAGTGGGCTGAAGAAATACTCCAGCCACCTTTATGTCCTTTCCATCCTCCCCATCCCCCAAAATGTGTTAAGTGCATGTGTCAATGTCATACCTACTGCTGGAGATTTGGTGCAAATTGTCAGTACTATAAAATAATTTCCATTGCTAGTGTTGATTTTTGTGCTGATTGTCAGAAAGAGGCTTTTATTCTGCAGCCTCATTGACTTATGTTCATCAGCACAATTCTTAGGCTCCATCTGACAGTTACTCTGTGATTCCCAAAATGATGATGCCCCAAGCAAACTGACCCACAAGAAATCCTCCATAAGCAGCTTGTTGGTGTCCTCCTCCTGCTCTCCCCTGTGGCTGCAGTGGCTGCAGCTTTCCATGACACAGTTCTGGTCACAGCTCTGGTGCTGGCCCTGCAGGGCAATCCTGACCTCCCACGATTCCGTACGGTCTGCACCGTGAGTCGTCATCTCATGGATCATGGAATGTCAGAAGGATTTCTGACTTTGAGCCTCAACAGGCCAAGGGGAAAGAAAAGCATGGGGAGAGAATTCTGGTGCTCTTGTATCAGCTTGCTTATCCTTTGTCACAGCATAAAAACCCTGCAGCCTCTACAGGTGGGACAGCAATGCAGCCTCTTTCCCTGCATCCACACAGTCCCTCACCTCTCTTGCAGGTGCCAGGGTGCCAGGCAAGCCAAGCCTGCCTGCTCCCTCCAGAGACACACTCAGTTCATTGCTGTTCAACACCATCAGAGCTGATGTTGCCAATGTTTTAATGGGTTTAAAAACATTTTTTCCCCTATTCCTTCTATACTTCCTGGTTAGGGATTGAATTAGAACTACTGAAATGCTTCCCAAGAGTTTTCCAATAACACATTGACACATTTCCAAGATTTCACTGCTAGGAGTGAAAGGAGTCAGATGAAGTTTGGGCCAATATCAATGTTTACAGATTCTTGAGTGAGCTGAACTGAATTTGTCAACCTGAGCTGTCTGATATTCACTGCAACACCTGCCTATACAAAGACAGTTTTAGCTCTCTTGCACTCATGACTTCTTATATCTTGTCAGTCATTAAGGCACACCTTTCACTTTGGAAAGTCTCACAGACAACTTGTCTTTGATCGTGTGGAATAGTCACTTTTAAAATGGGAAACTAAGGCAACAAAAGTACCAAGTGCAACTCACTTGCTAAATTATAAACATCTAAAATAGGTCAGAGCTAAATCTCTGCTAATCACCCTGGGTTCCCTTGCTAATCTAGGGAGCAATCCACCTCACCTCAAAGCGGGTGCCAGACACCATCCAGGTCACCAGGTCCCAGTAGTGTCCCCTTCTCTCTGCTGGCCTCCAAGACATAGCAGGGTGCTCTGATCAGGGGTGCAGTATAAATTTACACAGTGAGATCAGATAAATACTGAAAAAATAAAATTGTTGGAAGCTGTCTTCTGCTGAAGAATGTGGTGAGTCAGAACACTGGGAAGCAATTAATAGCGATTCATTGGGGATTTATTGTCTCTCCCACCCCCTTCTTTTTTTCTGTCCTCAACTATATAGCTATAAATAGGGATGAGCAGTTCAGTGCCTGAAGCAGTCATTTATCAGTGCCATCTCACTGAAGTGTACCATTAATTTCATTATTAAAAATGCCAATTGATTGTAATTTTCTCATTGTGACTGAATGACTGCAAAGCATTTATTAATTCTTGGGCTGGCATACACAGGCAGTTGGCAGCCATGCATACTCACCACATTAATCTTCCAGACTGTGGCAGAGAGAGAAATCTTTGTGCAAGGGTCGATCTGAAGGATTCCTTCATTTTAGATCACACATCATGGATAATCTCTTTTCCCTTTTGTGAACTTCATTCATTGGAAACACAAGTTAGGAACCTGGTGGTGCTGCAGGGCTGGGTCATGGCATCCTGTTCACACCAGTGATGGAGAGACCCAGGGCTGAGAAGGATGCTACATGGACAAAGTGAATCCTCGCAAGCATGGTCCTGTGGAATTTTCTTGTGCTGTCTTCACTTAGGAAGAATGGTCTGGTTGTGTGTGAGACTGAGGAGGGTGAAAATTACCTTAGGGGTCCAACAAGCATTGTAAAAGTACTCTGACAGTTAAAACAATGCTGCTTGTCTGTTACAGCCTTTCCTTCCTCACGTAACTCATTGTGACAATGTAAATGTAACCCCTGGTGGAATGGGGAAGACACTCAAAGTGCAACTTGACTGAGATAAGAACAGTGCAATAAAAATTTAAATAAAGTAAAATACAATAATAATCGTAAATAATAATAATAATGGTAATAGAAAGGGGAAGGCCAAGTGATGCATAATGCAATTGTTCACCACCTACTGACCACCTGCTGAAGTGTCAAAACTTTCTTTCTGAATCCAGATCAACCACCCTTTTGGGCAACTCCTCCTCTCTTAACTTAGGATAAACAGGACTTAGAAAAAAACCCCAAAAACATCAGTGTAATATTTATACCATTCTCATTCTTAATCCAAAACACTTCACTGTAACAGCTAATGAGAAGAAACTCTATCTTAGCTGACAGGACAGGTTCTTACACAGAAAATTGCCAACAACTGTGGTCATCCTAAGAAAAATTTAAATATGTATTGGCAGAAAGGGCTGCTAAAATGAACAGGGAAATCAGGTCCTTGTAGCAGAAAAAAAACGGTGAAAAATCTGGAGTTACTGAGCTTATCTCTGCCTTTGCCAGGAAGGCTGGGTCACATCTTTTAGAGTTACTGATTTCATTTCAGTGCCCCTTTTGGATTGTGGCATTTAGGCACTTCTTTCCCCTTCTGTTTGATTGGTGTCCAGTTGATCAGCTGCAGTAGGTATCAATTGGATGTCATGGGATGATGGGTAGTGTGGCTGGCAACATGTGCAGCAAAAGGAGGAAAATTATCACTTTGAGCTAAGAATACAGAGTGAAACCACTTCCAAAAGACTGTACCAAGGGCCTCCTATACCCTATTTCATTAACTATTTAATGACACGTACCAGCTGGTGGACTGGTTCTTTATCTGGTGAAGTGGCAACTTTCCAAGTTAATTTTGACATTTGCTGTCACTTTTGACACACTTCAGAAGACACCTTCCGTTCTCATGCTGAAGCTTATCATTGAGGGCCTTTTACACTTTTTTTTAAAAAAAGAAAATCATCCAAATTAGGAAAGCAGCAATACTGCAGGGCCTTAACAAGCAATCACACAGCAACTTTCTATAAGTAGTATGCAATTTATTTGTAATTACTTAATAGAAAATTCAGGCAAATAGAGAAATAACTAAACATCATGTGGCACTCCATAGGAGTAAAAGCTGTTAGAATGTGTTTAATAAATAAACTCGTTGGCAAAAAGTAGTCTTAAAACATCACAAGAAAAAAATCGAGAACAGAAATATTCCAGAGGCTGTCTAGGCATAAAGCCTGGCAATATTTTACACAACTGGTAGCAAGTCATGATTTTAAAGAAAATGGAAGACTAATGAGAAGTATTTTTTAATTACTCTTTGTCTTTTCATATCCTTTTACAGCTTCATATCCTTCTACAGTTATCTTTAGTTTCATAATCCAAACATTCTAAGTTATTTGTATAATTTCAAAATATAGAGTTTCTCTAATTTAAACAAACTGTACAGCAATCATAGCCCTGTATATACATTTTACATTCTCCTGTCTATTTTAATAGTGGTATCTAAAATATAAAGATAATAACTACATAAAAAAAAAAAAAGCCTTCAGAGGGCTATGAGCTAGTAAAAAGTCGAGTTCCTGTGTTCTTAGTGAACACAAAATAGAAATTTAGGATTACAGGTATTCTAGAAGAAAATACCTTTTTTGGTCACTAAAGGCAGGAAAATAGCCAGACCCTGAGCAGTAATTGCACCCTATCAGTTGCTCTGATCTTTTCCAGCAGTTAGTAAATGAAGGAGTCATTGCCATAATGGTCTTAAGCAGCCAGTTGGGTCCAGACAATGGAAAATGCCTTTGGAAAAGCTCTTCCAAGCGGAGTGCTCAGCTCTCTAAAGGTCATTGCTTCTGGCCATGGATGGAGAGCCTGTGTATGTGTTCAGCTGAAGACCCTGATGTGTAGTGTGCCTGACTCTCCAAACTGAGGTTAAATGCTGTCCACATAGCATTATTCACACAAACATTTCAAAACACTTTCCAAAATAAATTCTCTACTGTGAGGGTGGTGAGACACTGGAACCGGTTGCTCAGGGGACTTACGGGTGCCCCATCCCTGGAAGTGTTCAGGGCCAGGTTGGATGGGGCCCTGGGCAATCTGGTCTAGATGATCTCAAAGGCGGCTTCCAGCCCAAACCATTCTATGATTCTATGATTCTATGATTTTATATAGCTCCAGGGTTGGTGAATCAACCACTTTCCTGGGCATCCTGTTCCAACACTTGGCAACCCTTTTGGTGAAGGAATTTTTCCTAATACCCTATCTGAACCTTCCCTGGAGCAACTTAAAGACATTTATTTTTGTCCTGTCACTCGTTACCTGGGAGAAGTGGCTGATCCCCACCTCACTGCAACCTCCTTTCAGCAAAATTTAGAGAGCCATAAGGTTCCCTCTGAGCCTTCTTTTCTCCTGGCTAAGCAACCCCATCTCCCAGGGTGGCTCATAAGACTTGTACTGAGTATAAATGGCTCAAATACATTGTTTAAATCCACTAAATATTCTACCCTTTCTCCAAAAAAGCCCTAGGTGTGGTGCACAAAGGCAATTAATAAATTATTCAAGTCAGTCCCATGACTTTGTGCACTAATACATGAAGCCTCTGACTCCCTACAACAGGAATGTTTTAACAGTTAAAGAGGAGTTCTGGCATAAATAGGTCAGTACAGAGCTCTGGAGCTTCTTTCACCATCTGAATCTGAGTTGGTAGTCTTTCTCTCTAATTATAAAATCCCAGAAACTGAGGGAAATACAGAGAAGCCTGAAATCCTATAAATAACACATAGCAATGCTTGGCTTCTTTGGGGTTTCTCAGGTGTTGTCATGTTCTGAACTGTGCAGCCAGCATTCTTCATACATTAATAATCAAGAGAAGAGACATTAAAGAAGAGGAAATATGTGAATAATACAAGAGACAAGGGAAAAATAATGAAAGCAAATGTCCTTCACCTGACATTGGGCATGATCATTCTGTCCCTGTGCAAATACATTTCTGGCTTCAGGTTTGGTAATGAGGCAATAAATTGCTTATGAGTGCTACTGAAGGCAGATAAAGACAGCTGTACTTCCCAATAGCTGGAGTTTGGTTTTACATAGCACTGCAGAATTAAGCCCTTCAGAGTAACAGGCAAAAATTACAAAGGCCTCTTAGCTTCACTTTGTTATATGGGGTTGGTGGCATTAACTGGCATTTGGAATCTGCAGTAAATGCAGCTTGAGAAAACCAAATCTGCAACCTCCCTGTGCAAGTCTCCAGTCCCATCTGTCTTGGGAAGGCAGAGTCCCTGCTGGTAACAACAGATCACAGCCATCAACAGCCACAGCGAAAAGATTATTTTATCATTGGTACACCCTGATCATTTTGTATCTTTCTCTAACCCAGAATCAACATCCTTTTTTATTTGTTCTTACTTCCCTGCATCTTTCTTCAGTAATAATTCCCCAAGCTCTTGTTGCTGACACTGGCTGCTGCCCAGAGGTAGATAGGCAGGATATTAAATTCAACAGCACTGGCGTGCCTACAGCTCAGTTATGTGTTTTGCCCCCAAAGGAGGCAAGTAGGGACCCTAAGGTCTCTTCCATTAACCTGCTTTGCTCCCACTCCATCCCATGCCTACCTACCTCTCAACCACAGAGGTACCAAAGCTAACGGTTATGTCAAGGCGTGCGATCAGCACCGTCATATAATTTTTTGCACTTCAGTAGCTTTATTTACAGACAAATATTATTTAATTTGTCAGAAAAAATGATTGAGGAAGAAGTCAGGTAAAGAATACAGCTTCCCTGTGCCAAATGTGGTCTTTTGAAAATGGCAGTTCAAAATCATGGCTACTTCTTGTGTGATGCACTTAGAACTCTTCAGATGCAAAGCCCTAACCCTGAACTGTCCAACTTCATTTTGAGTTTTGGTCTCGTCTGAGGATAAAATGAACCTAATCTGACTTCATATGTCTAATAATTATCCTCATTTAAAAAACCCCGCACTATAATTAACCTAGCATAATGTGCACCCACAGAAGATCGTTCATCCCACTACTTGAGTGTTTATTGGGAAAGAGGGTAATTTCTCTTTTTCATGCCTTCTTCATTGACTTTAGACATAGGCTGTTAGACCTCCAAAGTCTAGTGAGATAATCTCATTCCACAGTGACTAGCTGGGTACTTGGAAACTTCAAGGGATCAAATCTCACAGACCTGTGTGCTGTTCATGTCCCTGAAACTTGCTTGTATCCAGTGCCTCAGCATAACATCTGGTAGAGGCCACACATTTAAATAACATTTAAAAGCAATAGGCAATGCTCTCAAAGAAAGTACAATATGAACATCAGAATAACTGTTAACAGAGATACATTTTTCTGAGTGGAAACCACTGGTTTCTCTTGTCTTTTCTGTAACTAAAATTTAAAGAACATATTATATACAGAATCTATATACAGAAATGGATAAAGGCTGGAGGATGAACAGATTGAGAGCAGCCCTGCCAAAGACTTTGGGGTGCTGGTGGATGAGAGGCTGGACATGACCCAGCTGTGCACTCGCAGCCCAGAGAGCCAAACTTGTCCTGGGCTGCACCAAAAGCAGCGTGGCCAGCAGGGCAGGGAGGTTTTGCCCCTCTGCTCTGCTCTGGTGAGAGAGATCCCACCTGGAACACAGCACCCAGCTCTGGGGTACCAGCACAGGAGGGACATGAAGGACACGGAGCAAGTGCATAGCAGGCCATCAAGTTGATCAGAGGGATGGAAGCACCTCTCATATGAGGAAATGCTGAGAGAATTAGGATTGTTCAGCCTGGAAGAGAGATGGATTAGGGGTGACCCAATTGCAGCCATCCAGTACCTGAAGGGAACTTACAGGAAAGATGAGGCAAGAAAGACTATTTACAAGGACGTGTAGTGACAGGACAAGGGGGAGTGGGGTCAAATTGAATGAGAGTAAGTTTAGGTTCAATATTAGGAAAAATGCTTTACCATGAGGTTGGTGAGGCACTGGAACAGTTTGCTCAGGGAAGCTGTGGATGTCCCATCCCTGAAAGTATTCAAGGCCAGGCTGAATTGAGCTCTGAGCTACCATGTCTAATTGAAGAAAATCTACCTCGTCTATCAGAAATAGGTCTGTGAGGAGAATATGTGTGCTCACAGAAAGTGAAAAAAGAAATAAATGCCATGTGGATATTACATTGGATCCCAGCACAACCACGATCTTTACTGGGAGTCACATTCTTGGAAAACTGCCATTTTTATTTAGAAATAGGTTTGAACTTTAGAAATGGAATGCAGATTTGGGGACATTATTGTTGGCACTATGCACATTAGGGTTTGGGTTTGACCAACTATAGAAATAGAGTCCAGCAACAAGTATCTATTTGCATGCTAAATACGGATTTGTACAAATAAATGACAGATTACATATAAGCACTCATCCATTCTAATCTGTCAAAAAACAGTTCTGCCTTATTTGGCAAGTGTGCTTTTGAAGTCCAGCTGAAAATATTACCCTTTTCCCATCTAGCCTTAAATAACATGTAAACAAAATAAACTGCCATCTTTCTATTTGAGTGAAGAAATATATCTTTGTCATATTAAAACACTTGGACTGTGACTGTGTTTTTTGTGTGACATGCAGGAAGTCCAGTCTGGCAGAGGATGGGAAGGTGTCAGGAATGCCAAGTGGAGACCACAAAAGTCTCAATATAATATTTTTGGCTGACCCATCTGAAATCTCATGTGGATCCTTAAGTACTGAGCGCCTTGCATTTGGAATTTGTTCCTTCCTACTCAGCTCAAGCAGAAACTCCAGCAGTCTCCTAAGTTAAATTTGTATTAACAAGACAATAGTTTCTGTCTTCATTTGCACAGACTTGATGGGGTGTTTTATTGACAATTATAGTCTGTGGATGAGCTATCTTTTTTTGCATGTACAAAAGACTACATGTAATACCTATTCTGAATACTGTTAAGAGACTTATTATTCTAGCATTTTGCTTTCTTCTCTAACTTCATGTCATGCCTCAAGAATATTTATATCCTCCTTTTGTGAGTCATACGCCTCAAAGTTGGAAAAAAAACATGACAGCTGGTAAGCCCTCCTAGGATATTAATCCATTAATAAAATGGCTACAGATTTCTGTCCAATATGCAGCCCATTAGCTGGAACTGCTCTACCATGCAGAGCTATGGATGCTTTCTGCATGATGAGAGAAGATCCCTGAATTTTGTGCTTGGTAAATAGACAAAGGAAAAAACTGTTTAATTTTCTGCTACAAGAAAAGCCCAGTGTATCACCATCCTGTACTCAGGAGAATTTGATCTTTTGGGACTACTGAAAATAGGTTCCATGCAAAGCATGAACTCAGCAGCATGAGCATTTCTGATTACATCTTTGTGTCCGTGCTCAGTGCAGTGCATCAGTTCTCATTTGTGAGTGCACCAACTTCCCAGACCTTGTGCTGCATCTAACCAGAATGGCATTATTTCTTCCCTTTTTTTCCCTCATGAATGTAGTTTGAAGAGTATTCATTATGGGTTTTATCCTTCTTTGTAGTAGGACTGTGCTGACAGTAGTCATTGAATTAATGAGAACAGGTGTCTTTTTGCATGTTCTCCCTCCTGTTCACCCTGTTGTCCCACCCCCTCAATCCCTTTCTTTGAGTGGAGCTCTGCTATTTCTTTTTTCATGAAGAATGTGCTGGTTTTCAACTCAATTAGTATGTAGCATTAAAAGAGATTTGTCAGGTGTCATTACCTGAAGCTCCCCTACTCACTGAAAGCACTGTTATATACTGCTGCTTCTGTACATCATGTAACCTCTAGTCAATAGCTAAAACATAGTATCCCAAACTGGAGTGCATCATATTTTATCAATGACATATGAAGACGAATTCAAGTTATGGAACAAAGGTATGCAAAGGCATCTGTCCACCAATGTCCCAGCAGAGGACACCAGAGGATGTGATCATTGAAGTATGATTAATTAGTTTTCATTCTCTTTCACTAAAACAGAGGAAAATCAAAGTGGATGGATGCCAGCATTACAAATCACAACACAGAAAACAAAGATCTTTTGATTGCATATTTGATTGCTTTTTGAAAAGCTTAAGGGGTATTTAGAAAGAAAGGCAGCATTAGAATGGGCCAAAGAAATCTGCAAGATGAGATTGTGTTTGGTACAGATGATGCTAAAGAGCATGATAATGAACATCTGATCTTTTCAGTAAATGTTTTGTGTTAGGACAGTAGGTCGTAAATAATACACCCATAATCCAAAAATATTATCTAGCAGTCTAAATATTCCAACAGGAGAAAGAAATAGCTTGGAAGCAGGGAGGCAGAAGAACAGTACTTCTAGACAGGAGATTGCTTGGGTCATAAGAATCAATACTATCTGCAAGTTACTGAGTTTGTATTTTGGGAAAATATTTACTAGTTTTCAGTTGTTAATACTTAGTATGCAGTGGTTTCAGCAGGACAAGGATATTTTCTTGTACCTTGAGTAAGAGCCAAAAATAATGTAGAAATTCATGATATTTATAAAGAATATGATCTTTCCTAAGCAAGCTCTGCTATCTTGGTAATCAAATACTAAAAGGAAATTTTCTACATCTTTTTTCAACTTTAATTTTGATTTTTTGTCAAGCGGTTGCCATTTTTTAATTCCTTCAGTTGTGAATTACTTTCAAACGAGTATAAATAATACCAGTTTTCTTTCAATTTAAGTAATTTTATTGGTGATTAGAAAAATGAAACTGTCCAATTACAAAACAATTGGGTTTTAAATTGAGGCGATGAAAAACAGTGAACTAAACTTCTTGTTCAAAGTAAAAATTAGCAATAAGTGGCAACGATAGATGAGGTTGATTTGATGAAGTCATAAGCTAGCATCCCCTTTTTCATCTTCTCTTTTTTCATATCCTGAGTTTGAGTTTTTCTTGAGCTGTCTGGACTGAATTGAGCCCATCTGATGCGTTGGGTACACACCAATACGTTTTAATGGGCTAATATACAAAATAAAGGTAATATGCAGGAATTACATGGCCAGAGAAGGCAATGGCAAAAGTCAGGCTTCAACATTATGGTTTTCAACTGCTCTTTTGAAAGTTCAGCACAGCAGACTGTACACACTGTTTGGAACTGCAAAATTCCACTGTGAAGCTTCTGTGAATTTAACCTGGTTTAGAACCAAAGGGCAACTCCAGATTTTCTCCACACCAGTGCTGGGTCTGACCCTGTGTGAAACACAGTGGTGCTGGTCCCTCCCTGGGAGCAGGGACTGTGCTTGTGCCACAGCAGGTGGCACAGCCCTGTTCTTCAGGTGTTTCACATGGGGGGAGCTCTCTGCATCTTCCGTCCTTCCCTGGAGCAAAGCATAAGGAGTGGGAATTGTAGGGCCTTGTGTATTTATGGCAATGACAAACAAGCATGGCCCTTGGCTGATGAGTGCCAAAAATGCATATTAAATTCACTCTTCCCAAGGAATTGTCACTGTCACTTTATAGTGGCATCCTCCTTCCAATGGGAAGTCTATTTCCTACATGAGCCCTTCCTGAATAGCACTACTTCTATAAAGAGAATGATAAAATATACACAATTTCAGGTAATTTACATGGTAAATATTCATAGCTGTGATATAAATTACTTTTGCTGTCTGATTGCACTGTAATGTCTGCCTGGTCTATACCAGACAATTAAATGCATCATGCAAAGACTTAATTGGCACTATTAAACTTTTTACTATCTTTGACATTAGTCATGTTTTTCTGAACTTTTGCTCATTTTATGAGCTATATAAACACAGGCAGATCCAGTTTAGCTCATTCCTGACTTTTTCCCAAAATTTTGAGCTTTGATTTTGTAAGTCCTTTTAAAATCTTCATTTTGGAAGAAGAATAAAATTCTTCCCAAATTAAGAATTAATTTAAGAATAAAATTCTTCCCAAACATTGTAAAAACATTTCAGTTGAAATCTCAAGATAATCTGTTATTTTTGGGTAATTGATTATTGGTTCTGGGCAGACGCATAAGAGTAGTGTATTACATTACGTTGTTCATTACATACATACATTAAAACTGAAACCTTTGAGGGTAAAATCCTTCAAGACTGATAGCAACTTCGTTAACATTTTCTAATGCCACTCTAAGAAACTACTCTTTACAATTATTTCTGAAGTATGTAAACAAGAGATGTTCCTTCCAGTTGTGCTGAAATATATATGACAGGAAGGAGTGAAATGGAATGGCAGAAGATCTGATTTACTCCATTTTTTATAGCTGTGGATAGTATGACCAAGTTATATAAATAAATGACTCACTGCAGAAAGGTCTGATTTTATAAGCCAATCCTGCAAATTCCAACAGTTTTAGTTAAAATTGATGGCTTTTTCAAAGGCCGTTCTATTATGTCTGGAAGCATTGCAGGCAGGTCTTTTTATTGATGATTTTAAATTCAGATATGTGCATTTTGTCTTCATGTCTAAAGTCCATAGACGTGTGTATTTAAAAATGATCAGCTTAATATAACATGTAATGGGTCATGCATAGTGTTTTCCATCTCATTAAAGTCACCCAGATCACAATTACATGTTATTCCAGCTATTAAATGAGGTAGGTCACAGTGCTGCAGAGTAAGCTCATCCTTAATCTAAATGATCTGAAAACTACATCATCTGCTCTAAATATGTATGTGCATATCTCAGCACACAGTAGAGCAGTATACAGTGTGGAGGAGCACACAGCAACACAAAACAAGCCTATTGTGGGTGCAAGAAAAGACTATGTGGCTCAAAAGAATTATATTTCACATATTTTCATCTGTATTTTATGTGTTTTATTTTTATTCTCCAGGGTCTCCCTTTAGTACAATTATTTTCCAAGTATTTTATCAATTTATTTTACTTTAAATGAATCAAAAATTTAACTGTATTTTTTTTCTGTGAATTAATTACAGCTTGTTGAGCAGAAATATATAATTAACTTTAAAATGTAATTAATTAATTATTCAGCTATTATTTTAAAAAAGAGACAACTAGTATTACTAGTAGTAATACTAGTAGTAATACTAGTTGTAGTCTTACTAACACTTACTAGTGTTAGTAAGAATTGGTACTTTTCTGTGTCCTCTTTTGCCCTCAAGGATTGGCCCCATTCTCAATGGTTGGATGTACAAGAAGAAGACAACTACTTACAACATCCTGAGATGTAGCAAAACCAAAGAAATGGCTGAAATGGACATCAGTGCTAAGATCCCATGAGCTAAAGCTATTTTTGTAAAGCTGTTAATTGTATTGTCCAAAGGATGCATAAGGATCAAAGTTACTGCCAATAATGACACATACCTTAGAGCACCCTCACTTCTCTAAAATCTTCTGGTCTGTAGTGCTTGTAACTCAATTGCTCTCAGTTAATTAGAAGTTCAAAGACAAATGTTTTCAAAAACAAGGTCTCAAAATAAAATCCATAGTAACAGATTCACAGGCAGTTACACTGTGTATGGTAGTAATCGCAGAACCACTCTTTCCTTTGACCCCTATAATTCAACAAATGAAAAATCATTCTGCTCCACAATGAAGTGCCTAACTCCTTGGTATTGCTGTTTCCCTTTAAATGGGATATTAGATGTTTGCATCAACACCAAGATGGGGTTACTCTGAGTCCTAAAATATTTGCATTCTAGAAAACAGACTGTGCTCATTGCCTGTGCAATTAAAGGTGTTTCAAAGCAATCAATTTAAAAGATGCATGGGGTGGTGATCTACCCTGGATGACACCAGTTCATGCACAGTGACACAGGCATACAGGCCTCTGATCCAGCAGGACAAATAGTGCCAAGGAATGAATACTCTGGTGTGGCTGGGAGAATCTCTGCTTGTTTTACAGCCACTGGTAGAAAAATCATTCCTCTTCTGATCTACTGAGGAATGGTTTCCTTCTGATAAAAAGTGCTAACTGAACTATTTTTGTGTGGACTCTGAGTTAGTGAAATGTGAAATATTTGCAGTAGATGAAGCTGAGTCAACAAAACTCATTACATTCAAAATATACTGCCATGTGGGTGTTTTTATCCTGAAATGTTAAGAGCTGAAAAGCTGGTGCTTTTATCCAACATGCCATCCAGTCATCTGAACAATTACTTGCTTAAAGCAAATGACATCTAGATACTGTGGAAAGATAAAGTTAAAAGTCAGTTCATTAAAAATACTTTTCTCCTCAAGAAATTATTTGGTTTTTGAAGTGAATTGAACATAAATGGTAGGAAGGAAGAAGAAAAATGTGAAATTTTATCATACCATTTTGAGTTTGATTATGTCACAGAGAAAGCAAATGGCAACAGAGTATAAAGGAATCTAATCCATAAAGGAAGAGAAAAAGGTTAAAGAAGTCAACAGTAATTAAATGGTGATTGAAGCTGAAAGAAAATTGATCTGTGTTAGCTGAAGGCCATTCTTGCCTTTTGGGATATTATGCATCAGTGAAGAGGGGAAAGAAAGGTTTTTCTTGTTTTGATATGGAAATATATGTCACATCTTCTTAGCCTATGGTGCTGTGACTCAAAACTGCACCGAGTTTCTGGTACACTGATTCTAGTGTCCTACGCATGCTTGTGGGCATTGTGTAAAGATAAGATGCTCTAACAAAGCTTGGCAAGGTCAAAAGGCATGGGAGCTTCAGCAGTTTGCATGTGGTTTTGTCTTGGGGCAAAAAATAAAAGCAGCCTGAAGCAAATGAATCTAAATAGGGGTAGCACTGACACATCCCTGCAAAAGCTGTGCAATATCCATGACCTGGGATGCAGTGATCCACCTTCCATTCAGTCAGTGTCTGGCAGTTTGGCCAATTTTTCTGGAGGGATACTTGGAGATGCGGATGATTCCTATTAATTGATATAATAGGAACATATATTTCCACAGAATCATATGGAGAAGTTTTTTAAAAGTCAAAAGTGCTGCCTAGTACTTTAAGTTTTGGTTAAATGCTTCAGAGGCCACATTTAATAAATTTCTGCTGGGACATAAAGAAATGAAGCTAAATCTGTGACTAACCTAAATGCTGTCAATTACAAAAGCATAACTAACGCCACTGTAGTTTCCAGGTCAGGTGAGAATGCACTCTATAGAAACCTTTAATTCTTCCAAAGATCAGTGCCACTTCCAGGCACCAGGGCCTTGTAAGATGGGTCATAGACCCTGTTGTGAGATGTGGAACACAGACTGAAAGCAAGGCTCTGCGCCGTGTGTGAGAAGAGCTTGTGGCAGAAGAAAAAAATTAACTGTGCTAAAGAGTTATAAACACAGCAGTATTTGTTGGTTAGAGACCAAATCTTATTGTGACTGTTTTGTCACAATCTCTGTTGACATCACTGGGAGTACTGAGTGTGTAATGAGTCCATAGAGCATGTTTTGGCCATAGCTACCAAGATTTGTGAAGTAAGTGGATTAAAACAAGAAGATCAAGTAATTTGCATTACTCGAAGAATAACAGACGGCCACCAAATGTTCTGAGCTACAGTTTTTATGAGCTTTTTGTCACTAGAGAGAGCTGTAAATACATACAATTAATAACATATATGTTAAAAAATACATTAATTCCTCCCTCAGTGAACAACTAGGACAAATAACAAATAGAGCATAACAACCTTTTGTCTCATAAACCACTATTGGGAATCTTTCCCTTCTGTAGTGAATGTGGCACAAGCACCCTGCCATCACCTTGTTCGAGCTTCTCAAGTATAACAAGGATAAGAATCATTTGAGATGTCCACCTCAAGCTTCCATATGCAGGCGATATAGGATAGAAACATTTTTTGTGTACTTTAAGACCAGGGTGAATGTCAGTGTTTACATTTTGTCCAGTTAAGATGGCAAATGTTCACTTCTATAATTTCTTGGTTTGCTAATAACTTAGTTGTATATTGAAGTCATTCACTCAAGCAGAAAAAAATCTGCTAAATGATGGTTCAACAAATGACTTTGAGCTTGTTTCAGTTAAAAGTAATTTAAATTTCCAGTGTTTTCTGGTGGTCTAAAAAATGTTGTTGCCTTATTACTCTTTAATGATGAGATGTAAGTAGACTACTGCATCCTATCTACCCAGCTACTCTAGGTACAGGCTTCATTGTGCTGCTCTTTTCATTCTGCAGCTCACTTTCACCCCTCCAGTTATTTCTTTAGCTGCAGCAAAATCTCCTTTGCATACCTTAGTGTTGTAAGTCCAACTTCTAACCAGTTTTTAGGACACCCAGTCCTTTTTGCCTTGCCACAGTTCACACTGAAGTCAGAGTATTCCAGAACTTATTGTTAAAATCATATCCACCATCTTTTTCTCCCATGAGAAAGAAATAATAGACACACTATGAGCTATGAGATCTAATTAGTATTAATTCAACACAAAGTTCCCACACTTAGAGATTAAAGCCACAGGAATATTTTATACTGAAACTTGGTATACCTAGGGCTAGTGAGACATGAAAATCTTACTGCTTAAATTTTAGGCACCCTGAAACTTCAGGTATACATTTCTGCTGAGGCTATCCAAGAAGAGCACTGTGTAAATGGAGATTGGTGTGCTGGCACCTTTTGGGCAAAGGAGGTCATGTCCAATGCCAGCAGCTTGGTCAGGCATGGAGGTGAGCAGGGCTCTGTGCAGCTCCAGCACAGGGGGCTTTTGGCCACCCTGTGTATATAAAATATACAGAGCAATTTGTTTATTCCCTGCCTGTCAGCCACCACAGCTGTTCACAGGCTCGCTCTTAGCTTGTATCAGTGTGCAATGCAACTGTCCTTTGAGGTTTAAAATAGCTCACATTTGCTATGCACAGGTGGTTTAGGGCTGTACAGAGTGTACAAATGATCTGCAGCTCCTCTGGCATCAGAGTTTCAATTCATCTGTCTAAATGCAATCACCTACTGGGCTGGCAGATAGATCTGAGCTGTCACTGTGGGCTGGCTGTGTAGTCCATGGGATGTACTGTAGACCTCTAAAGTGGGTCAGATGAATCATTCCTCAGAAACTCTCTCTTCTCTCTGCTGAGCTTAAGCGGAACTGAGGATGACTAATTCAGATGCAAACATCTACATTGCAAATGTTTAAGGTTAGGTGATGCAAAACCCAAGAACAAAGATGAGTTAAAATGATAGGCAGCAATTCAGTGGGAGTTTTGAGAGTCTCAGTAAAATATAAACATTGGATTCAGGTGCCTAAGAAGTAGTCAGTGATATAAATCTCTTTGTTGAATCAGCCCTTTGAACTAAATTCAAAGACACAAATAACAGAATTTGATTGAGAGGTCCAGTTCTCCCCTCGGTACCTCAGAGAAGATTGCCAGAACCCAGGAGGCAGGCACACCCTGCAGCAGAGCCTTGGACCCTGAACAGCCTTCTGAAGATCTGCATTTATACTGCTTCTGTCAGAGGAGTCAGACTTATCCTCTATGTCTCTAAAGATTGGTGTCTGGACAAAATATAATTTCAGTATCTCTTTCTTTCTGTCTTCTGACTCTGCTCAATTCAGTTTCAAGCAGCAAATCCACTGAGTTCTGGCTGAGTCCTCACCATGGTCATGGTGTGTTTGGATCCATACCTTCCAAGGTGTTCCCTGAAGATGAGGTTACAATGCCTTGTGGACTGAGAAAAAAGCAAAAATAATTCCTTTTTGCCAAAATTCTTTGTGCTGATTCTTTGAGCTGTAAGGCTAGTCAGTACGGCTCTGCAGCTTGGCAGGATTCATTGTTTAAGGAGACAGCTGGGTGATGCTGCTGTACTAAAAGCCAGATATGCGTATTACTGAGTTGTCATGAAATGTCTAATAGAGGAAGATGCAGGTGATAAGACCAAACATGAGACTTCCCTTCCAAAATAAATGTCCTGCCACCAAGACAACACTTTTAAAAAGCTGTGAGAGAAAAGGAACATCTCCAACAAAGAAGAGATGAAAGGGATATTATCCAAAAATAGGCTATCTGACTTTTGATTAGGGCATGGATATAGACCTGAATTATTCTTTCAGCTGTTCTCTGTGCAAAACCTCTTTTTGTAAGAATTATCTGATTGTGCCTAATTCCATATAGTGTATCAATTAACATAGCTAGATAATCACCCCTTTGTATGTCAGGAGGCCATCCTTCTTCAAGGAATGATGATGAAGTCATACCCACAGTAAATAAATAAAATAATAAATTCTGGAATATTGAATATAAAAATGCAGTAGGGTCAGCACAACAATTAAAAATACATTCTAAAGAGTAAGACTTTCTGAAACTCTGTAGGAATACTAGCTGATCCTGATACAGGAGGAAAAAATCAGTTCAGAAAAGTTAAATTAATTAATTTCATCAGTGTTCACTATGGAAGAAACTAAGGACTTTTACACTCTGAAGGGATGTTTTTGTATTGTTTTGGGGTTTGGGTTATTTTTTTGTTGTTGTTTAGGTTTGGCTTGGGGTTTTTTTTTGCGGGGTGAGTAGAACATATCCTTCAAATTGAAATTTCTGGAAAAAAGGATAAGGAACAAATGGTCAATTGAACACTAAAAAGAATTGCCAAGAGCAGATGTTATTCAGCTTGTTGTTCTAGGACAATGCAAGGATGCAAGAGTGGAATTATAGCAAGGGCGTGTAATTTCTTGCCTGAAATTGCCTTAGCAGCAGGACTGAAGAATGACAAATGGGGTGTCAGTTTTTAGAAATTATTCCAGGGAAGATCTGAGGAACTGCAGGCCTGCAAGATTGACATCTATACAGGGTACATCAGTAGCATGTTTAATAAGAATAGAAATAATGCACATCTGGAACTACTCCATGTTTTTGTCCATGGAAGTATTGTTTTATAAATGTAGAGTTCTTTAAAAAATAAAAAAGCATGTAGATAAGGGTGACCTGGTAGGTACAGTCTACTTGGATTTCCAAAAAGCTTTTTACAAAATCCCTCAGTAAAGATTTAGCTTTTAAGAAAGCTAAACATCTGGGGGATGTTTAAAGGGGAATTTTTGTTTAGATGAATATCTGAATGAAAGACAGAAAACAGAGGTTAGGAGTAAATGTTTAGTTTCACGTTGAAATGAACTCACCAGAAGAATTCTGCAGGGACTGTTGATATATTTAAAATGTTTCTCAAAAGGGATAAGCAGTGAGGTCGAGCTTGGAAATTATGCTTAGTTACCCAGAATATCAAAGGCCAAGGCCCAAATGTAAAGGGCTCACTAAGCAACTGGGCAATAGAATGGTAAAGGAAATTCACTGTTAATAAAAGTAAAGTGATGGGTATGAGAAAATGCTAACTTCATCTAGAAAATGGTGGGGTCTGAGATGATCCTACCACTCAGGAACAAGACCTAGATGTGAAAGTGGGTAACTATGAAAGTGTCATATAAATATTAATTAATGATCAAAAAAGCAAGCCAAACATTAAGAATCTTTTTGAAAGGAGCAAAGTGAAGAACATCATTATGCCACTATATAAAGCCACAATTTACCAATGTCCTAAAACTTTACAAATTGTGATCTCCTTGTCCCAGACTGGTTTCAATACATCTAAACAGGTTCTTGGTGATGAGACCTGAAAAAGGCTGGAACTGGCATCAAGAGCTTGACAGAGAATGTTTCCTCACAGACTCTTCCAGTGTCAGACATAGTGGGTGTGCAGTGCAGGCAAACGGAGCTGAAAATAATTAAAAGCTGAATGTGAGGCTTAATGCAAAGTACCAAAAAGACTTGACATGCTCTTACTTTTTCAGGGACATGTCTACATCCACTTCTGGATGCAGAAAGCAGAGCTACATTGACATTTGATCTGAAGTAGTAAGGTCATACTTATATTTTTTAATTATTTAGTGTTGATATGTATTCTGAAGTGGACAGTTTGTAAGCTAGGTTTTTGAGGACTCTAAACCTCTCCTTGGGGTAGGCAGCTAGTGGATGGAAGTTGTGAGAATTACTGTTTATACAGTAGCTCCAAAGTGAGTCCTCCTTTTCAGCTTTTCAGAGATACTTTCCAGTTTTACACTGGAAAAGACAAGGACTGGAAGGACATGGAAAAGAAACAGCTCTTCAACAAGACAAAAGGATGTCTAAAGGCCAAGATTAACAGATTGGATGAGTTGCAGTAAAGTTTGCTCCTCAGCTCTCTCTAGATTACTTAGTTGGCATATAGATGGAACATTCAGCTATGCAATAAATGCTTGTGTGGTGGCTTCTGTGTCAAAGTCCAATATCAGCAAAATCCACAATCATGTGTTCTGCTTGTTGCAAAGAAAACCACATATTTTCCCAGTCAATATAAGATATCCTCCTGGATATCTCATCTTTAAATGTCTCTAATGCTCTGTTGTGTTTCACTTTCCATTTTAATGAAGTATAAGGCGCTTCACTTTCCCTGTGCCATCAACCTCCCCAGTTCTACTGAACCAAACTTCCAGAAACACTTAACTGCCAGAATACAGAAGTTGAAGGAGGATTCTTGTTATTGTTTTACTGTAATTCCATACTTGCCAATACTGTCCTTTGTTTTTGTCCTAACATTTACATGATGGTGTATTTGACATTAGAAATGGAAAATACTTCTGTGCTAATCAGTGTAAAACCATAACCAGCTAGTTGGAGCCATTGCTTTCCAAACTCTGATCTAATACAAGTAATTCCTTCTAGAGTCCACATATAGAAAAGAAATATGTACTTAATTTTGAGCACAAGAGTAATCCCAGGGACTGTAACAGTGTCTGAGATAACACAACTCCCCAAATTTCTGCCCAGAAGATTTTATGGCATGGGGCCACGATTCCTTTATATTTTCACTTGTTGCATTGCTCAGAAATACATTCAGGGTTTGGCTCTAACTTATGTTTTCCAGATTCCTGTAGACTTATTTTATGGGGGGATAGTTTGCTTTGATATGAAATAAATTACCCTTAGAGGAAGATACCACTTACCACAGTTGTTAACTACTGATCCATGTAAGGCCATGAATGTTTGTTGACTAAGCAGGATTTCTTAACGGTAATCAGAATGACTTCTGTCACATTAAAAGACTTCAGTAATAAATCCTAGACCACATGAAAGAATGGAAAATACATATAATTCTAGTTTCATGTGTTTTTGATAAGGATATAGTAAAACAGCCTCTGATTAATTCACAGGAGAAAATGGCAACAAGTATAAAAAGCAAGTTTTAAATAGTACCTGACCAAATTTTCTTGCATCCAAACATGATTCCAAATGGTTTAATTCTGGTGAGAAAAGTAGTTAGTACATGGTCCCCTTATAAAATTATAAGCTCAAAAGTTTTTAACAAAAGGAAGTAGTTACAACACAAACCTTAATCATGGATCTCACTGCCAAAGTATGTTACAGAACACAAAACTATAAATAAACTTGGAAAATAATGGCACAGATTAAGGGAAGAGTCCACTAAATCCTATTAAATCCAAATACTTGTAGTTTCAGCTACTGTAGTCCATGATTCATAGATTGCCAAGGACCAGAAGGAGGTAGCAGTGAAAGAAACATAGGAGATTTGTCATCTGAGCATCTTTTCCCAGACTGTGTCAAAGTGAAAATAAGAAGGTTTATGGTTTCCTAGTTACAAGGAATACTAGCCAAAGTTTCTTCTAAGTGTAAATAGAACAGATCTAAATCACCTTTCTTAGGCAGCCAACCACTTTGGGGGAAAAACGAAACAAAACAAAACAAAAACCAAAAAACAAAGGAAAAAATAGAGACCTATTTATTTATTTCAGAAACTTTAACAGTTTTCTGAAAAATCTTTTAAGTACAGGTTACATCTTAGGTAAATAGTTTCAGTACCCTGGCTAAACAATCCAACATTTGCAGTTAATTTTACCATATCAGCAACAAATGAAGGGCTTGGATTCCTCCCACTTCCTGCACACTGACCTGCTCTCCTACTCTGTTTTTGGAGAGCAATTATGATCTAAAGAAATGTTTTGTTCTGGAATGAACTCTTTTATTCACAGTGGAACATGCATGAATTTTAGAGATCTCAACCAAAAAAAGTTTTTTTGTGAGTAGCTGCTGAAAGAAGCGTAAGGAAAATGTGTACCTAATCCTATTAACTGACTTAATTTAGAATTATTAAAAGCCTTGATACACAGGATTTAACACAATCTTTCTAGCAGGGTGTGATGTAATCTATTTTTGTTCCTCAGCTAGCAGATGGCTTACCTTTAAGTAATTTCCAATATGTTAGGAGATCAAAAGCCATCCTTATGCCATGGAGGCAGTAATCGTTTCTCTCTGCTGGGGGTTGCTTGGTACTGTGGTGGGGATATGCAAAAGCTGCTGGCATTTCCAAGCATAGAAGGCCGACATTTCTTCAGACTTTGAAGTTAATAATCCTTCAGAAGTTGAAAAACTGAGAGATTTTCAAACCCCTTTTAATGTTCTATATGCCATGTGCTAAAGTAAATATCTGTAAGTAATCACTGTGGACTAGTGTGAGGCAGCACTGCACACACGAGTGCGGGGTGTGTGCTGGCTCGTGTGGAGCACTCTGTCCTGCTGTGGCAGCACCACTCTGGGTGTGGAGGATCTGGCTGGGTGGCACAGCTCACTCCCAGGGCCCTGCTATCAGCTCAGTGCACCCCAAAACACCTGGCTGCAGCTGGACCTGGACCCCACCGAGCAGCCCTGCACGGGGCCTCAGAGCATCCCTGGGCTGGGCTCTCCTGGTCTCTGTTTGTGGAATCACCATGTCACAGATTCACTGAGTGCTTCCTCTCTGCAGACACAGCCATGTTTTGTGTTCACGTAGACAGCAGACTCAGCCCTAAAATGCCTGTTAGCAGTTGGGTTCAGCAAAGGGGAGGTGATTAGGATTGCTCACAACAGGGTCACTGATAGTACACTGCACAGCTTTCCAAGCAGACACATTAAAATGCCTGCTATCTATCCCTGTATCAACCTCAGAGTCATTTCAGTAGAGATAGTTTTAAATCCCTCTTTGGATCACTATGCTCCAGTCATTACAAAAATACCATCCTACCTGGGAAAGAAGAGCCCCCACCCAGCAAGGAGCAGTGAACAGGCCAGATCCCTGTTTTGCAGCAAGAGGCTCAAGCATTCTGAATTAGGAACGCCAAGTCTTACAAAAATTTGCCTACTTGGGAACATTTCTGGCTTCTTATCACTTTATGTGGTAATCACAGTTTTTGATCTTCTTAAATTAAGAATAGCCCTTAACATTACAGTTACTCTCTCAATATGATTTAGTGGTTGGAAATTTCTACTCAACTTCTACAGACAAAGGGTGCAAAAATTAGTACTCAGAAATAATAATGACAGAGTCTGTATTTAGGTGTTGCTATTACAGACTCATTAAAATATTTACACAATTTAAAATCAACCCTGAAATTGGGTTAACCTATACAAAGGCCTAAGATTACAGAAATAACTTCAGGCCATTTCATATTAAATTAAAAATAATACTTGAGTTAAACATATTTATTCTTGAAATTTTAAGAGAGTCCCACTACTCCAAGGTTTTGATGACTGAACACCTGAAAAAATGTTTGCTTTTGCCAGCTGTAGCTTCTCCACAGGTGCAGAGAAGGTTTTTATTGCATTTGGATTTATTCAAGACACTCATTCAGGCTGAAAAACTGATCACATACTAAAAAAACAGGAAACATTTGTTTTTTACCTTCAATCCATGAATAAAAATTGGGTGATAGAGACTCGGATGTATTAGTTTAAACTCTTAAAAAGTAGAATGTTGAGAAAGCCTACGGGGCATTAAGAAAATGCAGAGTATACTACCATAGTTGATTTTAACACATTTTGATAACAAAAATCATGAGTTTCCAGAACATTCTAACTACCAAGAAGCATTTTTACAGCAGCTTCCTGCAAGCATCCAGAACCAATTTATAGGCTACTCTTGCACCAAAGAGCATGCATCTGGTTGGTGAGGAGTATCATATACTGTTTTATGAGCATAAGACAATGCAAAAAACCCCAAACCAGCAGTGAAAGATGCACATTATGCCATAATATCATCACAAAAAAAAAAAAGCATAAGACACACCCACAGCACAGCAGATATTGCCTGGGTGGTTTGAGGTGCCCAACAAAAGCGTCTGGAAGTCAATGGAAGATGTGTGCCTGCTTGGGCAGCAGCTGGGCGCCCATCCCCAAGGTGCAGGGACGCAGTGGGGCTGGATGGAGGGGAGGCTGCAGGGCTGCCCTGGGTCCCACAGCAGAGGCAGAGCTGTGGCTGCCGTGGCTGCACACCCCAGTGCAGGGGGATCAGGAGGGCTCATTAGCTGCTCTCTGCTGAATTCAAGCGAGTGCAGAAGTCTTTTTTCCACTCTTTAACTCCCCCAGCAGGAGAACTGACTCAAAGAAAGGTTAGGGCATGACCACATCAGGGTTCCGTAGTGAAAAGAAAGAAATTATCCTGAAAGCATGGCCAGGAGTATCACCTTGGTCCAATTTACTTCTGCCAAGGTTGCAGTGAATGAGGCAACAGTTTCAATGTGTTCACAGGCTCGGGAATCATCTTCGTTTGCCCAAGCATGAATGCAGGGAATATCAAACATATCTGTGTTAGGGTTCAGCAGCTGATTACTGGGAACAGGAAAGAAATGTTACCAAGGATACTCTCGATTTGCAATCATAAAAAGCCTCTCATAAACAGTGTACTATTTGGGCCATACGGTAAAAGTCTGCTTTATTTGGGGAAACTAGAGAAAAAGAAATAACAAAACAATCGTTGCTGATAACCATTTTTTATATTAATTGTTGCAGTAAGAACAGGCTCCTGACATCTTGCAACAGTGTCAGCTGGAGAAGCACAACCCACTTACTCGGGAGCCTGGAGCTCTCACCCCATAGCCTGGGGAAGCCTAGGGAAAAGCAGTGGGCTCAGCTGTAGCGAATCCTGTCTTTTTCTTCCTGACTTCCTTTCCTGAGACAGTAATTCTCTGTGCATGATTTACCCATCTTCTCCAGGACTTCTGCAGCTGGAGTGGCTGTGCACCACCGCCCCTTGCAAACCTTCTCTACCTTCTCACTCTGCATAAGGATTTCTGACACCCTGTTTTCAGGTGATCTGGGTGTGTTCTCCTACCCAGCTGCTGCTTCTCTCCCTCTGTGGTCTCATCTGTTTGCTTGTCTTTTGCTCACACTTTATACACATCAGTAATGTTTGTTGATGCTGTTCAACTGTCAGTCTCCAGAACTGAAAAACTATCTGGTTTTCCTTATTTTTAAGTTAAGAAACAGAGGCTCAGAGCAGAAATGTGATTTTGTAAACAAGGATTCTGGCGCTTTAGTCAGTAACCTCTACTTCCTCCCTAAGGTCTCCACTTTTAATAAAATAAGCCTTTACTTTGACTTCAGTATCTTTCTTGTTAATGAAAAACCTACCCTTAGGGGAAGGCTAGAATTAACTTGTAGTCTCACTGGTCAATGCTCATAAAAATGAAATCTTTTCATTCAGTTGGAATCTAACAACAGGTTTAAGCAACTAATAATATGCTGTGTGACCACAGAGGGAAAAGCAGTCAGCCATCCCACATTAGGCAGACACCCTTGTATGATCAGGGGAAATCAAGCGAGATTTTCTGTGGTGGCACATATCTTGCAGGAATATGTAGTACATAGCAGTCCCTTTCAGGTATGGCAACACGGGAAATCAAAAATCTAAGTGAGCAATAGGCATCTGAGGAGGAGTATGAATCTTGTAGCCATTAAAACAGAAGGGAAAAATCTCTCTGATTTGCACTTGCATTTCTACTGGGTATTCTGTACTCTTTCCACTAGCTAAGATGGACTGGATGCCCAAAGGAAATAAACTGAATGAGTACACAGTAGGCTGTAAACAGGGAATAGCCAGGATCCATGCCAATTAAAAAAATGAGCACAACCTCAAGTTTGTAGTTCAGTGTCTAGGATTCAAATCCCTGTCTGAGCACACATTTGCAAAATACAGACATCTTAGCAATGCTTCCCAGGTACACTTGCTGCCTGAAATGTGAACTGAGGAGGAAACTCAAGCTGGCATATTAGCAAAAGCAGAAGATACCAGTTTCTTCCAAGCACAGCTCGGGGAACAGTTATGCACAAAAATTTCTCTGATACATAATCCAGTGCAGGCCAATGGTACACAAGCCATCCCATCCCATGGTGTCTGGACATAAAGGGTTTGTCAAAATGAATATGAAATGACTACTATGTGTCTGTATATGTAGGAAAAAAGCATAGCACAGCAGTGACTGCGCAGCACTTTCTATATTCCTACTGTGTACCAGGCAAAGATTTTTCAGTTCATACATCATTCACAACTTGCTACAGGGATTCCACAAAGCCAGTACATATCCTCTACACAAAGAAAACAGGGGAAAAAAAGAATAGATTTAGAAAAGAAAAGATTCTGAAAGTATATCTGCTGGATGAGTAATCAGTGTCAGGGGCACTAACAATGCACAAAGCTTAGCAAGAAGCAAAATAAAGGAGTAAACAGTGAGATTGCCCCTACCCTGTCCAAGTCACTGAGAAGCAGAGAGCCACCTCTGATATCATGGTGTATCTTTTCAGAGAAGAGAGCAAGCAACTGTCAAAGTGTTTTCTTCCTCTTTCCCCACCAAGTATTTGCACCATTTGGCATACCACAGGAGAGGGAAAGGAAGAGAAGTCTGCATATAAGAAACTGTGAGGGGGAAACCAACTCCCCTAGCTCCAGCAATTTGCTGGTAGATGTCTCATCTCAAAATCCTATTTAGGTTCTTTTATAGCATGTGGAGGGAGAGAGGCCCCTCCAAGGGCCATATCTTTCTTCTCTGTACAGAGGTGTACACAGATGGACAGTGGATAAACACTATTGCATTTGCTTTATAACAGGACATCCACCTTCTTGACCAGGGATTGACCCCAAAACCTCTCTTGCTGAAAAATTCTCACCTTTTCTGCAGAGGAATGTCTGTATGGGGCAGGCAGGGACATCTACAATGTTCTTATTCACCAGTGGGTATATATAGACAGTAAAACAAAATGAGAGAGTCCTCTATTGTAAAAGCAATTCAGAAGGCAAATTTGCAGCTAGAAAGTTCAAATTCAGTGGCAAGACAGAGCAGATTAATATAGATCTGGATAATAATTTCTGGATAGTCCCTTTTTTGCGGGGATTGAAAACAACAAAATTAAGGAATTCTTTGGGACAAACCATTTGTGAAGCAGACATCTTCTTTTCTCATGAAGAGAAGATGCACCAGAAATGAACCACCTTTTTACCCTCATTTCCCCCAATTTTTGTTAAGAAATTACAATAATATCTAGTATCATTAAGGGCTACAGGTAATGCCTGCTGTTGTGTTCCTTGAGGCACCATCCTAAATCCACTATTTAAGTAAAATATGCTGAAGAGAAAATTTTGAAGGGCTTCATATAGCATTTATATCACTATGGGCTCTCTGCCATAAGCAGTGGTTAAAAAGTAGTTTATAGATACTATATTACACACAAAGCTGTACTGCAGCATAGTGCCAAGCCCAGATCTAATCTAAAAATGTGTTTTAACTCTGAAATGAATACTGTAATGCAGACTGCCTGCTAGTTCAGTTTCAACCATATTTTATCTCCCAGGGTTCTGAGCTGATTGTAGCAGAAAAAGGTGCCAAGACGGTCTCTGATATTAAAATATATGGGCTACATATGCACCAAGCTTTATACACAGTTTAGACTTAAATATCAACAGCATAAGGCAAGTCAGGATGTAAACTGTTTTCAGATGTGTCCATGGGCTTGAGTGGAAAAGAAAATATTAATGGTATTCAAACTGATGGCAGTCAGGATCCAGAAGGTGAGCTACAAAGTTCTGAAGGGGAGCTGCTGTGTTTCTCAAAAGCTATAACCTTGACATTGAGGTTAGCTCTATTTCTCCCTTACACAGCAACGTGTTGCATTATGGCTGTCTAAATATTCCTGGAAGCGTTTCAGAGATTTTGTGACCCAGATGTGGATTATGTGTAACACTAACTACGTACATGCTGGAGATGATTACGCTGGGAGCTTTCAGATTCCATTCTGTACGTGTAGCACTGAAAAGAAACTTGACTTGTACTTATGAAATTCCTTTTTACCACAAGAAAAACAGAAGGAAACCCCCTTTGGAGACTTCCATAATGGGAAACAGGAAACAGGGCTGTCGAGTGGAAAGTTTGCAGCACAGGAAAAACAATGGACTATATAAACATAAATGCCATTATCAGATACTCTGCAATGGCCTTGCAATAGGTCTAAAGTTGAAAATATGCAGTGGTTTGTGTTTTCATTCAGATCTAAAGATTTCTTTATGGGCTATTCTGGTTCCTGTTGGGCTCAAGTGGTATTTTGATACTGACAAATAGACATAGGTTAAAACACTGGGATAGTGGTTTAAAAAAGATACTATTTATTACAGTTTTCAGCATTTTGACTCATTTTTGCTCCCTGTTTTTCATATCTTCACAGAGAAAGCAGTGAAATCAAAGCAGTTATTGTGAAGATTTCTCTGGTAGCAATTCAATGAGTTTCAATGATAGCATCTAAATATCAAAACCAGGATCCTGGTATTTCAAAGTTCCATCCATGACTTTAATTTCTCTACAGGTTTGATAAAAGGACAGTTTTTTCATGAGCACTGGAGGCTTTGTTCTAGGGACTGTACTGCATCTCTTTGCTTAGACCTCAGTCAAGGACCCTCTTGCAAGGCTTCCCTCAAAAGAAGAAAACAGGGTATGCCACAGTCTGGCTGCCTGATGCTTGAGGAATACAGAGGAAGAACTTGATTATTTATTTGGAATATTTCTACAATACACCAGAGGTCAGTGATGGTCAGTGACGGTAGATGGTAGAGGTCAGTGATTCTGGTCACAGATCCTATTTAAAACAATTCAAAGCCAATCAGCAATTTCTAGGGAGAAGAGCAGCTCTCAGGTAAAAACAAAACAATCTCCAGACAGTTTATGCTACATTACATTTATACTTTATAGTCTGTGTTGCAACAAAATTCTCTAGAACAGAAAGCAACCTAGCCAGAACCTTCCCTGTTGTAAACTCAAGATTCAGAGAGTTTTACAGATTAATTTTATCACCAGTCATCCTACTGAGGTAGCTTTCTAGCTCCTTTGCACTGGTGATAAAGAAGGCCCTAAGACACAAAAGTTTTATCCTTGTTCCCAGGTTTTGTTGTACAGCAAATGGGAAAGGAAAGGCCTCTGATTAAATATAGATGTTGATATTGATGTGGCCATTAGTGCCATATATAATATAGCAATGGAACCAATGCATGCATCATTTCAAAGTTTTAAGAACATTCCTTATAAAATGCCTGTTTCTCTGCACTGCTTGTAAATTGAGACTATATTGGGCAAATGCTGTAAACACCAGATTTAGGTCAGATGAATTCCACCCCTCGCTTTCCCTTGCCAAGTACATCCAAAAACACAAGAGGGTGACTTGCATGGTTTCATGGTTTTACCCTGAAAAAGGTTAAATTCAGCTCAGCCTTCTCTGTAGTGCTGGCTGTTTTCTACAGAGATAGTGAGGCTAAAGATGGATCAGGGCAGGACAAGCTCTCTTATGCACCTGCCACAACTGCAGGAGGTATTTGAGAAAGAATATATTTTCCTCCAGGTGAGATATTCACAGCCTGGACTTCTCCTGCCTTCAGTAACAGAGTAAAGTGGGGTCTGTTGCATGCTACTTCCTTTCAGATTCTGTATGACTGCCATAATGAGAATTGGATATTAATCCAAACTGATTAATCTGGTGAGAGAGACTGTGTTATTGGTTAGACATACTGAATGTATAACTTATCTTTTATCTTTAGAAATAGGTCTGTCGTTATTCCTGTGTTTGAAATCATATAGTTGGTATACATTGATATCTTCTACTTTGGAACAGCCAACACCAAAGGCTTTTAAAAAGTCTCTTTTGCCTCAAGAATCAGAAATTAAATATTTTTCTGCCCTCTAGAAAATTATCTCTTTCATCTCAAGCAACTTCACTGGCAATGCTTGGATCTGATAATCGGATTACAACCGTGTTGAAAGATACACCCTCAAGTGAATGAGTAATAAAAATTTCTGTGTAGCACAAAGGATATTTTCCCAAAATGGTACCAACCACTCTGGATGATCTCTATTACCTTTAAATAATATGATTCAATCAAACCTGGTTGGTTTAATAAGAACAAGAGTGAATTAACTAAGGGGAATAAAAAAAATAATTGTTTATCATACAAATATTAAGTTTGCCCTTTCACCCTACCCTTACTCACAGGGTGTTCCATCCATGCCTGGGAACTGACTTCCAGCATCCCTTGGGTATCCTCTGCCTTGGTGGCCACCCCTAGATGGGGGGTCTCTGCTGAAGGAGGTTCTGTTTTCCCTGGCTCAGCTAGTAGGGTTTCCACTCCCTGTGCCTGGGAAAAGGTCTTTTATCTGTGCTGCTCAGTCACACTGAGGCTCAGGATTGATCAAAAATCCTCTTCCTGGCTTCTATTTTCAGTCCCTTTCTTTTTCAGAGCCTGTGCAAATGAGGAACTTATTGGTTATGTGAAGAGAGCACAGATGGGGCATCTGCCCTTTTGGTCACCCCATACTCCACACTGTTCTGGATGGTTCTCCCAAAATAGTGGTTAAAAAGTGATGATTATTCTGTGCATAATCACACAGACAAGGGTTTCGATTTGTCAGAGTATTCTCTGCATTTTCTAGTTCTGCAGTTCGTGGAGGTTTTCCTAAATGAGCTGTGGCTGAGGGAAGTACAAAAATTAACTGCCTCTCTTCAGGATATAAGGTGTAAAATTAAAGCCATCAGAAAGAGGAAACCGCACTTATAACAACCAAAGGCTCAACTTCTGTCAGCTCAGTACAGAGCTCTCCCCATCATTGTCTGCCCTTGGAATTAGATTCCAGTTGCCATTTTCTGAAGTACCTCATTGACTACAGCTTAAATTTTCCTTATACATTATTTGAAAAGCCTGGCTATACTTTCTGTTCACCCCAGTCACATCATTTTCAATGACTCCTTTATTCTGGAATTAATGACAGAGCATACTTTGTGGTCCTGTTGTACAGATCCTAGGAACAAATGACTTCAGACTGCTCTAGACATCGAGGGGAGATAGGACCTCCACAGCATAATTCATCTTTCCCGTCTTACACAGCTGTTTTAGGATGGAATAAATCACCCTCTGGAAGTGTCTGTCTCTCCCCATTGATAATTAAGGGATCATAATGAGTGGCAGAGAATAAGCACCTCAATTCAGAGGTATAAGATGAAGGCCAATGGACCTCATCATAAACAGGAAAGCGAACATTTCACTTGGGCTACATTCCCTAACTGGAAGGGGACTCCAGACAAATGTTAGCATTCACAAACTTTGTGCCTTCAAAGAAAAGCTGGTTTTCTTTAAGAAAAATGTTATTGAAATGCTACTTCATTAACACCTTAGAAGCAGAAAGAAATATCCTAGGGAGAACATTGAATACAAGTGGGTAGCTGCAAGCAGGAGGAACCCCAAGCTACCTCTTGACTCTTAAAAGGTTCCTTTAATTTGCGTAGTAGGATTATGTTAGAAATAAGTAAGATGATATTTTGTAACTCTTTATTAGATCAACAGTAGAATGAAAATCAAAGCAATCAAACCTTTAATTTCAGAGCATAAGTTATTAGGCATATAAAGCCATCTGGCATCCTCCGCCCAGTGAGAACCCAGGATAAGATTGCATTCCTTTCCTAGAAGTGTCTGGATCATGTATGCAACTTGGTACACTGTGAGAGATGTGGTAAGAGAACCTAAAATGGCCTTCTGGTCAGTAGCATAACTGCTGCTGCTTTATGCTGAAGTACAAATCCAAAGTGTGGTAAGAAGTCTTATGAAATTTCTTCCAAAAATGGACTTGTTAGCCACAGAAGAATGATGTCTCCCAGAAAACTTACTTTGTCCCTCTGCCCGTCTGATCAGAAAAAGCAACTCGTTCCACAAGCAATTTATAAAAAGAAACACTGAAAACTTATGAAAAAGTTTTCAAGAAAACTAAAATGAGGACAAATAAACTAAGAAAAATAATTTTCTACCTCTGTATGCAAGGTGATTTTATATTTAAAATTGTGAGCCTCTCACAGTGAAAAACAAATGACAGAATAACATGTTTGCAATGTGTTATACAGATTTGACTTCTAGCATCATTACTTGATTTTTAGTTTTTCTGCTTTTAAACTAGCCATTATTGCAAGGATGTCAGTATAGCTCATTTTCCTTATTCAATGGGAGGACTGGCACAGTTGAGGAAAATGGTGATTTGGAGACCAGTTGGTGACGCTGGAAGTGAGCTCATTTCTAGTGTTCAGTGCTGCTTATACACACATCTTTTACCTGTTCTGAGACAGGAAAGGTTGTGCATGTATGCAGGAACAAGAGATGACTTTGAGACAACAAATGTTGCAGAATAATTTGTGTTAGGAAAACACAGGAGAAGGAAAATAACTGAAAAGCTCACTTATTTAAAGTAATACTTGTTTTTTTTAAAAGAAAATTTTTAATGAGTAATGTTTTACAGTGATTAGTTTAGTCACTCTTTATAACATGAGATAAAAAGCTTTTATGAGTTGTTTTTTTCCATCCCTCATCCCTGAATATCCAGAGTGACTGGAGTCCCTGTTGTCTTGAAAGATCACTTTACATTTAGCTGTATTTTACATGTTGTCATCATCAACTGAAGCCGTAATAAAGCCATCAGCTCCTCACATAGGCAGATGTGTGCTTTAGACTTATTGTTATGCAATGGGTCAGTGCTGTTACTTTTAGATTATTACAGTCTTGAATTACTTTTAGATTATTATTGTCTTGAAGCAATGCATAAGGCAAACTGCACTGCAAATGGATACATGTATTTAGCAGCTATCTAATTTGTTAAACATAAATTAGACGTTCAGAGCACACAGCCTGAGCTAAGCACTTGAAATGCCATCAAAGAAGTGCAAAAGCAGATGCATAAATAAAGTCTATTGGATTACCCATAACATAATTGGCACTGCCACTACCTCTGGTCTTCTTAGGTATATCCAATTGCTTGAAACTGCTCATCTTTGCTGGTACTTGTTTTTTTAATGGAACCGTGTTTCCTCACCTCCACCCCCCAATCAACAGTGACTATTATCATAAGAAAAGAAGAAATACTTCTGTGTTTTTTGGCTGGAGTCACTGTTGCTCCCCTGAGCATCACAGGAGGCATCAGGGCCACGGCTGTGCCCAGGGCAGCTCTCTGCTGCAGAGCTTCTCTCTGCAAACTGAGCCCAAGGAGGCTGTTCTTCTATCAAAGTGCAAAGAGTTGAAGCAACAGGTGTAGTATCAAGGATGACAAGCTTTTCCCACCTTCATCTCCGAGAAAAGCAGCAGCATAATGAAGATAAATAGGAATTTTACAGACAGGTAATCACATGGTAACGGATCCCTGTTATTTAATACCACCAGAGCTATTTCACATAGTGTTAGGACTTGTCTGTGCCCACCAGGGTCAAGTTCTGCTAATCAGTGATGTGTAAATGGGCATGGTTCATTAGGGCCCTGAGAACAGCTGTCCGTGTCCGCTCAGGATCAGATTACAGGATATCATTAACTTGGATTCTATATCCGCTTCAAGGCTTTTGTTACAAATAACTCATAATTTTTTTTTTTTTAATTGTCCTGAAAAGCAGGAGAGCTAAAGACTAAGGTTTCTGTTTTACCTGCTTCTGTTCAGTATCATTTTAACATACATTCAAAAGAAAGCTGTAAATATAATGTTCATTGTAACTAGTGCAATAAAATACAGAAGAGTTTCATGCCTCTTACATGTCTGCGCTCAAGCTTTATAGTTGAATTGTTTCAGAGGAACTACTTAAATCTACTGTAATCTCCTACTGCCTGTAAAATATGTAAAAATGCATATATAAAAAAACCCACATTGTATATTTAGAGTAAGCTTTCCAGTTTACTTTGGTAACTTTTATCTGATAAAATAATACATTGGTTTGGCTATTACTGCATGACTTAAGTATAGTTCCGGACATATAAAGCTGAACAGCTCCTTCCCATGAACTGTACTCTAATTATGGTATGGGCTGCTTGATTTTAAATGCTTCCTACTACAATAAGAACTTTAGAAGGCATATGTGGAAGAAAAAGGTGGTGTTACTTTACTTTTTTTGAAGTAATTTGCTTCTTTCTACTTTTTATTCTTTCTTAATTCAAAAAGCAATTCAATAATTCAAAGAAAGAGATGGATTCAAAACTGATGTCATTGGGAGCAGGAATAAAAATCAATCAACACATTACTAGCTGAATTTTAATCAATTATCACGACTATTATTCTCCTAGGGCATCTAAACAATCCCAAACTGGATTCATAAATCATTTAGGCAAATAACAACACCCAAATTCAGTAGTCATTATGAATAATTACAGTAGCAAAAAGCCAGAAAAGAATGCTCTAACAGAGCCTTTGCTGTCTATAGCAAATGTAAGTTTATAATATCATGTTTTACTCATGTCAGCCATGAGGCAATTTCTGATTAACAGATTTGTTATTAGACACTACGCCTGATTTCAGTTCACTGCTGTTCTTAAAAGCAGATTTCTTACACTGAGTATATTCAAAATCTACTTATTTCTGTACATGGAACAGGATTAGGTTCCTAAAACAGCTGGATTTCCTATGACAGCTTACAGAATTGCAAGATTAATTAATTAAGATTAATTAGTAAAATATTAATGCAAACTGCAAATATCTGCATATAGTATATTTAAGGTAGGGCTCTAGGGTAAAAAGCATTTTTGAAAGAAACCTTGTGGATATTGTGGCCAAAAATCCATCTTTTGTAACAGGCCCTACTAAAGGCCCTACTAAAAATCCAGATTTGATGTATGCCAGATTTGTGGGTAGCATTCTAAATGGAGTGGCTCTGAAGTGAGGCTGTCAATCCATACCTAGACACCAAAGCAAATTGATCGATTTCCTCCAAAAGAAGTTCGTAAAACATCTGCAAGAGAGGTAGGACTGGTCCCCTCATCATTAAATAAACACTTTTTCTCTGAGTCCCTCGACATACTCTAATGGAGTAATGCTTTACAATTTTAAAAGTCCCAAATTAATAAAACCATTTACAGAGAAGCAAAGGCTGCCTGAAACAAAACAATACATCAGTGGAGCACTAAGGTCTCAATTTTGAAGCCCAGTTCTGTTTCAGGGTCTTGATTGTCTCTTGTTTTTTTCTGAAAAAGCTTTTCCATAACGATGACTTTAGATTGTGATAGTAGGACATTGAAGCCTGAAAATTTTGGCCATACCATTTAGCTTTCTGTAGCCTGAGTCCAAAAATGTTAATGCTCCTGCTCTGGCATGGATGCTTAATAATATAAGTGAGCAGAATTAAACACAGTTGTGTATGCTGTGCCCTTAAACCTCTGGCTGTGAAAATGTGTTCATTTTTGCTCTGTATAAATGATGTGCTATATACACTTTCTTAGCAAAAGACAGGCAAAATAATTCTCAGATTTTAAACAATTTCAGATGATTTTTGCTTCAAAGAAAAGTGCATTTGTCTTTAAAAAAGGAAGGTGCTGAGGACTGCCTTTGACAGAAACTGCTTAACGGGAACTCTCAGATGCTGACACAGTGACTCACAGTGCTTGGCTGCAGGTACTAAAAGCCCCATTTGAATGTTCCCCTCTGAGCATTCATGCCTGCAAACAGCTGAAATGCCTCTCAGGAGCTGCCAGCACAATCTGACAGGACACCTGACCACCCCCAAAACAACCAAGAGCCCACACATTCCCAGAGGGTGGTCCTGGGCTGGCAGGCTGCAGGGTCCAGGGATAACAGGATGGGGAGCCCCATTTATCCTGAGACACTGGCCACTGGAAAAAAAAGGCCAGGTGGGATCTTTCTGGTCAGTTGCTGGATCTTTCCAATTGGTCAGATCCCTGATGATATCCTAATAGGAAATCTTTGGCAAAATTTTCTTTCTGGTGTTCACAGTTTGCCAGCCCATGACAGCAATTTAGATTGAGCCAAAAAATTAAACTGCAACCAATTTATCACTGGAATATTATATTAAAGCAAAACAAACAAAAAATCATTGGTAGGCAAATTAGTTTAGTTGCAATGGCCTGCAGGTACTGCTGAGCTGGAAGGCTTGTGGCTTGGGTTGGGATGGGATGGCTTCCTCCCAGCTGGAAATGTTGCCACAACAATGGGAAGTGGATTGTGGGTCATGTTCTATAAAACAAACTTCCATTCTGGTTATAATAGCTCAACACAGAGCACAGACAACACACAGGGCCAGAAGGGCAGCCTGGGCAGTGGTTTAGGAACTTCTGAGCTATGTAAAGGCACTTGCAAGCTGTGTGAGTGAGGCAACCAACAGACATCTCTGAGCATTTATCAGTATGGCTGGAGAAAACCCATCTCCTCTGTGTTTCTAGAGGTGATCTCCCTATAGTTAGAAGCTGTAAAGGTTGTGCATGACATTTGCATGCCAGCCATTAGGGTGAAAGGTCCCATACTATTAAACACGGAAACTGTTGGCTAAGCTGTGTCTTGGCTATAAAACTGGCTAAGCAATGAAAAATAAGATCCATGACTCTTTTATTTATTCATGAACCATTGCTTAGCACTAATAAAGCTTATTAATGAAAAAGTATAATATCAAGCCATCTGGTAAAAAAAGGTATGTTTCAAAGGATTAATAAACTACAAATTATTCATCTGAAACAAAATGCAACACATGAGGTACTGATGGTTTTTCACAAAAGATTCATTATTTAGCCCTGTTCAATGGCTGCTATTGAAATTCTGGCAGGACCTCAGTTTTCTTTTGCAACACTGGGGAAGAATTAATGTTGGAATCTGCTGGCAGAACAAATCACAGCAATGCACTTGATGTATTTTTCAAAAGCATTCACTTTAATATAGGAATCTTTCTATCTGACATAGCTTAGTGAGTGAATGGTAATTAAAGGTAATCATTCAACTCATTTAGGATATTTTTTTTTAAATTCTTTTTCCAACTGAATAATAGCCCTGCTGTAAAAGGGAGTGTTTCTACACCAGCTTGCTTTTGATAAAGCAATAACAAGAGACATAACAAAATGCTGTGATGAAAACAAAGTCACAGCTCAGAGCCTTTTCTTACAGCTTTTCTTGCAGCTGTGGCCCAAATTATAGGACTTTTCCACACACTTAACTCTGGCTCTAATTTACAGTAAGTAGTTTTACCATGGACATCTGGAAATATGTGGTTTTTCTTTCATCATATTGATTTATATGACTGTAATTATGACTATCATGGTGTCTGGGAAAAATACTGGTTTTCCTGTTACCTGCTTGGACTTGTTGTGTTGTGCAAACTCCTGTAGGGCTTTTTCCTAAAAAAGCACATCTGCATCCTGGTTCCTTTATCCTGTTGTCCTGTCTGGTCTGTCCTGAGCATGCAGGAGCTGAGGCACAGAGGGACAGGCAAATGTGTCAGGCTGCCTGTGATGATTGCAGCATGGGGAAGCCTGGTTGGATGAAAGCTTTAGATGTTTCTTTGTAAAAAGCAAACCCTTCCATCCCTGCGAAATCAGTGCCAAAGAAGAGCGTGGCTCCTTCGAGTTGTTCCTCTATTCACAGCAGATCCAAACATCACCAGGCTCTCCAACACTTGAATTCTAGATCCAGATCTGGACACACCTTTTGCATTTTGGGCTCATTTCTCAGTAAGCAGCAGCAGTGGTACCCACTGATCCAACATTCACAGCTACAGTCAAAGAGACATTAAAACACAGCAAAGACAACTCCCCAATGCAGTTAAATTCCCAAAGAAGGGGCTCAAGCTGCTGCTTTGGAAGTAGCTAAGGAAAACTGTCAGATGTCCCAGTCCTTTGCTTGCCAGTCATTTCTTTTCATCATTAAACTCAGCAAGGATTATTAACACAGTAACTGGCTCACCTTCACCTGTGTAAAAAAATGTCCTATAAAAATTGCATTGAATTCTCTGAAGTTTCAAGATAGGAACAATCTCTTCTACTGTGAACCTGTGATCTTTATTGTCTTAAAATCAAGAATGACCAATATGAGAAAAGACTGCTGTGGGACTACTTGGGGAAACTACTGCAGAAACTGGGGTATTATGCATAGAGCCTTCACTTCTTACAGGAAGTGAACCACTCTGCTGTGAGAGCAAAGCATTAGAGTTTATTTGGTTTAATTGACATATTTGCATATTTGGCATGAAAGGGCATGATGTGGGCTAATTTTTAGTCTGTCTTCCTGTGAAAATGAGATTCATAGGGCTTTGCTGTTTCCATCAGCATACATTTTGTCTGTTTGTCTTCTGGGCTTGGATATAGATCTATAAAGTTTCTGTGAGCTGAATGACAACACCTAGTCACTGGATGAGAAAGATACTATTGCCCATAGTGAGGGAAAAGAATTTTTGAGTGTCCTCCCCTTTATGAAGTGCCCCAGAAAGTTGGTGTGGGACATTGACCCTTGGGAAGGCCGTGTCACCGGTTTATCCACTGCTCACAGAGCAGCCTGCTTCTTTGGGCAATATTTAACACTGTGTTAATAAGTTCTATTTGCAAGCCATTAGGGCCTTAAACCTCAGGAACTGGGAGCTGCTGGAGACTCATTCAGAGCCACTTGGCTCAGCAATGTCCTCCCATGGGTAGGACTTCATCACCAGGGGGGTGAGCAGAAGATGCTACCTGTGGCTTCTGTGCTCTGACGGTTTCCTGTATCAGTTGCTCCATGACAGTACTGGATATACAGCCCAGGGTCCTAAAGAAGCACAGCCATGGGATAATTGCTATTTGTGCAACCACTCTGGTTTCTGCCGACCCACTCCTTGTCAAAACAATTTTCCAAGATGTTATGTATTCCAATCAAGTTCACAACAGGGTAAATTCTCAAAGATCATTACTTTCCTTCAAAGTAATTTAATTGGGAAATAATCTACATTAAAAAAAAAAAAGAGAGAGAGACAGTTCCAGAGTCCTGACAAAATTCCTCAAGCAAGGAGTTCCCACCTTCCTGGATACCAAAGGCATGAATACTGTGGGACCTGCAAATGCTGTTCCACACCGTTTCTCTGTTCTTTACATGTGTGAAATACATAAACTAAGTGGCTGTTTAAAGTGGCTAAGGACATCCATTAGCTTGCCAAGTATATTTACAGCACATCTAAAAATGGTTGCTAGGATAACTAAAATGCTTATTGGCAGAATATGAGAAGAGAAATTTTTAAAATGTTTGCTTCTGGACAATAAAAAGGAGGAAAGGGTGATGATTGTACTTCTGAGTGTCTGTAACCCAAAAGTTTGCTCAGTCCCAAATCCCAGCCCATTTGTAATGTTATATAAATGTCATGCATTCCATGTCTGAGTAGAAGTCAAGCTAAGGGCACATGACATCTGCTCCAGATGAAAGTAATTCATGCTCACAATGTAATTCCATACATAACAACTTCCTCAACTTTTTTTGCAGTTACCAAGAAATTATTTGGGGCATATGGAGAGGAATGTCAGTGTAACAGTATTGGCTGGCAAAGAGAGTTTGGAATTCAAATTTCCCTTGTGAAGGTGAGGGTTAATAACTCACTACTGTCTTGAGAAGAATTATCCATTTGTCATAAGATAAGCAAGAGATTTTCTTATGCTGAATTGTATAATCAAAAATGTGGCTTTGTGTATTTTTCTTGTGCAACAAATTCTACAGGCTTTAAGTGGAAGCAATGCCACAGCACTGCTCAGTCACAGTGCTCTTCATCAGCTCACTACTTCTCAAGCACATGGAAATCCAGTCAACAGGTACAGTGCTCTGCAAGAGATTATGGCCTACCAGCATGTCAAGGACACACTCCCCCACAACACACAACATTGCTGGTATCAGCACCTGCATATGTTACACCTTTTATGTTACTGCAGTAGTTAAATCTATTCAGTCTTTCCTTTGGCACCCAACTCAGTTAATCTGGAGACATAAATTCATAAGAGCTCAGTGCTCATCTAATAAAAATTTAGTCTCTGCCCCAGTAGCATTTACTGCATCATCACTTTTCTTACAAGACATGAATTTTTCAACAGCTTGTGAAAAGTTGTGAACATAGCCTTAATTAAAACCACATTCAGTAGAAAGGTATCTTACATTATGAGGGAAGGAAAGATGTGGGTAATATTAAGCAGCTGTTAAAATACACAATTAAGTCAAGCTAATTGTTATTACTGGCAGCCTCAATGACAGATGAGCAGTGAAACACTTGACTGAACAGGCCTTTGGTCAAACAACTGATGTTGCACAGCTATTCTGCAGTAGGCTCCTGACCCCCACTGAATGCAGAGACGTAATACTGACAGTCAGATAAACAATGGAATTTGTATGAGTATCAAAACCATTGTCCTTCCTCCTGTTCCTACTGAAGCGTACTGGCTGGCTGAATCCAGGCTTGAGAAACCCTAAAGAGAGTTCAGAGGTTTGAGGGACAGGAACTCAAAGGCAGTCTGATCTCCCCACACAGATCCACAACCTCTTCCAGTAATACCCATTCAAAAACTCGTGGCTGAACTGGAACATAGCCCATTAAACAGTCTTGATTTTACAGATACCAGGGATAGGTTTTCTGCATATTTTCCCAAGAGTTCTAAAGATTCTAAAAGTTTCAAAATACAGGTGGCAAAGCTAACATAGGAATTTCTTACCTTCCCTTCCCAGCCTCTGGCTACTTCTGCTCACTGCGACCTTGCTCCCTCACTTGTGACAGTGCAATCCTTTGTAGACCCACACTATAAAAAAGATTGCTGTAATGATTTAAAAAGCCCATGGGAAACTCTCAATTTGACTTAATTACAGAAGAAATACTTTGTTAACTGCCTCTTTATAGGCTGAGGCATTGCTGCAAACTTGATTTAGTCTTGCTCCACACGATTTGCAGTTACTTACATCCAGGGCATGTATAAAATGCCACCTTTCTGCTATGGAAAGGCTTTACAACCACAATAGCTGTATTGCTCTCACTCACTCACTCACTGAGAAGAGAGGGAGGAAGTTTTGCTGTGACTGTCAATTAACAAATTACTGGAAGGGTGAAAATCAAACATAATCATTTAAGCAGGTGGACAAGAACATGGGAGAGCTCTGATTTTGAGAGTGAATTTTATGTCAAATCACTAGTAAAGTATTTCAGTCAACATCTCACTTTTCTTTTTAGTTTAGAATTGGAGGTCCTGGTGCCTTCCCTTGGCAAGTCTCTGTTGACATCCTAGGGGCCTTTTTGAGGCTTGTAGGAACCTAAGGAAGAGTAATTTCCTTACAGAGTCAGCCACGGGATTATTTTTCAGCATTTGAGCCTACCTGGGAGCCCAGGGGTTGACAACCAGTTCCAAAACAAAACCAGGCCTCCTTTTTTCCTTGGAGCTCTGTGTAACTTCTACATTTGGAAGGCTTTCACATCAGCTGATCTGGCAGCCATGCCTGGAAGTAAAATGTCCAAAGGAAGCATCTTCTGCCTCAATCTCTGCTCCTTGGCCAGCATGATGACAAGGTACCTGCCCTGCCTCCATAGAGCCCTGCTGTTCACCAGGAACACCCCTGTGCATGTGGGGAACAGGCTGTCCTCAGCAGCCACACCAAGACACAGGAATTTACTCTTGAAGAAACTTAGTCTCTTGTCAAATTCTCTCTTTCACACCTCCAATGAATGATGACTTTGTCCCCCTGTCCCTGGAGGCATTTACAGCATGCACATCCCATGGCTGAAGAGATGGAAAGTGAACTTTTAGGTGTTGGGGCTGGTTTTACTCTGAAAGGTGCTCATATACATGGTGATGGCATGTTGGAGGAACTGAACAGGACAGAATATGCTGCCAGGTCTCTTTGAAATTGCATTCTTCCGGTGAGGTGGTTCTGATTGTGCCTTCATCCTGTGCAGAGGCATTATCATTCATTTAGTACAGCTTAAAGTGCAAAGACAAGAGTACAGTCTCTGTATGGGAGACTCATCTAAGGCTGCAGTTCATTTCTGAACTGGTCAGCAAACAAGAGCAGTTACTGGAGGGAATACAAGTGAACAGTGCAGACCAAGCCTAATGAGATCTATGGATGAATCATTCTCTTTTCCAATCTCTTCCTCTAAAGAAAAAAGAAAGGAATAAGATTGGAAATAAAGCACTAGCTTTTTAACAGTGTGTGCAATTAACTATTGAAAATTCTTGCTTTGAATTGTCCTTCATTTGAAGGCTTTCAAACAAAATTTAGAATGTCTTTCTAAAAAGGGTTCAAATAGAATCAGCCTTGATGGCAGTGTTCCTATGTTGTGTGAGGGCTTGGAGGAGATTTCTGTTACAACACTCCTGGCCTTAGACTCACAGTTAGTTTCACTTTAGTTGCTCTCCCTCTGCATGGTAGGAAAGGGGTACACTGTTTTAATTAGACAGAGAAGCAATAATTTAGTTCTTAGAGATTATATATATATACATACATACATAGCTTTAGTTTCAGTTTTAGTTTTAGTTGTAGACTCATACAAAAAAGCTCCTGTATCTCCATCATGTCTTTGTCTTTCCTTTACCTAGGGTGATTAATTTTTTTAAGATTTCAGCTCCTGTGTCTAAAGCCAGCACCAAGAATAGAAGGAAGGTCTTTATTCTAAACCGACCAGGATTAAATATCAGACACAAATAAGCACAAAAAAGGGCATCATATAAAGACGCACAGCAAGGTCAGAGATTTTGATACATGTGTTGCATGTGTGTATATGTGTATGCGTTTTGATACATGTGTTTGCTGCCTACCAATATCTCCCCAGCAGGATCTTAAAAGTTTTGCTTTATAAACAATCACTTAGTTCTTAAACTTTTGTCATTTTGGACACCTGAAATTACTAAGAGCTGCATTGGTTGGTATGCACAACACAGGACCACAGAGGAGGCTTGCTCTCTTATGTAATGACAGCAGGAGGACAGGGAGGACAGGCAGGAGGCTCTTAAGGTTTACCAATATCTGTGCTTCACTATGGAGTTACTCACACAGCAATTCACTTCCCTGCTGTCTAATAGCTGAAGCATATTTGCTTTCTTTATTTTTTAATTCAAAAGCATACTAATTTAAGAAAGAAAATAAGTATGAGACTAAGACTTCAGATGGCCTTCACTGGTCTGCCTTCATTAATTTAAGGTAGGGTTATATTATGTTATCTGAGAACTTATCCAGTAACACTTATTTACTTGAACAACATCTGTGATAGGCAACTGATTCCAAGAGAATTGCAGTGAAGCCAGGGCTGGCAGTGAACCTTCCCCATGGTAATCTAAGCTACTGTTCTTGTCTCTTTTCAGTGTTATTTATGGCAGGCTAATTTGACTACCAGAAAGAAAGTACATAAACTCAGCCTTTAAAAGATGTATTCCAGATAGCAGGTTATCTTGGAGGTAACAGTGTTTCAACATTTTGTCAAAACACCAAGCTGGTCCTGTGGGAGGCTTGAAAATATTTTCTTCCCCTTTGAGGTCTTGGTTCTGCTCAATGTGACCTGTACAGCAAATACTTTGAGAAGAGGGTGTATAGTTTGAGCTTACATTTTCAATCTTACTGCAATTATCATAATTAGAAGGATCTGACATTGGTCTCTGTTTTCTTTCTGAATATTAATCCTGTTCATTGTCACTTGTAAGCACTGACCAGCATTCTAAATGAGTTCATTAACTTCAATTTTATTAATAGCCATCCCAAAGAAAAGGCATAAGTCTAAGACAATTGCTTGCATCTACTTTCCAAAATCCAAATTCAGATCCCTTTTCAAAAGGTCCTTATTTTGACATGTTAGACTGAAGTACACAATGTGTGTGTCCCAGCCTTCAGGCTTATCTGACATCTGCATCTGAATAATGTTAGGCTTTCAGCCTCTAAATTCAAGAAAAATTTAATGTCTCTAAAAGGTCATGATCTAACAGCAGAACTCAGACAATAAATCAGGACAACTGTCACTATCATTTGGTCAGAAATGACTACTAAAATTCCAAAAATTGAGATCTAAAAGTTGGAAATGAGATAAAAGAAAAGTGAATAACAATAGAACACAGTTTTAAAAGCGGTATGTGCAGTATTTTTTAGTGAAAAAATTGTTAATGGAAATTTCCTCTTTCACAAACTGTTTAAAAGTTATGGTAATTCCTTATTGTTTTTCTACAGACTTAGTTAGGGGTTGGGTTTGTGGAGGTGGGAGTGGGGGTGTTTTGTTTTTTTCATGTTTACTGACAATTTACAACTCATAGGAAGGCCTATAGTATGCAGTAAGGTGGCATTGGCACTGTTACATCCTTGATTAGGAGAATATATTCATGTACACTTGAAAATTTCCTTACTTCAAGAAATATGATCCAAGAAAACATCACAAATGCTTTGGTCTTCTTGCTTGGAGGGCAAAACTCATAAGTCAACGTTTACAAAATGTATCTTGGGGTTCTTGATATAATTTCCAAGGCTGAGATATTTCAAATATCCTCCCCTGAACTGCACCTCTGTTGATTTCTTTCTTTTTTTTGTTTAAAAATTAAACTTCTGCTATTGCAGAGCACTTCATCCCAGAAACACCAGCAATTTTCTGTTCCATCCTCAAGTTATTAATCCCTTTTAAAGGAAATGTTTAAATAAATGATTATGTTTCCATTTTCTTTTTTTGGGGGGGGCTGTGTCCAGAAGATGTACTAATGCTGGCTACACAGAACACTCTGTCTGCAGAACCAATGATCATCTGATCATCTCCATTCAAACAGAAACCAGTTATATACAGCACCCCACACATCTTCTCTGGGCATTGAAACTGAGAAAACTTATACCCAAAGAAAAAGAGAAAAATTATTATTTACCTATGGATATGCAATATGAAGAAATCTGATGGTAAACATATAACCACCCAGGAGACCTCAGTACAAGAAATAAGGATAATTTGCCTTAAAACACATGAATGTGATTCATCAAATTTAGTTATCTACCAGGTAGGTGACTAATGTAAATTCTCACCAGAATTCCTTGATAAGTAATGGAGAAAGATAGAGCATGTATCATCCTATTTCAGTATAAATGTTTACAGTAGGTGGGATGAATAACTCTGAAGATGTATATCTTCATATAGGCTCCATCCGGAGAGACTAGATAATTTATTTAGACTAGGCACCTAAATTGCAGATAACTAAAAGTAAGGGAGTTGGATCTTGCCCTGAATGCCTGGCTGAACAAAGAATATTTCTCAAGTTACTTAGAAAGTGAATGCCACAGTGCTTAAGAGGGCTTCTGACTACTCACAGTCCTTCATGGGCTTCATAACCTGCTCTGTTTTGTCCAGGAACTGCTGCAGAACCTGCACACAGACTGTGCAGAAATGACATAACAGAGCATCCCATGTTTGTTAGAGACAGCAAAGCCCCTGTGTGCTGGGTCTGGAGCTTACCTGGAGCTCCCAGATGGACCTGAAATAACCAAGCATTGCTAAGAGGTGCTCTTAATTCAGCACCTTTGGGGAAGAGGACCCTTATCAACAATAACAGCAATGGGCTTCCAACGCCACGGTGCTGAGCAAGCAAGCACCCAGAGCCCTAGAGAGGTGTCTCAGAGCTGCTCTTCCCAAATTTCTCAGGCCCTGTTCATGGAAACACAGGGCTGCCTCAGCACAGCACCATTTTCTTTTGGGTGAGGTCTTCTGAAGGGGATTGTGACTCAACCTGCTCCTAAAATAAGCTTGGCTGTGTCCAAGTGGCACTGCTGGGTCAGCAGGACCACTCAGCCTCTCTGCTCTCAGGCCATTGGATAATCCACACTGCAGATAAAATCCACACTGCAGATAAAAGCCACAAGGCAGATAAAGTTCACAATGCAGATAAAATCCACACTGCAGATAAAATCCAGAATGCAGAAAAAGAGCCACTGAGAACTAGCTGCAGCTTCTGCTGTCCAAATCTTCACTGACAGTCCTAAGTGCCCAACATGAAATAAACCCATATCCCACTCTGCACTCCTTCTGTCTCTTCTCTGAAAGTATTTAGAAAGAATCCCTAAGGCTGAGAGCTTTTTCTATTGAAAGGGATTGCTCTCACTATCCTGCCTACCACAGAAGTTTTTCTTATTAAAACACACAGACCCACTGAGGGTCTCATTTAGCATTTCAGGCATGTTTACTGATTTGTTCTTGTAGTCCTTAGACCCTCACAGTTTTTGCAATGTGTGAGGATGTGATGGCAATGATGCCTGCACGGTCCATCTGTCTCCAGAGGGACTGCCTGAGGTCTGCCTCAGCAACAGAAAGCTTTTGCACCAGTCATACTCATTTCCTTGTCACCAGGGGAATTATCCACACCTTTTTTGCTGACATTTCCCTAGACTGGTGCCTGACAAAGATGAACCTTTCCATTCAATACATTCACAGGGTACCTTCTGTGTGCCAGTGTTGTAGGGACATTGTTTATAAATGCCAGACTTCAGCTGATTGGGCTGAAATTTGCCTTGAGCCTCAGGCTCAAGAATTTCCAAAAATCATTTTTACCAACTCAAAGTAAGAATGAGAGTGAGGAGAAATTATTCTTGCCCATGTGGAAAATTATTCTGTCAAGTCTTTATTCAGGATAACCTCATTCTGCCACATTTTACCAGGAGGACTAGAAACCAGGCCTGTGGGAGAATGCCTTTCTATTCAGGATCACAACATGGCATTAGGTTACTTAACGGGCTCCCAGGAGCAGCATGGGCAAGGAACTAATGAAAGCAGTTTCCCAATATAGGTCAAGCTTCAAACAAACACATGCAGAGGTCCTATGTGAACGCAGCAAAGAGAAACATCTCCAACAAATATTTTGACAAGTTACTTTTTAGTCTTTCCTCACCATTAGGACTCTTAATAATTCATATAGAAGTAATGAAGACCTTAGATAATGGGATGATTCAGCCTTATTTTTTTGCAAATTTAGTTTTTACTGAGATTAGGAAATCATATACAGAATCAAAGTTAAAAGACTGTTATCAAGATGAAAATTTCAGTAATTCACTGTGAAGACTGAAGCTTCCAGTGCAAGCTTAATTGTGCCTCTTTGGATTGTTTACATGATGATAGCCTTTAATTACAGAATCATGGATTTCTTCGTGGTGAGGTAACCATCTCTCTGTGACACTGCTAGAAATTTGCTGGTCTGACATCAGAAAAAAAGGTTGGAGTTTTTCTCACAAAGCCTCTCCTGTGGAGCAAGACAAAAGGAGGGACTTTCAGAAGGCTGTCCTTGCAGCCTGCTGTCCCTGCCATGCCTTGACCAGTCCTCGCTCAGCAGCTGAGTGTGGACCTTGGCTTGGAAAAAGATAGGGAGCTGTATTTTGTATGTGAAAGAATATTCTGAATAAGGCAGGGAGTATCCAGTAAGATGGGAGGAGGATTTTCAGCTTGTCAAGAGAGAAGGAAGTTTGATAGCATTATGGAGAGCTAGAATTTTCCTCTTCGTCCTGAGGAATTTTGCCAGTACAAATGAAGCAACGGGTTTACAATATCTTGGTAGCCTCCAAGCAACAAGGAAGTCAAAACAAAGCCACAGAAAAGCAAATGCACTGGCTGTATCTGCTTTTTATTCCACTATATCACATTCATACAAAGTATTCTTGCATGCACATTCACTATTCTATTCACAAGGCCTAACACAGATGGCCATTTGCTGCAAGGTCAGTCTGTGCTGACTTAAGCCTTGTGAAGGACACACATATTTGGTGAAGCCAGAAAAGAGGGTAACCTTAAGTTTCATCTGAAGGAAAGCTCAGGATAGCATTATGTATTAATGGACATAATAAACCAATTCTGAGGTAAATTCTGATTAAATTGACCAAGTTTCAGCAGAGTCTGTACTTTTATTCAACTGCTGTTTTAAAAAATGGGCAATTTTTGTTCTTTTTCTACCAACACAGGCTTCCAGATTTTCTAGCATTCATGAGTATCTTTGAGTGAAGACTTATTCATACAGATGCATGTTTTTAAACATAACCATTCTCAGATACATAGCTGCCAGAAAAGTCATTGAGGAAGTGCAGGTAGGAGTACTTAAGTATGTTGATTTTCTACCCAGCTAATTCATCTAATCTTGATAGTATTTGTAAATGCCTTGCCTGGTTTCCAAGGGAGAAAAAAGCTAAAACCAAGACAGCTGGTGCCTGTTTCAGTCTGTGTAAGGATGCAGAACTAGGAAGCAGTCAGAAAAGCAGGGATGCTCCCTTTTTACTTGATCGTGTGGTTACTGGTTATTAGGTGCCTGGAGCAGGAAGATTTTAAGAATTCATTCAGGTTTGGAATATCACCTAGCAACAGTGTCTGGGAAACCACTGCTCTAAGGTTTTTTCACTTTATTTTGTTTTTCAAATACAAGGCAAGAGTGTGCAAAGTCACATGAGATCAACATTCAGCATCCACCCAGCATTGCAACAAGATCCTTAAAAATAGGCTGCATTAGACTACTCAAATTACATAAAGAAATTATATTCCCCAAACATTTGTGCAGATAAAGTCAGTTTCACTTAAAAGTTCACTGGAAGTTAGTGGTGCACACAACATGAAATCAGACTTGATTTAAAAAAACGCTTCAACAGGAAAAAATGCATCCAGGCATCTTACAGATCCATGCTGGCATTATAGTACTGTAGAAACAGAGGGTTACTGTAAAACAGCAAAATGAAATTACCTGAACTGGAAGTTGACCAGGACATGTTTTAAGATCTGATGTATGGAGAGATACCTCTACCTGAATGATGGCGCAAGCAAGAGCATATGGCAAAGTCAATAGTATGGATTTTATTTAACAGTAGAATGTGAGGTAGAGAGATAGAAAGAAGTAGAAAAGAGAGGAGAGAGGATGGGAGACAGAGACAGATTAGGCAGAAGATAGTCACCATCTGTGCATCTGTCCTGTTAGTCCTTCTTCCCCTTGGTCTTCTGGGTGGGAGGGGTATTGTGGTCATTCAGAACTTTTCACTATTTATCCATTCAATTCTCTTATTCTGTTGGTTAAATGATTCCCTCACTTCCAATGCTATAGTTCTTTTGAATCAGTGGGTTATCTGAGTCCATGGGTTTATTTAAGGTGGTGGGTTGTTCCAGATCTTCCCCCTGCCAGAACTATCTTTTACCAAGTCACAGCTGACTTCAGCATAGCCACTGAGCTGACTTTCCTTGCGGATTCTTTGTGTCCTTTATCAGTGTTACCCCAGCTCTGTTTACCTCCTCCTGGGCCTGAGATAATGCTCAGACAATAATATCCCCTTTGTCTTATCTCTAGTTCCCATCAGGTACCTTAACTGTACAGTCCAAGTTCCAGGAATCCATGGAAGCACACTGGGGGGAGTTAGGTGGGAGAGGGGTTGGAAAACCCTTGGTAGTCACAGATGCCATCTGTGGCATCCCATAACTTGGGTGATCTCTGTTTGACTAGCAGTATGGGTATGGGCAGTTGCCTCTCCAAAGTTTACCCCAGTGGGAACCCTTGATAGGATGCATTTCCCAGGAAGTGCCAGCCAGACCCCACCTGGCCCAGAGCCAGAGCTATCCTGCTGCTCCATTCCATGCTTATCTCATGGCAAAGTCCTTCTTAGCAGTCTTAGAGACTTAGCAGTGTTTTAGAGGTCTTAGCAGTGTTTGAGACAAGCAATTGGGAAGTCCTTGCAACACCCTTACAACAAGTGAACTTCTACTGCAAAAAATATTACTATTTTGAGACATAAACTTAAACATCCTGCAGAAAGTTTTTGGGATGGGGATGGCTTTCTTCCCCCTTCACTTGTTCTAATAGACATTGGATTTTTTAAAATACTGTCTCATTTAGGTTTCATTTAGAAAACAGATCAGAGCACTCCCATACTAGGTCATTGTCCTATAGGCTGCTGGAGGAAAGACGGTATCTATCACAACAGGATCTTCATGTGAGCGTGATAAGGAAATAGAGAGCAAATATTTGGTGCATTTTTTCAGTTCTCAAAACTTTAATCTTGCTTCTGTGTAAAAAGTAGGCCACATATTGTGAATGTCTCACCATTATCCCATGGAGACAAAATGTGTAACAGTGTGTTTTGACTTGTATGTCTGTAGGAGTTTCTGCATACTTCCTCTTTTTTCTTTCACATACACAGGCACTATATATTCTTCAAACAACCTGATGTATTAGAGGGGTTTTAAAACTACTGTGATCCAAAGCAGTCACGAATTTCTCTGTATTGTTTATGTGGCATACTAGCATAATGAATTTCTAAATTAAATGTAGTAATGATAGCACATTGACAAATGAAATGCTTAGGCAAATGAAGAGGTGCTTTGAAATGCAGAAATATTTGGAGTCAGCTGAAGGAGAATAAACAATTCTAAAGTATAAGTTTATAAGAAAAAGAGTGGTTGGACCTTCTTGTTCAGGGAAGTCCCCTGTCCAAACCCACTCTAATAAACTCCAAACACACCAGGCCATAAAGTGCTTGCTGCCATGGGTTCAAGTGAAATCAAACACAAGTCACAGTCTCCAGCTCACAAAGGAGAAGCTAATGGGCAGTCAGTGGAATGTGAGAAAACACATGGAAGTTTAGAGCGACAATCTTCAGAATTGTGGACAGATGTAGCAAAATAAAGAGCCAGTCTTTCCATTAACCTTCTGATTATGACAGCTTGGCACAGTTGTTCACATATAGGCAGGGCAGGGAGGCCTCCCTTGGTGCAGAATAAAGACAGTGGTGCCCTCTTCCTTTTGTGAACTGGGCAATTAACCATTAGTTTTGTCCACACTGATACAGTGATGTTAGTGGCAATCCCACAGTGGTGCCCAGAGCCTCTGCCAAATCATCTTCTACCAGAATGCCTACATGTCATATATCCTCCTCTCCTCAAAATTAAGCTCCGTATGACAAGTAATCTTTATATACAGGAAACCACAGCAATATTTAAGATAAGTAAGTTTTCAAATATAGGATTTGTCTTGTCCAGCTCAACTTGCCTGTGGTTTAGACAGCTCTACCTGAGCTCATGGCCCTCAGTTTCTAGTGCCATCAATAGTGAGAAATAAACACTTCTATAACATCTGCTCCTTACTAGACAACTACTTTAAACTGAAATTTAGTTGTATCTAAAAGTTTTCCTGTTTTAATTATAAAAGATTAGGTAACTAACTCAGATATATATACAGAAAACCAAAAGACTGGCATGTAGCCACATGTTGGCATTATTTTTAGTATATTTAAAGCACTCAATAGAATTTTTAGAGGTACCTGGGGCTCCTATTTGCCACTTTAGCCATTTTCAACATGTATATATATGTATCTATGAGAAACCTTTGTCTGACCCTGAGAGTTGAGCTCTGACTTCACTGAATATCCAAATCTCCTGAGGTCAGTTAGTGAGGTGAGTAAAACTGGTTTATAGGTTATGCCTATAATACTTATTGTTTCTCACCTTTCATTACTCCTATGTAACTAGGGATCATGTGGCAAAACCAGATTTTCTAATCATATACTATTTTCCACAACGGCCCTTGGCCTCTGCTGTGCTGGTCCAAAAACCACAAAGCAATGTTTATTTTAACATCTCCAGAATGTAAACCAATTCAAAAATATGAAGATAAAGAGGGGATATCACCAGCTAAATCGCAGAGTAATAAATATCCAATGACATTGGAACGCTTTTTGCAGGATACCAAAGGGAGTTAAATCTGGTTGCAAAACAGTAACTCCTTTAAGCTGAAAGAAAGAGAAACAAATAAATTATGCTGGTGTCATTTATTTACTTGTAGCATTTCTCTCAGCTGCATCACTCTCCTTTAGTACCTTACTTTGTCAGCTTCCTGTGTTGATTATCAGGATCTCATGGAGGAGTCAAGCCTGGCAAAAGCAAGAGGCAAACTTGTAGAGAGCCCCTGGTCTTGTTTATACCATGTTTTCACTGACAAAAAAGTGGAGGGTGTTTTACCTCTGGAAGGTAAAGCTTGTGTTGTCTACTGTAAAACCATGGTGGAAACAAGACCTAACACCCTGACACCAAACCTCTCCTTTGCCATCAGAAAATTTTCAGGAAAGGCCCTGATGGCCACTGCAGGAAGTCCTACTTGCTGGAAGGACCATCTTCTGTCTTTACAACAGTCCTGCTAAGGGGATAGATAAGTGTGTCCTCCCATTGAGCATCCAGGTTTTTTTCTCTGGTTCTTACTCCAGAGTTTTTCATCCGAGAAAGGCCTCAGGGAAGAACTGTTATTTTCTGACCGGTAATTTGGAAGAGACAACCACAAGCAGAGAAGTTACATTCACTAATGTAATTATGCTGTGTTAGTTGTCTTTTTCCCAAAACAAATTAAGCAACAGAAACTTCCATGCTTTTCCTTCAGAGAAAGTCAAGATAATTAGTTCTCTGAGCTTTCCAGGCCCCTTCCCCACTTGTGTGTAGGGCTGTGTGTCACGGGTGCTGTTAAAATACAAGTGGCATTTTGACATCTCTCATGTAGAGGTGACTTTTTCACTGACTTCAGAGGTGAGAAAAGGGTATGGTCTGGGTGTGGATACAGGGGAGACAAAGGGTGAAGGGGAAACAAAATACATCCTCCTCCCTCAGAGGTTACAGAGCAACTGTTGTCCAGGCAGCTCTTGATGGAGAGGAGAAGGGAGAAAGATATTTATTATTGCTCCCCCTCGTTAGATGAGGATGTGGATAATATTTCCTTTGAGTACTTCCTGTGGAGGTTTGCATGCTGCACACTGTATTTTATCAGATATGACCCTAAAGGCACAGCATCTTGCAAAAGTTGTGTTCAGCCATGGCTGCTTGAACTTGTGTGCTGATTATTTTTTTGAGGACAAAGAGGATTAGAGGCGATAAAACCTTGCATTTCTATAGGGTCATTCTTGTAGGACCAAAAAGACATTAATTAAGCTTCCCAATAGATCTGTGCGTAGTGAAGCAAAATCCAGTAGAAAGAGATTAAAGGTCCTGTTTTCAAACTTGCTTTCCAAAGTATCTTTAGTCACAGTAATTTTATGCATTCACATTTTAAAGGATTTGATAGAGACTTTTACCTGTCATGCAAGGAGGATACAGCTGCCCCAGAAAACACCTCAGCAATGCATCTTCTGGGCCATAACCACAAAAAAAATGCTTCTTCCCTCTTACAAAAGTTCTTCCCAGTCAGAGAGAAGTTCATTGATAACTGAAAATCCACCTTGAAAATAACCTATTTTGAACTTACCTCTAGGAAGGTTTATTTAAAGTTTCAGAGGAATGTGCCAGTGCTTATTTTAGGAGCTCATTCCTTCCCCTCTTTCTGGCTAAATAGGCTTTTTGTCTTGAGCAACACAGTCCTCAGGCAGGGGGCTATGGGACTAGTGAATCCCAGCCAAAGGTATGTGCTCATCTGGCTGGTGAAATCCTTGTGACAGGACCATTCCCTTGACCTGCTGTGTAAAGACAACATCCAAGACAACATCTCAGGATCCAGGCATTCCTGCCCCCTTCTGGGTTGTAGGTGGGAGAAAGACATAAAACATAACAGATAATGGTTCACATACAACTTGGCCTGAAAGGTCTCATTGATTTTACATTCTTCTGAATCAAACTGGCAAATGTGAACAGAACATCATAAACCCACTCTTCATAGTGTTGGTTGTTTTTTCTTTTCCCCATGGTTACAGTGATGTAATCCTGCGTGAGCTCAGTGAAACAGGTTGCATAATATTTGGCTCTTCATTTTGAAGTCTGTAGCTATTATACCAGTTTCTATGTAATTTATTTCTGATCTTTCACTAGCATTAGGTAAGGAAGAGGCTCAGTTTTCCATGCTAAAATTAATAGCTCTCCATGGAAGGATCTACTTTCTGTTTGACTCCCTTCAATCCCATGGAATTATAAACTTGTAGGATTAAAGGATTTTCTAACTCTAATTAGTATGTCTGATTACTAAAAGAATTGGTACAGTAACTAAGATTAAAACCAGATAAATTTATTTCCATTAGTACCGATGCAAAGGAAAAATAAGAGAAAATAAGATGGATCCTAGAGAAGGTGTTTCAAAATTCATTTATCATATTTTCAAATTGCTGAAAACTAATGCTCTCCTATGTCCAGATTTTGCAATCCACTTTCTTTCTGTCTAAAAACAGGGGCTTTTTTTTCTGTATTTGCTTGGAATTTCTAGTTACCAAGTACCTTTCAAGCCAGGTACTAAGAAGCAGGTCATATGGAAATCACTGACTTGTTCATTAATGGTATCTGACACTATGGGAAGTATCAGCAATGTGTGACCATGCATTTTATATATATATATATACACACACACACACACACGTGTATATACCACGACTCTTCTTTGGTATCCCAGAAATGCTGCACAATGACACAGCTGCTCTAGAGAACAGAAGCCACCTTATTAATGCCAAGGGAACCCACTGGGCTTTTCATTGCATGGCCTGGTTTTTAATGGGATAAACTTCTGCTCCTGGCTTGGCCCCTGATTTGCACCGATTGCTGAGATAGCCCAGCAGTGCTGCCACTGGTGCACAGGTCCAGGGAAGTGGCACCAGTGTCACACTGCACATCCAGCCCCATCTGAGCCAGGACCTGCTGCACACCCTGCTATCTCCTGTGTTTGACTCTGCAGCTGCACAGCCAGAGCTGCTGCTGTGCTCAGCTGTGCCCCAGGGCTGCAAGGCATTCACCCAGAAAGTCTAGACAAAGGTAGAAAATCCTAAAAATCTGCTCTGACAGGATTTTCTTTCAAATAAAGGAGACCAGTCCAGGAGACCTTGGCTTGCAGTCACATTAGGAAAATTGTGTTTTTACTAGTATAGCTTGTTTCACTTGAAGAGTAAACTGACTTTACTATACCAGTGCAAACCAATCCTGCTTGTCCAACAGACTAAGTGTACTTCATTCCCATAATGTACAGGAACTCCTATACCAGTAAAGCATTCCCAGTTGAAGTACAGCCTGTGTTTTCAGTCATTCATCTCCAAAATGGTAGAAACATCTCTAAAAAAGAGTATGGTGAGAATTCAGTCATCATTAAATGAGAAGTGCTTTCAGATCATCACAGAGAAAACCCAATTGCACGAAGGATTATATATCAATATTATATAATTTCTTTCAAAGGTTTATGGCTTTATAAAAGCATGGAATGAAAAATTGTTGTGGCTTGCAAACAAAAAGGGACTGCTTTGAGTGTTTGAAAATGGTGCTTTACTAATTTGTTAAAAACCACACATAAATCTGTGTAACACCTATGAGACACACATTTCTCAGCTCAAATATTGTAAAGAACATTTCTAATTGTCACCATAATTTTACAGGTTTTCTTCTGTCATACTTGACCACCTCTTCATGTATTTTAGTTTCTTGTTATTATGGCACATACTAGTTCTTTATGAACATGGAAATTCAGGAAGACAACATACAACATTTATTCATTTAAATAAAAGAGACAGATCAGAATAAAATATATAAGTACTTATTTAAAGCGTAAAAACCAAATCAGTCATTTATTTTCATGAGCACAGGCTGCCATATGACATTTGTTCTGTAGGATGACTCATATATTTGGACTTTACACCAAGCCGTGAATGTCTTGTCTGGCTTTCCTATGTACTGCAAATGCTGTTGAAATTGTTTCCAACTTCCAATAGCTTTTAACAATTGCAATTACCTGAAATATCCCAAGTGAAGAGTAAAGTGAAAGAAAGGGAGAGATCACTGATTATGGTTGGCAAATTTCCTGTTATTGGCAAGGCCAAATACAGTCAAGAAATAACATTTTTACAGAGAGTAACTCAGATTGTGCCTAGCAATGTCAAATTATGGCCATTGCATATTGAACGATCCAAAGTGTGACTCTCTTTGCTTCCTGAGATACTGATGGACTCTTGCACTCCCTCTGCCATGCTCCAGAGCAGAATTAGCAGGAGTGCCAGACCTGCAGTGACCACTGCAGGGTTACCTGTGGGCCACCAAGGAAACAACCCCTCAGCCTCATTCTTCTTGTACCCATTTGAGGAGGAAGCAGGAGAGGAGCAACACTATTCCTGTCCTTGTCACTGCTCCTGTCCCTGGGTGCCTGCCTGGCACACATTTCCCAAGGCTCCTCTCAGAGCTGGAGCCTTGCTGGCATGAAGGACACACGTCTGACCACACAACCAGGCTTGTGCTGGGTGTAGTTGGACAGGACATGGCAATTAACCCCTTTAATAAATGCAGTATCTGTGGGCTCAAGGGGGTTAAATGAAAACTGAAGGACAGTTTCAGCCTTCACTAGCCCTGGGCATTGGCTTACAGTGTTTTTTAAGGCCCTGCTGTTCTCTGTATCGGCAGCAACTTTCAGTTTGAAAAGAGGTCTGTTGTCAGACACTCTAATCCATTCAGTAAGAACAAACTCACCTGGTTAAGCCCAGCTACATAAACAGATTAGGCAGCTGTCATGCACCAACAGGCACTGTATAATATGAGATGACATGATATGATAAACAGCATACATATTGTTTGGAAATTTCTATCTCTTTGGGTTGAGATTAAATACTTATGGAACACACAAAGGCTGACTTCTATTTGACCATTGTCTCTGTTTCTCCAGGACAAACATTCATTCACTAATTCATCACATATGTTCCATTCATTCAAGCTTCATGCACACCTTGTTCATTGTGGGTCAGATTCTCTTCTCAGCTGCTTTCTCTGCAAACCATTGGAAATCAATGGATGTGGAAGTGATTCACAAGCAATGAAAACAGAGACCCTTTTTTTTTTTTAACTGGGAAAAGGCTTTAGGGATTATAAGCATGAATTTCAGCAGAATTTGGGCTATGATACAATGACTTTTCAAGAGGACTTAAGAAAAATGGATCTACATCCTCTTGCCATATGCTTTCTGCTATGAACATCTGGTTCCAGTGAGATCTCACTGTGGGATATTTTGTAATGCAAAAATGTGTTAAGCGACTTTTGCTCAGAGAAAGGTTTGGTCACAGACCCTTCATCCTCAATGTTACATGTGCATAAGGCTCCAGTCTGTACACTACACGTCTGGGGATAATTAAATATCTGCAACCAACCAGGAGGCATTGATCTTAGCAGGAATAACAGCCAGGCTGCAGACAGACATATTGGAGTTTGTTGTGAGATCTGGGTGAGATGGAGCAACACGAAAGAGAACCCATGGCACAGAAAATAGCACAATATATCATGTACTAATGGTATCATTTTTTTTGCTGACTACTTAGACAATCATTCTTTCCTCTGAAACCATAGCCTTTGGCAATTAAAGCAAGGCAAAAATACAATTTTTTCTTAAGCAGTCACTGAAATTTAAACCTGTTCATTGACAAAATTTATTCATGACCTCTGGTAATTTCTAACTTAATGGACTGAAACTTGAAGGTTTATATGTCTTATTTCAAAAGTAATATATATTCTGGATGTATACACATAATGAATATACATTATTGTAGCTCCAGTTTTAAGGTCTTGATTCCCCTAAGTGGCTAATGGCTCTGCCTTTCAGAAATTAGATGTCCACTATTTTTGGAATCTTAAAGCCTTCTGAGGAAAATCAAGTTGAATAAACAGAATCTGAGATTCGCACAGTATAGGCTCTATTTTATGAGCTTTTGCCTCTCATCATCTGGCAGCTAACTTGCATTGTTTGTATATAGGAGTGTCTCAGGCTTGCCAGTCACCCTAAGCAGCTTTTACCCAAGTGACAGAGAAGCTGACTCGTGGCTGTGCCTTACAGTTCATTGCCACATAAAACCCTTTTATCCAAAACATATATAACGGGCAAGTCCATTGTATTTAAATCAAATAAAAGCACCCCATTGGCATTTTTTCTATCCAAAACAGCTGAATAGGTGCTGTACCTGATGCAATCAAGACAGAAAGTAGGTGGGAAGAATGAGAAACAACAGAATTAGTTTGGTAGAAGTTTCCTAGAGAGGCAGATAGTCTCCATGGGGTAGAGGGCTATAAAACAGCCTGAGCAGGAAAGTTTGCAATGGGGAGGGCTGAAACTAGGAAAGTGGCAAAAATGTTTGTCCAAGCTGGGTATTAACATGCTCAGGCAGCAGAGTGGCCAAAAAGGGGAATTTTCTGGGATTCAGAGCCAGAGAAGACTGAGATGTGGAGGTACAGCAGAGAGATCAGATAAAGAGAAACAGAAAAAGCTTGGACTACTTATGTTGGGAAGCCCTGGGAAGGTGTTCAGGTTGTCAGGTACACAGCAGGCACAAGCAAGGAGGAAAAGCTTCAGGAGTGGGTACTACTCATATAATTGGGCCTGGAGCACAAGTTTGATCTTCAAAAGAGTCATAGTACTTAGCCCTGTGGTTTTATTTATCAGAGACATAAGACTTTAAGATTTTGGAACTAGGTTGACCATGTCTATCCATCCCTCTATATGACCAGAGGTGTTCAGGATGAAAAGAGCTTCTGGTAGCACATCTTTTGTGAAAGTCACACAACTCTAAAAAATTTCCTCTATGATGCTGCTTAACTGGATTTCTGAAACTTTCCAAACACACTGCCAAGACCAACACTCCTTCAAAATATTTGGCACAGTAGGGATGCTGGCCTCTGAGATGAAGAAGTTAGGTTCTTTTAAATGGAAGTTAACTCTGAAACCCAATAATGCTAGATTAACCTTAGGCACAAATTTTGAAGTCTGACTTCTTCCCAATCAAAACATTAAAAAATTAGAAAAATCTGTGCAAACTGCAAGACCACCAGTCCACCGTGGTTTTGTAAAATAGGTGGAAGGGACCTACTGAAATAAGCTTGGAGGACTCAGAAGATTTCTCTCTTACTGTTGCAAACTGGATTAGCTTCAAGCACAACACGGCATTAGGGGAGATATTCAGGTGCCTAAACATAGGTAACCAGTGTAATTTCAGATAATTTCTGGTGAGCTGATGGGTGTATGGGAAACCCATGACTTTCTAAAATAAAGCATGAGACCCTAGGCAACCTAAACTGTGCTGGATGTATATGTTTATGTACTCAAATCACCCCCTAGGTGTGTTCCAGTGGAACTAGCATGGCAGTTTGCACCTCATGCTTTTAGAAATCCATCCCTGAGTAGCTTCAATGTGTCCCCAAAAGTGCTTAACAGGCTTGAGGTGAGCTGGCACAAGGGCTCAGCAGCATAGCTACGTGAATAAATTCTAGCATGCACATTTTATACCCCGAGTCACTGTGGCAGTATGGGCTAAGCCAAACCATGCTGGTCCCCACCAGGGCTGGGAGCTGAACCAAGCCCTTTTCCTAGTGAGGGAGATCTGACCCACTGTCAGCCCACATTTGTCCTTCACTTGCTTGCTCCAGCTGACCCTTCTCTCCCCAGAGGTTTCAGCTGCCTCACATCTGTTTGCCTGCTTAACCACTCTACCAAATGCATAAAATGCTTCAGCTTTACATAGCTATGTATAATGAGATGTAACACATTTTGTTAAGTGCCAGGAGTGGTCTAAGCAAATGTCCACAACTGCCTTGGAATAGATTCAGATCACTGGGGCAGGTGGCTCCAGCTTTCTGCATGGTGTCTGTGGTGCTGTGAGATGTCCTCTCCTCTCTCACCTGCATGGATGGGATGTGTGGCTGAGTCCAGGGCGAGCTCCAGCTCCAGCCAGCTGCCTTCCTTGTGCTGGCACCCAGCAGCTCTTGGGTGCTTCTGGTGCTAAGGCTCAGCATGGCATGAAGGCAATCTTGTCAGTCAGGGGGAGAAGCGTTATTACTCAGATCAAAGTCAGGATTTTTTTCTGTTTTGAGTCACAGCTAGAATTATTGCACTGTATCTTCTCTGTCATATTAAAGTTTTGAGTGACTTTAACTCAAAATAAAATACTTCAACTAGTGCAATTAATGCTTTTAAGAATTTAAAATGCATTTGAGAATTTAAAATTATTATCCTTGACTGTGGCATAAGAGTGGGAAAAAAAAGAGGAAGAGAGACTGAGATTCTAACTTTATTCCAAGCATTAAACCATGTATAAATTGTAAGGATTCTGGACAAGGGGATTATAATGTGATCTCAAATTATTAAAAGGCTTTAACACACTAAGAGAGTTCGCAGCCTTTGGCGCTGCTAACATAGAATGTTTCAGTAATGCTTAAACAACTTTTCTGCAGATTCTCCTTTTTTATTTTCTTTGATCATATTTCTGTCTTTATAGAAGTAAAGGGGAAAGTTACAAGCATAACACCAGAATGCCTGGGCAGGCCAGACACTAAAACAAAGAACCTTGGCTTCAAATCATATCATTTAATTGTCTTCCATTTGCCTCTCAGCTATCAAAATGCTCAGCTATTGAAAGCTAGGACATGTTGCCCTGATGCTTAAGAATAGGGTAAAGTCCTTATCTGGCTTTCCACAGCATTTGCCACTGGGAAAGATCAAGAACCACCCCAGCTAAATAAACCAAAATAATGTCAAACACAAAATAGTCAAAGTAGATGATTCGTAAGAAAACCCATCACACTCATACAGCATGGTATTATCTGTGCAGACAAGCAAAGAGGAAGTAGAAAGCAGGAGCCTTTTTCCTCTGAATTTCCCCTGGAAAAGGTGACTATTATCAGACATAGAGGACAGGCCACTACCTGGGAAGCAGGGATCAGCCAGCCATTAAAGCCACAGCCAGGCTGAGTCTTAGGGCGGCCAGCATAACTCCACTGGCAGGATAGCTGCTGCCCCAGCAAAAGGAAACTGGTTAAAAGCCCCAAGGCAAGATAAGCAGTGACAGGACAGCCTGAGTAAACTCCCCTATCTGAGGACAGGGCAAGCAAATCAGACAGAAATTTCCACCCCAGGCAGTTCATGGGGGAACTAGGGCAAAAGGACCCTGCAGGGCTCAGACACAACCTCTGCTTTGTTCATGTCATCAAAAGAGTGCAGGAACAGATTCTGAAACTCTGGAAAATTCTCAGTCAGGGCAAGATGTAGAGGAGCAAGGGCAAGAAGACCTCTGCAACCATAAAGCCCCAGTGAAGCCACCATATAATTCACTGCAGAAGGGCCTAAGCACATGGAGCATGGGACAGTTTTGAAAAACTGAGAGCTCTTTTAGACATCAGAATTGAAACTCTGGACATATAGTTGGCTTTTCTGTCTTTATCTCACCAAATGTTTTGCACAATGATGACAATGAACACCTGTAGTAGTTTTCTACCTCTTTTCTGCAAGACATTCAAGCACAGGAGGATACCAGCAGTGAAACCTTGCTTCTGTCCTTCAAAAAAGAACTGCTGGGCCATCACAAAACAGTGTAGCTTATCTTTCTATAGCTATCATTCATTAGCGTGGCACCTTGCCTTCCTCTGATTCATGGATACATCTTTCAAAATGAGGCCAATGACAGCATGGACAATAACTGAACACACAGGTGTTTCATTGTATATTATGCTGAACAAGAAGTACACCTGTGGCATACATCTTGTCTGTGGTTCCAAAGCTTAAAGCAAATATGAATAAATTTAACTCTGCTTCGCTTCCTAGGGAGGCAGATTTTTCTCTGTTTTGTAGAGAGGCAAAGCTAGGCACAAAGGGCAAGATTTTCAAAGATACTGAAGTGCCTGAAGATGGAGAAATGCCTTTTGGGATTTGCAAAAGTGCTTATGCAGAGTAGGTACCTGCCTCCCACTGAGATCAGTGTTTTGTGTCTGTTCAACAGATGCAAATCTGACAGCTGGCTCTGTTAGAACAATATTTGCTGAGGGTAAACCAACTGCACACAACAGAGAACAGAGATGGGACCTGTGCTCTGCTTTTCTCCTGACACAGAACTGGCATGACATTCACCTGACACAGAGATCTTGTACTTCTGTCCACAAAGGGCTTTTGTCCACCATGGTTCATGCTGTGCCATGCTTGGCTGCTCTTTTGCCATAACCTCACCATCTCTAGGAGCTCCTACAAGTCACTCAGGGTAACCTTATGCTATTTTTCCTAAAGCAACTGCCCTTGGCAATCCTGTCAGCCTTTTCCTGCAGCAGACATTCAGAATTCAGTCACAGATTTGCCTTCTGTTTGAAATAGTTACATCATCTTTTAATGTCTGAAGATCTAAATAATTGCTAATGCATCCATTTTAGGTATCCAACCCCTGGTGCCCTCAGAAAAGAATATCCAGAGGCTTCTGGGCTGGGTCTGTGGAGAGATGCATTCAATTCCATCACATGATGATGATTTTCCATATGAAATTAGCAAGTGAACTAGGAAGAATGAATCCATTAAAAGACTGGGATAGCTAATGTAAAGGTTTACATACCCACAAAATCCCAGTTTTTATTCAGTGTATGGACATGTCGTGAACTCCTTCACCTGCTACTGCCATTTCATACTGCAATTTGACACCAGTGTGACAGCCAGGTCTCTCATTGGGAACTGGAAGGCTTCAAGCCTGGAGGTGTGCTCAGGGCACAGCAAGTGTATGTCTGCAAAATCATCTTGAGTATGGGGACAGCATCCCTTGTTCAAAACAATGTCCAAGCAGCTCCTGCCTGCAGCTCTACTGACACCACCCCCTCTCAGAGATGGGTAAGATTCAGGTTCCTTCATCAGAAAGGATTCAAGCCAACATGTCCCATTTCCAGCTAAATCAGGCAGGCAGTCAGAGTATACAAGAGGGAACATCACTCTGGAGCTAAGCAGACAGTAAGGGGGACCCCCAAAGTCCTGACCCTGACCTGCAGCCTATGTACTTTGACCACTGGCAATTTAGTGCAGTGTTCAGCTTTGCGACAGTAATTTGCATGTTATGTGTAATTTGAGATAAACATGGATGTCTACATATGGCCTGTGCCAAATGAGCATTTTCATATGGAAAGAGTGAAAACATTTAGAAGCTTTGGTGCAGTGCCTTTTTTGTGTGCTTTGTTGGCTTGAGGGCTTGTGCTACTGACACAGCTAAGCCCGCTCCAACCTGCACAGGCTGGGGTGTCAGTGCTGTAATCCTGAGCAGGATGCTCACTGGTGAAAAGCACACTCTTTTCAGGGTGAGGAGCAAAAACAATGGCAAAACAGCCTACAGCAAAATTCATTACCTGTGAATTCAGTGCTAATGTTCCAGGGTTATACATGCTTTTCAGTACTTTATCTGCAGTCAAAACAGATATGTAAGCTCCCAAGAAAACATCTCTCTTTGCCACAAAAAGACTGATACTTCATATTTAGACAGAAGGAGAGGCAAATAAATTTAGGAAGACATTCTATTCCTCACTTAGGACTTTTGTGGTAATTGAAACAAACCCCCAAGAACATTGGGAAGAGATGCTCCTCAGCACATGCACATGGTCTGGCTCAGCGTTGGGTTCAAAGGCAAGCACGTTGCTGGTGCACAGCATGGCGTTCATGGGAACAGGCTGGCAAGCCTTCCTTCTTTGTTCAGTCACTTCATAGCTCAAAGGAAGTTTGTAGGACTGAGAATTCAATACTGAAAAATAAGCACAGAACTTTAATTACATACTCATCACTGTACTTTATAAATGTCAAAGAGACACTGTCAAATTCAAAACACATTTGAAAACACAATTTTGCTATTGATATTCTTTGTTTTAAAAGCCAGAGAAAATTTAAGACATATTTACTTTTCTCTGTCAATAGTGTTTATTCATTGTTAAGCATTTATATACTTAATTCATTGTGAAAAGCAACACAAGCTTGTCCTCCATTCCTCCTCTCTTTGTACCACTTTCTGTTCACTGAAAGCAAACAGCAAAAAGCTTTTTAAATTCTTAATCCTTTATGGCTATGATCCTTAAAACTTCTTCAAGGAAAAACTTGCTTGTTTACATTAAGCTCTATCTATACCTATATACACTAGAGGGAAGGAAATACAGAAAATATATTTTGAATTTGCATGACCTGATGGCCACACTAGCTTCCATGTTCTAGAAGACTGTGACCATCAGCAGAGAGGACAATTCACAGCAAAGCAGGAAGGGGAAACGAATGCCTGTGTTCAGTGCCTTACCTGAGCAGGTCATAAGTAATTGATGTAAGGCAGATAACAAAATCCTCCTAGAGATATTAAAGCCTTGACTAACAAAAGCCACTCAGAGAAAAACACTTCTTGACATAAATTCAAGTGCTAGCACCTGATTTTATCCACAATGCAGCACATATGCTGATTCAACATCAGAAAAGCTGTGATAAATTCTTCCTTATTCACATTGCTTACAGGTGATTATAGCAAAAGATGTGTTCCCAATCCAGTTCCAGTCAAAATGAGAGAACTTTTTGTTTTTAAATTTGATGACACTAAGAGATATTAAGTGATATAAATTGGGCAATTTCATTTTCCAAAGAGAGAACCATAACAATTTTGGTAGTTTTATATAGGGACAGTTTAAAATAAGGCCCTGTATTAATCACTCTCAGAACTGTTTTTCTGATGATCTCTCCTAGCTCCCTACCCTCTGCCACCAACTCAGTGAAACAGTTTCTCAGCAGGGCAGGCTGTTCATGGTTCCCAGCCATGACGAGCATATACATCAGGGTGTTTCTTAACTCTTTTTATTAAAGATTCCACAAGTTTGCCCCAGGCAGGAGACTGTATAATTTTGCTGATGAACACTACATGCTGCTCTGAGGGCAGCACTCCCTGCATTCCCTCCCCTTGTTGGCTGCAAATGTGTCCCAGCATCATCAGAGTCTTCAGGTGGACTTCATCACTTGTAGTCATCTTATCAGCTAGGCACAGCCTCTCCTAATGGCTTGATAAATATTCTGGCATCCTCATATCACTATCAAGAGATTCAAATCATGTCCAGTACTTACTGCTGCTATTACTACAGAGTTACTTCCAATGACTCTTTCACTTATCTCTGTAACCAGAGACACTGAATAGTTCTTTTTATGTCTCTACTCTTGGTCACCGAGGGCAAAATTCATACAGAACTGTCCTCCACCTGGATGGGAAAGCATACTGCCCTTGTGAAATTTTAAGAAAATAATTATTCTGTGTAAGAAATGCATTCCCACAATCCCATCCCTAGCATGCTAATGCAAATGTGTACTGCACCTGATTTTTTAGTTTCTGACATAGGAATACTGTATGTCCAACTCTCTCCCAAGGCCACCTTGTGCTTGCCATGGGCCCCAAAGCATATGTGAGTGAAATAATTTATACTGTTACTTTTACACTCCCTGCATCCCAAGCTAACTAAATATGTATGATACATATTTTGGCTTCAGTCAGAGGAATATGATGGCTGTCTTAGTGATTTGCAACCTTTTTCTCATGAAAAGCCTTCATCTTTAATCCTCCTCCCATCCATCTGGGCTCTAAGATGTTCTTCTACAAATAAAATAGTCTGTTTGAGATTCTATGCTCTAACATCAAATCAGGGGAAGAATGAGGTAACAAATTAAAAAGATTTTACTGACATTTGACAATATTCAAGTGAAATCCTTGAAGATTAAATCATCCCCAGTACAAGGAGGGTTTACATACAATTTGTAGTACTGTCTAGATTGCCCCCAGTTTTTCTGAGATAACCAGGGCAGTTAAGATGGAAATGTGTGGCTCTCCATTTTTTATTTTATTTTATTTTTAAATGGAAAACCACACATCTTCATCTTTTTTAAAAATAAAGTTTTAGAATGGCCTTACATTCATCTTAGGAGGATTGAGAGGTATACCACATAGCAAAGGAGGCAAAGGCAAAATGGTCTTTGTAGTGTACTCTGATATGGAAACAATGAGGAGATGGTTTGGAGAGATGCAAGAAGGGTGAAGCAGAAGTGTGGAGTAGGAGAGAAAAAGTGAGATGAACCAAGATAGGAAATCAAAGGAAAAACTGAGTCAGGGAAGAGAAAAAAGAAACTGGACAAGATGGGAATGAGTCAAGAAAAGAACGTGTAAGATCGAAGCAAAAGAAAGCTACAAAACATTGATGAAAAACTAGGTTTTAAATTGAAGATTTTCAAGTTTATGTTAGGCTAGCACAATAAACTATGGACCTCAGCACATGACATCATGTGGACACATGCCATGGGAAGATGACTGACAGGTTAATCAACTGACATCACAATAAGCAGACACATAGGATAAAATTATATTTAACCTGACAGAGTAATTACTTTCATCATCCCTCATACAGGTCCCCTCAGGCAGAAACCTGACTCCCAGACCGAAAGATAGGGAGGACTATCACCACAGACAGAAGTATTTTTCTCCCTTGTTACATTCTGAGGCATTTCTTCCATTCTTCCAGTCAGAAAACCATGAGAACGGAATGTATTCTATGATCAACATGTAGCCAGGATGAGTATTTCCCGCACCAGAGAATCATTTAATAACATCTGCAATCAAGATGTCTTGGGAGGAGGGTTTTTTTAAAAATCTGCACCCTCTGTAATCCTTGTGGTTGATATAGAAAGCTGTTTATATTATGCTGGATTTTCACTTAAAGACTGAAAACAGACACTGGTATACCCAACCCTTCCTTTCCTTCCAAGGATTCCTGTTATGATGGGACACAGCTTTGAGAGAGGAAAAAAATTGCAACTACTGTATGGGAAGTCCCCCTAAGTTTTGGCTGCTTTGTGATCTTCAGATGCAGAACCCATTTGAACACTGGTAACCATAATTAGACGATTTGAAGTGATAACAATTGACATGCCAAGTGCAGTTTAGTTCTGGTAGCATCTTGCACTTTCACCAGAGTTTAAGACATGGCTTCGATTATAATTACATTAGCTAGCAAGGAAAGTGATGCATTATTGTAAAGTTCATCAAAGGAAAAATACTATCATTTCTGTGCACAAATAAGCTATCTGCATTTTTTTCCACATTCAACTTGTTATGTAAAATGTGTATTTGCCTTCAAAACAGTGAGGTTAAAGCAGCTTGTGCACAAGCATCTACCTTAATGATGACTTTGGTTTGTAGGTTCAGGCAAGTGACATCTTCCAACTGGGCAATGTCCCCCACATATTTGAGGCTTTTGTTTTGTGCAAGGTTTAAGTGACTGAGCAGAAGTATGATGACACTGTGGCTGCCCACACGTTTCCACCACCACAGTCTCATGCACAGCCTCCCATGTTTGCATGGCATAGGTGCTGGGGAAGGAAACACCGTGCATTTTAGAACCAGCCTCAGCTTGGTTCCTCTCACTCACCACGGCCTGTGCCTTGTGCAGATGAGGAGACCTCATCCCCTTGTACTCTGCCAATTCCTCCCACACACCCTGGCCCTCCCAGCTCTGCCTGCACTGCCCAAAGAGATCCTCAGCAGATTCTCCCCACCCTGAACTGGTGCCACAGTGGCTTGACTTGAGATGCAGACAGACAAGGAAGTCTTACCTAGGTAGAAAGCACCACCATCACCACCAGAGCAAGTCAGCCACGCTCTGGGATTAACAAAACTCAGTTTCTTTCCTCACCCTCCAGCTCGCTTCAGAAACTCCTTCTGAACAATGAAATAGAGAAAAACACCCTTCATATGAGACTGCTTGTCCTATCAGACACTACAGAACTGCAGAGCAGTAGGCTCTTCTTTGATGCCCCCTCCCACCACCTGCATCTAAGTTTGGCCTTTATAATCACACAGATCAGCCTTTCAGAACTAAGGGTGAGGGGGCAAATTACAAACCACAGCAGGATATTTTCTCTACATAACTGTTCCCAACCTCAGGGTGATCAGCCAAGCCTTTGGAAAGATGCATCACCAGTCAACATGTAATGGCAAAATCTGACAGTACAGAGTGTTTGGCCGTTTGCTCAGAGAATATATTTGAATAATGAGAACGTTCAAGAAACCATGCTGCTGCTGCACTCATGGAAATAAGTGCAAAAGCCTAACTTTGCCAATAAATTATGTGCTGGAATTTTTTTTTTCCTCAGAGATCTGTGTGTTCCAGGAGTAAAGAGCTAGTAAAGAAGCTCTTTACCCAGACAAGTCATAACTTGGTAAACAGAATTTCCAGCTCAGAATTCAAATGTGAGGACAAGCAGAAGTATCTTGTTTGCAAAATGTACAAATACAGACAGCAGAGTCTCTTTCAGAAATGAAAAGGTATGGAGGACATACAGGACACCCAGCACACAACTATTCTTCTATCCTTTCATCAGAGAAGCTGTTTCCGAAAATTATGAACCCAAAGTTAGACTTGTATGGATATTTACTGGGACAGAGAGCATTTTCTCCACTTCTGTTGGCTTCAGCTTAGGTCTCCCTCCAGGATCCAGGTGTAACATTGCTGAAATTCTCTGGCATTTGCTTGAATGCCTGAAAGGTGCACTCTCTTTCCTTTTCCATAAAAACATCCACAATGAGCTTTTTGTGGGGCCTTACACTCTTTTCCTGTTCAAAGCCTGGTTGCTATGTGAGTTTCTTGGTTTTGACACCTCAGATTTCCTACACAGTTGGTAAGTAGAATTTACCCATTTGTGATCCAAGAGGTAGCTCCTAAAGACAAAGTCTTTTGAATGCAGCAATTTAGTTTTCCAAAGAAACTGCTTCTTAGACAGTTTTTCACTAAACATCCTGTTCCTTATAGACTTTTAGCCTCTTTCGTTACCTTTTACTCATGAGTAAGTTCCCTCCTCTGCATTGCTTTTAAATGACTGTCTTCCTTCTAGCTTCTATATAGGCAGTCAAGAGTACTCTCAGTGTCTTTTCCTACTACTTTGCCTCATTTTCTCCTTTCCTACCACTTCTCACCCAGGCCAAATGCAGGGGGAGAAAGTCACTGACAAATATTTCCATTTTGTTCCTTGCCTTGCACAGCTCTTTTTACCTGGGGCCATGCCTGGAGCTGCTGGCACACACTGCACAGCAGAGCATGCATGAGTAGCCAGGGTAGTTCCCACCATTGTTGTGATGCCTCCAGCTCCAGTTTGATGGAGTGGATACAGATCTACATTGCTCACACAGTCCTGGCAAGTGCTGCTTCCAATGCCTCTTCAGACACATATTATCACACTGTGTTTCCCTTCTGGCCTCTGAGGACACTCTGCACAGTTTTAATGAACCTGCATGTAAGCTGAAACATTGCATAGAGAACCTTACTGTTCACCTTCCCCTCCTACCTCACAGATAAATATGATAAAATAAGGTGCTTAAGGTTCTCCTCTGATGGGAACGATCAGTCACCACACTTTCAAAGGTGACCCTTGTTTCATAAGTATCTCTGCTTAGGAGACTACTTCAAGATTTGGAGTTGTTTTTTATGCCATTCTTGCATACTGTGGTCGGTATATGCTGATGTCAAGGCATTTTTCCTGAATAAAAGCTTACAGAAATTAGATTGTTTCCTTATGCCAAAGGACATTCAGCATCATCTAGCCCATTTCATTGTACTTCACTATTCACCTGCAACTGTGGTTCTCATTTATATAATCTTCCTGTGTGGCCTCTCCTATGCTTCCTTACATGGCTGCTATCACAAGCTTGCCAAGCTGGGCTCTACTGGATGGCTGGTGCTAATGGAGTTGAACACTTTCTGTCATCCAGTGGTACATTGGCTCTGAAAATGAGAATATAGATTGCTTAGGAAAAAATTATCTGACTGATTATTTTTAGTTTACTCTTCTGCTGCACTGGGTGAATCAGCTTGCAAAAGGCATGATTACTGCTGAGCAAGAACAATGAAGAAGTATTATTTGTGTGCAGACTTCCCCACAGACTCTATCTTTGACGCCAGCTTAAAATGTTCCCGGTCAGTGATGCATGGAAAATGTTCAGGATGCAGTAGACAGTTCTAAAAACACCAGAACCAATCACCTGGGAAACAAGAAAAACAGAAAGTCAAGTCAAAAAGTATTTCAGCTATTGAACAAACACCACCCACCTCTAAGCAAGTGGCTAGCAGCCTGAAGCAATATGTGTAAATCCTTTCTATGAGTTCCAATTTTTTTTTTTTTTTATGTAAGGGAGAGAATCATTTCCTCTCATATTCTGTGTGTGATGTTTAAAATCTGCTGTGCAATGGTAAAACTTACAGACTCCATCCCATGTTATTCAATAGAATTTTTAAGTTGATGTTGAAATGTGTTTGAGAATCAAGTAGGATAGAAATAAGAATTAATCCAACTTGATAGAAAAACTCAAACCTTGGACTCAAAATTGAGAACAAATGAGAGGTATGCTTCTCATACTTTACAGTTAGTCCCAGGGAATCTGTAGCCCTGCTAAATAATCAGTAACAGGTATTGCAGTTCTAGAAATTCAAACCTAAGACTGAGGAGAATATAAGAAGGCAAATTCTGAGCTATTTCAAACGTTACCTACAGAGCTAGCTACATCTCCATTTCTTAGAATGATTCAGGAAACCATTTCTCTTCAAGTAATAGTATTAATTAGCATTCTTTTAAAATAGAAGTTTCAAATTCCGTACAGAACAGGTCCAGAGAGAGGGGTCCTTAGTGTGAGTGCTTCAGTTTGCCTGATGCAAACCTTCATGGAACATTAAAATTAAAATTAAAATATTAAAATATCTGTGTGACATTCCATACAAGTAATCAGCTGAAAAGAAGAGATGAAACTGGTGTCAGGCTACTGCATGGGCATTGAGAAAACTGGCTGTCAGTGCACCATGCTTACCTAAAGGCTCTCTTGATATTGACTAGATAAAGGTGTTTGGGTGCCTTAGAGCACCTTTCCTTATGGGAAAGAAAAGAAAACTGCTGCCTTTGGAAAGGAAAAGGATGTTGTGCATCTCAGATCTGGGGGTGGAAAATATATTTGGGGTGAGTTTATGTTTTTCTGTTATCGTAGAGAGAACAGAACATAGTCTCAAGAGTGATTTGTATGCATCTGAATGACCATGTATGGCCAAAGTTTTAAATCATTTGTTTCATTCCTGGGCGCCTCTGATTCTGGTATTTTGGGGGCAGTGGAGAGGTTATAAGTACTGAGGCCATCTGATAATTAGGCTCCTAAGAAAGCTATTTATTTGAATTTCCCAGAATGGAGGCACCTAAAAATCATGGCACTTACAGAAAATGTATTTTTAAACGTATAACAACTGTGTTTTGGTTTATTTCACAATGTGTGTACAAATCACAGTAGAGAATTACCCCTTCATTAACACCAGTAAAAGTAACGACAATAAACCTTTGGTGCTGTTTCTGAAAGGGAATTGCTCAAGGTTAAGAGAGGTAACCTTTGAACTGGTGTATGTTTTCAAACCAGAAAGATTTAAAGGTGAAAGTTGAAAAGTATATGTTTTAAATAGCACCAGATGGCTGTGGGCTGAGTTCAAACTGCTGTGCAGTTAAAGCACATGCACTCGCCGGGACCCCACCTGTGAATTACAGCCTCTGTGTACACTGAGGGTCTCCATTATCTGACATATACCTATGCCTGCTCAGTATTCAGCCAGGGACAACTTTTCTTTCTTAATGACTGTTGGATGAATAGGGCCAATTCTTCAGCCATGAAAGCCATTCCCAGGGCCTGTGGTGGGAACTGAGTGCATATCCGAGGACAGAGATTTGTCCGAAGGCCAATGGTTTTCAACTTTTTTTGATTTGTGGACCCCTTACTAATTCACTTGGAGAAGTGGAAACCCCAGCGAAAATTAACACATGTGGATTGCTATAGAGTATTTATGAGCTTGGTTTCCACAGGCACCTTTTGCAAACAATTTCAAAGTTCTCTGCAGACCCCAGATCGAGACCATCTCTGAAAACAGTCTCTTTCACATTCCATCTAGCTCTCCCTTTGCGAAACCTAGTAGTTTACTTTTAAAAAATCCTCTACTGGTTTAACTACTACCAAAATGAATGCAGCTGTACAGATTTGACTTTACCTTGCATGCTGATTTGAAGGTTAACCTAATTTCTTTTGCTTTTTAGTTCTCACGTTTATATGTCAGCAGATATTTGGTTTACTTCCTCCTGCTCTCTTCGGTCATTTTTCTCCAAGACAGCTGTGCAAAACTAGCCGTAAATTATACAGAAATCACTTTTTTTCTGGACTTATGGTGTGGCATTATCTTATCAGCTTGTTATCTAATCTGAAATAATCTTTTTCCATATGGGAAGCATTCCATATGTTGATCAATTAGATTTATTGCCTATTAAATTGACAGTTAACTTGGAATAATAATCACAATGAGAAATCCAGATTTTATGCTATGTGGCCTCAATTCTTTCCAGATCAGTCTTAATTCTCTGGTTTCTTATAGTCTTATCCTTGCTTAGGCTGCTAAAGATGTCTCCTCCATCTGCTGCAGCGACCCCTTAAAATATGAAGTCAGAACTGAGAGTAAAGGGCAGCATTCTTACAAGCTCTGCAAGCTATTATACTTTTTTAAATATTCTTTTTTTGTCTCCCTGCTTATTTCATTTTTGTGATTCTTTGATTGCAAGCACATCGAAAAGAGTCGACTAGTATCACCATGTTTGCATCTCAGGCAACAACAAAAGTCTTTGAGCACTGTGGGAACATAAATATTAAAGAAGGAGAGGAATTATTCCTAGGATGAGGGTCTTATTTTTAAAACCTGTCTGTGCTCTCCATCACTTCTCTGATATGATAGGGTTCACTAGCAGGTGAACAATGCAATGTGAAAGCATTGCGTGAAAGCATTGCATAAAAGCAGCAAAATTTTCATTTCATAAAAATCAAATTTTTTCAGAGGAAAGCTGTGGCCTTATTCAGAAAACAACACAGATAGAAAGAGTTATTATTTCCTGAAAAATTATAAAATCTGCGAGTTTAGAAGTGGAAATTTTATATCTCAAAAAACTCACATTATTTGTGAAATTAAAGGTGTTCTCTAGCTGTTTTGCACATCTCTTCAATTCCTAGGAATATTTTGTAGTACATGCATCAGGCTTGCATGCTTCATGGCCACATCAAATTGTTCCCTGTATTTTACCAGCCTGTGTATTAATTTCACCAATTCTCATCACATAGAATTAAAATAAAGTAAGGTATTCTATTAGTAGCTAGAATTTTTTTTTGCAGCCCAAAGTAGTCTTTACTTTTGTAACTGCATAAAAGTATGGTTATTGTCACATGTCTAAACAATCTGATTTTAACCCTTCACCTTTCCCAATAATAAAATTATTTTGGTAAATCCACTTATTTTGCTTTCAGATGTTCCATGAGAAGAATTTTAATGCTACAGTGAAGCATGAATTGAGCCATAAGTGACTTGTTTCTGAGCAGTTCAGGGTTTTTCTCTGTTCTATTCACTGTGGTTGCAATGTGTTCTACATGCAAGTGTAATGGAAAGTATTTTTGGCATGCCTTTCAGATAAATTACATTTATTGATGGTAGGAGATACATTTACTCATAGAAATCCTACAGCTAGTTTTTGTTATTCTTCTAAGAAAAGTTCTTACACACACACACAGAAAAAAAAACCCACCCAAACTGAACAGAAATAACAGCAACAAGAACAACAACAAAATCAATTCTAAGCAGCCAAATCATTAAAATCACTATAGGGATCAAGAAATCCCTATCTTCATTATATTTGAACTTGTATCAGTGTTTGTACTGGGGGTAAGCCTGGAGTAACTCCCCTGAAATGGAGTTTCATACCCAAAATAAAACCATAGTAAGATCTTAATCTAGCCCTGTATCTCACAGTACCGAGGTGAAGATATGTATGATAAATATTTTCATATGATTTTATGTACTGGAACACTTCAAGCTAGATAATAATTTTTGTATTGTGTTATTCACCTATTCCCTATAGAATTTATTAACTAATTCTGTCTTTTGGAGGAGGAAAAGGCTTATGACTTAAGATTAAAATAACTTGTGTAGAATAGAAATAAGAATTTAGCTAAAGTTAGCATGCATCCCTCATATCACAAATGTGGTTTCAAGGTTATCCAACACCTGAATAGAGCTGGATTTCATTATCTGACCTTCTTAAGAAATCAGCTATGCTAAAAAGGATAGCAACATTCTATTCTATTGTCAAACTGTTTTTCACATAACTATATTGCTAAAACATCTAAGACTGTTTTGAAACTGAACATGCCTTAAAACTTGTACAACTTAATTTTTTTTCCTGACTTTATGTATGCAAATGAGGACGGTCTTGTTAGCAAGCTGTCATTTACTGGTAAGTAAATCCTAGATACCTGCTATGGTGAACCTTCTGACATCAACATTAGGCAAACTGTTCCCCAAGGCTATATAAATGTGTTTGCTTCCTTTCGTTAAAATAAAACCATTTGATACAGCCAAGGAGAATTTATACAGCATCTTGTGACACTTCATGTGAATGCTTTAATTATTTAAATACTTCATGGCTGCATCAACATACCTTTCTATTAGCACAAGATAATGTGCTCTCCAAGGATTCTACAGCCTCAGGTTTACAACAGGACTGTACTGAAAGTCCTTCTTGCAAAACTGTGTGCAGGATATTAGGATAACTAGGTTAAGAAGATGATTGGTCATTGCATTTTAAAATCCCTGCCCAGAGCTTCTTTGATTTTTTTCCTGGTTCCTGCAAATCTGTACTGTGGCAAATTTCCAGTACCCCCATGTCAAACTGCACTACCTCCTTGATGCTGTCTGCTTGCTGCAGAAGCTTCTGGCAAAAGCTTTATAGCTCCACATGTCTCCCTCATGCAACACCTACACTTCCAGACCAACAGATAGAACCATGACACTTCAGATGCATGAGAACAAGTGGTGGCAAATAAAAGGTGAATTTTTCTACTTTGCATGCTGTCCACCTCAACTACTTCTCCAAAAGATGTATAGAAGACAAGCATTTTACATGTTATGAGGACATAAGCAGTAGCTATAACTGAAATTTGCTTCACCATTGTCCATTGGAGAGGCCCTGAAACTGTTGACTTGGGACAGACCATTCCATTTCACTTGGAACCTCATAGCACCAAAATTCATACTGATTTTTAATTCATACTCTAATGGGACACATACCAATGTAAAAATTTGGCTAGCATCATGGACACCTTGATTTATGTGCATGTGTTGCCTGTTAGATTAACCTGAATTTTCAGTAGCATAAGTTTGAAGCCAAATCACAATGGCAAATTTGAAGCCAAATCAATTGGCATTACACCAACAAAACAGTTAAACTATTGATCAAAAATGCTAAAAAGAAAAGTGAAGTAAACACAATGACAGAATCACAAAATCATTGAGTCTGGAAGGGATTTCTGCAGATCATCTGGTTGAGCCCCTCTGCTCAGAGCAGGGGCAGATAGAGAGAGTTGATCAGAATTATGTCCAGTTGGGCTTTGGAGATGCCCAGAGATGGACACGGCCCTAGCCCTCTCAGAAAAATGTTTCACTGTTTGATCAGCCTCTCAGTAAAAAAAGAAGTGTTTCTTCTTGACACTCACGTTGCTTGCCTCAACTCAACTCAACTCAACTCCAGACAAGCTTTGGCTTTCCTAGCCCCATAGCAATGTGCTTAAACAGTGTCTCTATGTTCCTTCTTGGAAATCCAACTCTGGTTTCATTGCCTGTAAAATTTCTTTTTATGTTTCAGTTTCATCAGGAGCTCCTTGTTCATCCATGCAGGCCTCCTTGATTTCCACTCACTGGGTTGGACCATTCTTAAGTTTGGTGGATCCTTGACAAGCAACCCTCTCCCAACAGCTTCAAATACTGGGAATAATCTCTTCTTCAAGCTACCACTCACTATTTTCATAGTTACTTAGCTATGACAGGTGGCAATAGATCAAGTCTAACCTCTACTGGAGGTTATATTTCAGATAATATTTTTTGAGACTGCAGTCAGCTTCAATAACCAAGGCAGCAGATAAGTAGGTCTTTATCTCTAATGCCATTGTGCAAAGCAGATTTATAACATTCATAGAAGGAAGTGAAGGAAAGAAAGGCAGACATTCAAAACTCCAGCACCTCTCAAGGGTGCATTCTCTGTCCAAGATGGATCCCTTCCCACCTCTCTTGCCTTTCTTTTGCTTCATCCTTATCTCTAGCCCTTGGGAGTGCAGGTTTAAGATATACATGAAGTATGACTCCCTCTTCCCTGACAGCTAGCATCAGATTTCTTCTTCCCACAGCCTCTTGGAAACCTACCTGAGTTTACATTCCAAAATATTCCTGAATTAGCACATTCCTTCAGCTCCACTGGCTTTCTTGCTCTTTGCAAAAATTCAAGACCATTACAATAGTTTTTGAATGATACATCAGAACTGTTAATTTTCCATACTTCTCAATAGCTTTCATAATATCTAGGTCACTGTGAGTTTTTGACACGTGACCTCTTAATAAGGAAGATGGCTAACATGCCATTTAAGTACTTTGTCAATGTAACTATCTGAAAATTGCAATGCACAGTGACCTATTACTTGGATGAAGGCAAAACATGACTCTCCTGTTAAAGGAATACAAGTTCTAACTCTCCATCTCAGAATGGCTCTTTATTGAGCTGCTTAATCAAAATCCAAATACATAATTTTTAATACATTAATTTTCTCTAATTTCACATCAAAGGGCCTTTCTGAATGCTGTTAATTGTCTTTGAAGGTATTACATGATTGGGCTAAGCAAGCCACAGTTTTGCTATATTCATTTAACTAGAGAAGTGTGTCAAAAAAGGAAAGAAAAGAAAATCGGATTATGAATATTTTTTCAGATGACTGACATGTTTACTATTGAAATTCATTACATCTCTGATTTTTGTGACTGTTAGCTTATAAATATCCAATGTTTTCATTTCTTATGACTTTATTGCTAATCTCTTAATATTTGTTTTTCCTCTAAGCTCTGCTCTAAATGTTGCAGAACTGCTGGCAAGTCCCCACTTTTCAGAAAAAAAAAAAAAAGCACATCTATTTTGCATTGGCTCAGAAAGTCTCATTACTTATTATTTTTAATAGTATGATTTTTAAATCTGTCTTGTGACAATGAGGATGGTGTTTTTTTAAGTCCAAAACACTCCTTCAGTATGTGACCTCATCTTAAATAGTACTTGTTAAAGATTTAACCATAGATGAATTAATAATGGTAATAATAGAAGTATTATCGTAGCACTTTTGAATACTAATCACAGGTCAGGTTGTCATTATGTGAGTGCAGAATATAAGGATGGTCTTTCCTCTGAATACCTTACACTCTAAGTCTATGACACAGATGGATTAAGGCAGAAGTAAAAGGCAGCAGTGAAATAGTGGTGATGAGCATGGTAGGCACAACAGCAACAGCATCACAACTGGTAATTTTTGTAGGCATCCACAGAGAAAAATTCTAAGGTGCAAAAAGAAGGAAAAGGAAGGGGAGAGAAAGGTTCTAATAACTAAAATAATTTGGATGTATGAATGAACTCAAAGAGAGAAAAGGGGAAAGAAGATCACTCCCCTGTTAAATGATTACCATTTGGGCAGAATAAAATCTTGGGCGTTGATTGCACAGCTGCAATCTCGTGGAAAAGACCCTGGATTCAGAGCTAAGACATCTTGACATTTGTCCCATTTTTAGAGTCTTAGAGGAAGTTTACTCTCCTGACCTTGTGAAAGGCATCTGAGTTCTGGGGCTTTTCATGGCTTGTCTCCTGCTGCTATAAAATGAAAAACATGATCTCCTGCTTTTTGCTTCATGAAGCAATATCAGAATCTTCAAACCATTCTGGAGTTGCTCCTTACTGGAAAGATTAACCATTCTTTGAGAGGTGGCTACTGCATTCTTCACTTGTCTGCATGACTGTTTCGATGGAATTATATCCCGCTGTTTTTCCCCATAAAACAACTTCAATATGCTGCATAGCTCAATAATTAAATGGGATTTATCATCAATTAACCAGAATTGTACAACTTCTGCGTGGGTACTTGTCCATCTTGCCCAGGAGTGTGTATCTGAGGAAACCTGAGTGTCTCTGTCTCCTTGCCATGAAAATGGGCCAGGCATTCCCAGTACGGCCTCCACACCATTTGCTCTTTGCTGTTTTGCTTCCACATCCAATCCTCCACTTTCTGGCACTACAGCAGTGTTGAACAGCAGCCATTGAGGGCTCCAGCCAGATTTTTCTCAGTGAAATACCTTCTTTGGGGTAAAAAGCCAGGGAAAAAAAGCAAAAGCAAATGGACCAGCCTTGTATCTTCCTCCCCAATGCCCTCACCTGCACACAAGACCATCACTTTTACCTGCCACCAAAGCACACCAGCTCTGGATGCAGAAGTCTCAGCATTTGGGCTCTAGTACCAGTCTCCAAGCTTCTGGGCCAGCTTTAGGAATGTGTTTTTAATATTCATTGCTCACTTTGCCTGCTACGGATGTGCACAGTGCAATTATTATAATGTTTTGCACATGTGGTGTTATGAAATGTGTGCCTTTAAAGTCATGCCAGTTACTTTTTTCCTGTAACCCAAATATGTTATTTCTACCTATGTTCCAATTACTTAGTTTGCCACACATACAAAAAAGAACACAAAAAACTTTATTATAAAGATTAAACTAACAACTATGAAACCAAAAGAGAGAAGACCCATTTTCTTCATAAAATAATAGTTTTTTTCATTTGCATGGATTTTTTTTCTTGTGTTTCTGCTCTTCAACACAGACACAGATGCTCACATAAACATCTATCTAAATAAAAAATACATGCACATAAGGACAATTCCTACTGTAAGGAAGGAAATTGTTCCTTAGCTGGGAAGTCATCCTCTATCCAAACATCCTCATCTCCAGCAAATCATATCCTCGTATTAATCACCTTCAAGCTTAACCATTTTAGCTTATTGTACTCCATGATAAAGCTTCATCCCTTGCTCTGAAAACAGTCAGTCATCAAAGGGTCACTGGGCCTCATCATTCCTTCTTGGTTTTTCATTTAAATGCGATACAGTTAAAGTAGATTGTAATTGGATACCATTTGAGGACCTTGGTGGCCCTGAAACAATATGGGATCTCTTGGGATAAGAGTGCCTTCCGGAAAAGATTAAGTGATCAATGTATGCATGTAGGAATGCATGGACAGCCTGAATGCAGGATACATGTCTTACACCAGGGTCAGGCACAGACCCCTTGAAACAGAAACTAATTGCTGCAGGCCTCATGGCATTTTGAGCTATCCAGTCTGTCCAGATCCCTCCTTAGAACCTTCCTATCCTCAAGCAGAACAACACTCACACCTAACTTGGTGTCATCTGCAGGGTGACTTTGGTCTATGGGTTTCGGCTTCTTTCCAAGGTGAGAATGGGCAAGCAGTGGGACACAAGACACAGGTCTGCTCATCCATCTCTTTTCAACACAGGCTTAATCTGTGTCAGTGATATACACTGCACCTGAGCTGGGTGTAATAGCGCACCAGCAGTGGCTGCCTTCCGAGGCTTTAAAGGCCAACACTGAATTAATAAGGCAACTATACTAATTATCTTTACATGCTTTCACTGATCCATATTGCTTAGAGATGCACCACTGCCAGACAAACCAGCAGCAATTTCCAATCTTAATTTCTCAAAAGAGCGAGACAGCTTTGACAATACATACAAACACCTCAACAAAAGTGAATGTTACTGAATATTTAATGATGAACAGGGCCAAAATCAAGTAGGATAAACAAAGACATCTGATCTCTAACTAGAGACAAAAACGAGCTCATTTATAAAGAACATCATATTGAAACTTAGCAAGAGTTGCAGGAAAAACTGATGGTACACAAAACTGGGCACTACACCTTACAGAGAAGGGAGACTATGGTCACAGCAGCAGATAACCTGCATCAAGATGTCTTGGTCTTTATTACTGACATAAAAAGCACCAGGACACAGACCTGCTGTTATCCCATGGTTATCCATACTGCTAAATATGAGCACAGTATGTGGAAGTTTTGGTCATGCCTTGGCGCATTCCAGCAGACCCTCAGTACAACTCAAAAGTGAACACAGGCCAAGGACCAATCCCCACAGTCAGTTTGGATGCAGCCACTGGGGTTTGGAGGGCAGGAAAGTTCAGTGCTATGGGCACGAGCCATGCCCTTTCAACTGGCCAGAGAAAAGGCAGGATGCACTTTATTTCCTAGTACAGATGTAGCCACCAAAGTCTTTGGCATAGGAGCCAGTGAACTCTGAAGGTCTTTGGTTACAAAGAGGAGAATCCTATAAATCTAAAATAAAATTTAATTATATACCAGTTAAACAGCAAGCCATAGTGAACCTCAATTTGTTTGATGTTGTGGTTTCATTCAGTCAATAACCTAAAACTTCAGCTCTTTTTCTGAAGCACATCCAGGCTTCTTTGCTCTGGAAATCTCAGAGGATCAATCTCCCTGAGGAGATTTTCAGTACACCGTCATTCAGACTGGGCAGATACATCTTTCATGCTGTGTTTTGATATTTCCCCATCTTCTGGCTGAATGCAAGAAGCAGGAAAGCTGCTCAGAACTTAATTTAAAAGATAAACTGAGCTCTTTCGAATTTCAAAAAGTCTCAGGATGGATCTTCTTTTATCAGAGCCAGCTTATCCATCTCTAATTCAGAGAGAAACGTAGGGGTTCAGATCAAAACTTTTTGATCTGGTGTCAGATGTTCTCAAAGTTCAGGGGTATTTGGATCTCAGGTTTTGGTGGGAGTCCACCCATGATCTCTAGTGCCCATCTCTACCTGTCTATTCTCTTGTACTTTTCTTCTTTCTAGCTTCCTTCCCCCTCCAGTGTTCTTCCAAGACTAAAGCTTTTCTATTATTATTATTATAAACATAATTCCCATAAGAGATAAGTAGCTCCCCAGTGTATCTTTATTAATCCTAGTTAAGATAACATTTTGAAAGCAGACAGGAAAAGAGATTTATAAAGAGCAAGAGAAGACAGTTGCAGATCAGTACAGCAGGGGCAGAATTTCCTACTCTGTCTGAGCCTGTTTACAAAGAAGAGTGGGTTAAAAATTGCCCTGCATGTGAAGTTGCACACCAGTGTACATGTAACCACCTTTAGACTGAGACTAAATTATATCCCCTAGTATGGCCAATATTGTAATCTTGCTGTGCATTGGAATGATCACCATTGTATTTTGTCTTGTGTGCCATTCCTTGTATACACAAAGCTATTTAATGTCCTCTTATTGAAGCATGAGTGTAGCTTGTGGATTCAAGAAGGCAAGAGAGGTTTTACCTCAGGAATGGAAAACTCACATATGTGCACCAATAAGCCAGAATGTGTGCTGGGATTTGCTGGGATTTCTTGGTTAGTACCAATATTAATTTCTAAATATGTAGGGAAAATCCAAACTATGTAGTGTTATTCCAACACTCTGAGGTTAAAAATAAATGGTTGTGATGGGCAAAAGGAACAGACAATGTACATAAAGCCAGCAATTCAATGTCGATCTATTTCCAGTCTTAACAGTCTTAGAAGGTATTTTTGTTAGTCCAGCTACACTGATATGACACAGTTCAAATCACACATCACAATTAAAGTGATGTATATGCAAACTTTATAGTACTCATCCCCTTCTCTGGTCTTACTCTCAGCCTTTTGCTGACACTTGATGTCCGAAAACTGAGGGTGTCCATTTGTACAGGGCACAGAGGACTAACATGAGTCTTAAGTATCCCAAACCCTTTGCTAGGAGGAGTATGATGATGGTGCTGAAGGTTTCTTCGTCCCTCTCTGAGACTTGCTAGGGGAAATTTTTATTTTTTCTGACATGCTGTGCACTTTGCTCTTTCATCATCAATCTGCAAATCCATGGTGTATCTCCAAGTACTCTCTATATATATTTTACATACATGGGACATTTCTAGGTTCTTATGGTTACCCCGAGACTGATTTACATTACATCCAAGGTTGCATTTATTTGCTGAACACTCACTTTATAGCCCTTGGGTCCTCTGCATCTGCCTTTGCCTGTGCTAACAGGTGTTAAAATTTGGAGTTATTCCAAGCTAAGCAAAAGTTATAACCAAGCAGGTAACACTCCTCCCCCAATAGGTAACTGCTGTTACAAGCTGAATCAAATCTCCAGGTGGGCCAAGACAACTCCAGACAAACTGAAAGAGCTTTGTACTGGTAGCCTAATGCAAAGCCATACCTCTTATAAGCAATAGAAACACCAGATTTACTGAGAAAAAGGCTACAGGTAATTTTTGTCTCTATCTGGGCTCTACTGCTTTTTCTGACTTTGACTTCCTGTGAGAATCTGGAGAGATTTCTTCATCCTTTAGAAACCATAAAGTGTAAATAAAATATAGTGTCACCTCAATACAATGGAATTAGAGCAGAGTGATAAAAATGAACCAAACATTGTAATTTGTTCAAGTGACAATCTCTGGTTTGGAAAAAAACAAAAAATGTTAAATCTGAGGAAATATATTTTTCTGGGAAATGTCCTAGAAGACTTAGGAAAACCTGATCTAAAAAGCTTTTAACAATCAAGTGAAGGAAATATTTATTTTCTTGCAGAAATGAATGCTGAGAAGCACCAGCATGGTGGAATATCTTAACATGATTCATCCTATTGTGTATTTAATTTTTGCTAAAACTGGGAACATAATCATCTAGTCAAAATGGGAGGATTACCTTTTAGATACATAAACAGATAAAAAATAATTTCATTATTAAAGTACTGAGAAAATGAAATCATTCTCAGAGACTAGATGAACATTGATAAAGCCTACTTATTCCGGATTGAGCTTGTGGGGTAAAATACTCTCTGATATTCACCACAAGCAAAGATTATGGAGAGCATAACGTATTGAAATCTAAATTAATCCTGCTTATTGACTGATAATATGCCCTGACCCTGGGGGAATATGCCTAATTTATTACTTTTTAAATTGTTTGGATTCCTTTAGGATGAGCAACTCCCCAATTTATTTTCATTGGCTAACTGTGTGGGGAAAGGAGTCATTAAATATGAATAGGGATTATTTTGTTTTGAAAGAGTATTGCAAAAAATTCACATTTATCCAGTGCTGTTTAGATTGTATTCTTTTTCATACTGCAAGGAAGAGAGACAATTTGGAGCACAGACTATGAAAATGAAAATGAAAATAAGATATACTGTTTCCTAGCAGACAGTTATTATCCTCCAGAGTTTTCCTCTGTTTCTGATGCCACTCTCCACAGAACTCATGCAGTACAGACTGGAAGAGTTGTGCTGGTACAGGAGGAGGGAGGGGATCTTTTCCCAACTGCTCAAAAATAGAAAAAATGGGAAATAATAGAATAATAGGAAATATTTTACTGTGAAGCCTCAAAGGGCAACATAGCCAGGGGGTGTTACTTGATATAACCCTTGAGGCTGACCTAGTTTTTATTAAGGGCTCTTGGCCCTGGCTCTAGATTGGCACCCTACCATGTTTAACACTGTTCTCATAATGCAGTCTTAAGGAAGACTCTTTGTTAGTTAAAAAAAAAAGAGAGGATAAAACTTAATAAAACAATAATAAAATAAATTACAAAAATGCAGTTCCTGACCTAGACAGTCTTTCTGAAAAGGTGTTGCTCCTGTCTGAACTCACCTCTTCTCCTACTGCCTTTTTGCATTTCCCTTTGATGGAATCTGGAGCCCCCTACTCAGTCCATCTGTCACAAGGTATCACCTACCTACTTTATTGATGTGCTCATAATATTTGTGTTGCATTGGATTCTGTCAGGTCTTTAAAGGGGTGAGCATGCAAAACATGCAAACAGTGGGTGCTGCGCATAAATGAGCAGTTGGCATTGTGGTTTGCACTTCATTCTTATTTCTTCTCCAGTATCAATCATTGATAAAACTACTCTCAGACCTATATAAGAGATTCAGGTGTCCAGCAGTCTAAATCTCTATTTACCTAATAGGATTATGCTCTTCTACCTTTATTACAAAACATCACTGTTAGCTTAGCAGTGAGGAGGCATTAGACAACTGCTTTGTATCTGTCTTTGGTCTTCAATAAAACCTTTATGGAAATCCTATGAAATTTGGTCATCTTTTATATTACCTGCCTAGAGACTTCCTAGAGACTGCCTAGGAAGGGACAAAGGCTTCTCACTGGAATTGCCTACTGTTCCCTACTACAGTTTGTAAATATTAACTATTCAAGTCAGCAAGACCCTAGGCACGACAAGAGAAAATAATTTCCTGAATTTGGCCTGATGGATGATGTTTCCCACTCCAAAACAACATTCATTGCCTTTCACAGAATTTTTGCACAATGCACTATGTGTTCCTCTGTAGGGTCAATGAAGCAACACTGTCTGCAATAAAAGGGAGAAAACAGATATGCTTTGTCATACAGTCTCTTCTCCTCATACTCTGTCCTCAAGTGTAATAAGCTATGAAGTCCAAATTAACATACATATGACAGATAAACCTTTAGGTAAGGACTAGGACTGCATTGATTGGGGATTTTTGGGTTTTTTTTTTCGTTTGGGGTTTGGTTGGTGTTTGTTGTTTTTTTTTTAAGTCATTGGAGTTTTTGCCTGGGGAGATGTGATCCCTTTCCAGGTTATAACATTAGCTTGTGGCTCCCTGGGCAGAATGGACTGTGCCAGAGATTAGCTGCTTCACTGACAAATGATGGCCAGCTCAGGACATATGTCTGGGAGCCCTGTATAAGGAGCAATGCACATCCTGAAGTTGCAACAACTCAATGTTGTCTTTCATTCCAGGCCAATGTTCACTTCTACATCTTCCCAGGATAGAAGACCAGAGGTTTGAAAGTGCTCAGACATACATCATCTAAACTCCAGAACTGTACTGATGGGATGGAAGGATGTTCTACACATCTTTCCTCTGCATCTAGCCCTATGATGTCTGTCAGTGAAATGAGAAATAATTACATTACATCACTTGCAAGTGAAATATGAAGAAAGGTGAATGCAGTGGCAAAGGACTCTGAATGCACACTGACAGATAAATGGCCATATATATAAAACCATAGAATAGTCTGGGTTGGAAGGAATCTTCATTTAGTCCAACCCCCTGGAAGGAGCAGGGTCATCTTCAATTAGATCAGGTCACTCAGAGCCTCATCCAGCCTAGCCTGAATATTTGCAGGGATGCAGTATCTCACACCTCTCTTTGAACAGTCAAAGATGCAGACACTATGGGAGGAGTAGAAAAATGGACCAGGTATAAAGGGATCCTTCTCTAAATGTGCCCTTCCAGCTTCTCACAATGTACAGTTCAGGGAATTTCCAAGCCAGATCTCATAGCTATGTATTTCTGGTGATGTACATTTTCCTTGTGTTAATCTGAATCCTTGCTTTCCTGAACATAACAATGCCATGGTGCCCTGCAGTAACAAGTTCATTACACATTTTGTGCAACGATCAGGGCATGAAAATTTCCGGAATCAAAGACCATGATTACAGCAGAGGTAAAGAAAGATACATTTTTTGCTTGAAGATGTGTCATAATATGTATTAACATAATTGATTACATTTTATTCACACAGGCCAGCCTTTATTGCCTAACAGAAACAATAACACAATTTAATGTTATATAGCCAGTACAATTTTCAAACATCTCAAAAAGACTTGTGCTTTCATACTTTATTTTTCAAAACTGCATAAAGCTCATTATTCTTCTTCCAAAAAATGCAATTTCATTTGAAGAATGACAGTATGGGAGATCTTCACACCAAACAGCCAGCAAAAGCTTTTTGTTAAACTTTCTGCAAGACGAGAAAACACAAATTAAGTTTGCAACCGTTCATCAGTTAGATTTTGAATCTGTATAATACAAAATAGGTATTTTAAATTCTGCCTTTATATTTCCTGCACAGGGTGCTTTTGTCTTTGACCTATTTAAAATAAAAATTTCCCATGTAAGCTGTAAAACAAAAGTTGCTGTTGACTATCCTCAAACTTCACACAAATTCTAGCCACACTGTATTAGAGACTTATTGCTATGATGTTTAGGCATCATAACGTGATTACCATAAAAGCTGTTGAGGTTTGGGGTCAAGGTTCCCCAATGTTGTTGTTTTGACAAACGATCTTTGCAGCATTTACATATCATAAGCCATGTTTAGAATTAAATGCTTCAATTAAATCCACAACTTGGTTTTGCCCTCTGGGGTGATAAACAACCAAAATGAGATGTGTTTTTTCTCTGTCCGCAGCAAGAGGGTTAGAAAGAGAGAGGGAGCAACAATAAAGACTGTTGAAAGGTCATTCTAATAAAAGCCCTAGTTTCAGTTTTACTCTGAGTTTTATTCTGATTGGCAGTTTTGTGGTCTGTCTTACCAATTATTGTAAGCATTGCCAACAAAAAAGAATTTGCACAAGAACTTTTCCCACACTCATTTCTACCATTCTGGTTCAGTGAACCTCATTCTTAATTTCCTGGCTCAGTTGTGTCATGGAGCTGTGTTTTTACCATCCTCAAGGCAATTCCAAGATTTTGCCAGAGATTAAAGGAATTAGAATCTTATGGTTTATTGGAGACCTACACTCCAGAGTGCAGCAGAAAAGAGGATAACTCCAGCAGAAGAAATATATTCTGCTTCCTGAGCAGCCTCACTGGTCCACCTACTGTCCTCACTGATTATTATAGTGCAAAGATACTTTTATTAAACATAATGATATTAAATGGACCTGATGCGATTTAACACATTTATGAGACTCTTTCATGTCTCACTGTAGGAGGTTGATATTTAAACCCTAGTCCTCACTGAACCTGAAAGCATTAATAATCCCCTTCTCTTTGGCCCATATGCAGGCTCATTACAGTTGCTCTTTATAGTTATCTATTTTCTCTTAGGCCCTTATGCAGAGAAGAATCTCTATAGAGGAAAAAGCTTAAGCACTTGATTAACTTTAAATACATTGAAGTCAGTGCTCAAAGTTAAGCAGGTGCTTAATACTTCCTTGAATCAGGGCCTCACAGCCTAGGGTTTCTGTCTCTCTACTGGTTCAAATAATAATGGTCTAGAATGTGCTTCTCCACTCAACTTCATTGATGCAAATCAGGAGGATTCCATTTAGATTAAAGAGCTTTGTTCATCTTTGCCTTGTATTTTATAGAGTCATCTATAAAAACGGGTGTCAAGCATTATTATTGGGGAATAGCAGACTTTAAATAAACTTTGCATTCACTTTTGTCACAGTTATAGAAGACACATGGTTGAACTTCAGCAGGAACATCAGAAGGAAACTGCAACTTGAAGGTGGTGGTGGAACACCAGCATAAAATAAGAGAACAGGATGAGGCTAAAGTGACTCCTCATGATTTGACTGGGTGAATTGCCTCCAGACCATTGCAATGAGATGGATAGAAAGGAACTGAGCAGAGGCTTAGGCAGTGATGAGTGCCATGAGCAAGACATGATGTGTCCTTCATCAGTATCAATAATCAGACCTCACTGCTGGCAGTGTGCATATGAAAGAAGGCATGTGAAGACCACCTTCCCTACCCTCTTTCCCTCTACTTACTGTATTCCTCTCCCTCAAGAAAGAAGAGGGCCTTTATGCTTCAAGAGAGCAATACCTAAAATCCTGCCTACATCCAGTTCCTTTCCCCAAGTATGTGATGGATAATACCCCTGCAGAACTCATCTCAACAGCTTCTTAAATCTGCATTCATGAGGGACAAGAAATATCCTTACATATATCCTAACTTGTTTGGATATTCTCAGTTTCTAGGGAAAAAAAAAATTAAAAAAAGATCAAGTGGCTGTGCTTCTTTGGTCAAGAATCATGTCAGCCTGGTCTCCGTGACATTCTAGGACACAAGGTCAGTTGGGAGTCATCCGTTTCCTCAGACACTAAACTGAATCTGAATTCCAGCAACAACCAATCTATCAATGATCTGCAGCCACTGGTAACCTGCAGACTTGTCTGAGGGTGTAGACCAAATGGTGTCTGACATTGCTGGGTAAGGCCTGAAGTCCTAGACCCTAATCAAGTACCTGTTGCCAGAGATGTTTGATTGGTCCATGATTGTAGATATGTACTCCAGAGCTGCAGCTGCCTTTGGCTTTCATTGCTCATGTTTAATGTATGATGTGAAAGGGATTTCAGGCATATCTCATGCACTTTGAGGGCAATTACACAGTAGCAAGGTCAAATGCACAGTCTCATTTTTTCATCTTCAAGAATGTCTCTGGGGTTTGGTTTGGGACATGCCAGAAGAATATTCACGAAGAGGACATTAGCCTGCAGACTGGATGGACTGAAGTCATGGGAGCAGCTCTTTAATACCTGTCAAACAACTCTATTTCACAGTATCAGCCAAGTGTCCCAATTAGAAGCTGGCATCACATGTCACTGATAAAAAGGGATTTAAGAGCATAGATTTTCAGGCCAAATAAAAGGACAACGACAGCAGATGTGAGGGAGGTTTGGGGGATTATCCTAAAACTTGGATTATTCTCAAACTTGGATTATTCTCAGGACCAGCCAGGTACAGCATAAGTACTACCTACAGAGTCTCAGGTTCAATGTAGATGTAGTTCCTGGGAGCAGGGAATATGGCATACAAAATGCAAAGCTAACATTATCACTGCCTATGCACTGCACATGCATCTCTTACAGCGAGAAATAGTTAACAGACATAGAATGAGCACATGCAGAGCTAGTAGATGTGCCCAATTGAATGAATCAGTTTATATATTTAATCCTTCTTAAACAGGTTTATCCTCCAAAGAGTTTCTCATTTCTTCTTCTTTTCCATGATTTAGCAGCCAGCAATCTTACAGCCCTACTGTGCTTAGAAGGGGGCTCCAATTTTTTTATTTCTAACAAGGTTTCCAGCAGATTTTGAATGTCATACAAGTATTCTATTTGCACATTAACTTCTTTCAGACTGAACACATCCAGAGCTAAATTATTATCCTTGAGATCCATAAAGGCAAAAGTGCCATCACTCCCTGTTCAGTGGAGACAGCATCAGTCCTGGGCAAGATTTAACAGCCACTTTTCTTCTGAACATCTATATTTGAGAAACATTTAAATATTTAATTCCCTTATTTCCTGATGAGGAGACTTACCAACCCTTGTCATTGAGTGGGAGGCCTAGAGCCACATATACAGGAACAATCCAAAGGTTCAAAAGTGCACGGTTTAGGTGGCTAAAGTGAAAGCAGTTGAGCTTGGACTCTCAAGTCTATAGACTTGAAAGCCTAGGACTCTGTAAGAAAAAAGCTGAACTGAGAATGGCTGTGAAATTCAAACATTCTGCCAAGTAACACGATTAGCTGTTGAGCATTTTGGGACAAAGAACTGAAAAGGAACAGTATTGCAACTGTCAGAAAAATCAGAAGTACGTTCATTAGTAATTCACAATAACTCATGGAGGACAGGGGCCTGCTGCAATCCTGATAAATAAATGGAATACTTATCCTTTGACCATGCTTCATGTGAAACCAGTTCTAATGTGAAATTCTTTATCTGGTAACATTTTATATGCTAGCTGATTCAATTTTCTGCATAGACATGCAGCATGCTACTGAAGAAGCAGCAAAAGCCAACAAAGATTATTTCAATCTGCAGCTGGAAGTAAGGGTATCATCTGTCCCACTGCATGATGAGCTCACCATCCTGAGGGAAATGAACACCATGCAACACTGCCTTGGAAAGGCTTTGGATGGCACTTTCATCCAAAAACAACAAACAAAAATTTGGCATGATTTCTGTCATACATAACATCATCGTCAATCCTTTAGCTCAAACATCAACATATCTAATAGATAATTGCATATCCAATGACATACATTCGTGAAAAGATACAGGCCGTATGCTGATTGGAAATTATTACATAGTAAAATCTGATACTTATTTATATTGACCTTTGCCATCGTCTTGCAAAAACCACAATTATCCTTCCAACACAGAGATATGTGTGGGGTGATATTTGTCCATGAGAATTCAGTATATTTAATGAAATAATCTTGTAATAATATTAAACATGTTTGATACACTTGGCAATATGTGGGATGATATAAACCAACCATGTCAATCATCAGCATAAGTTCTGAGGCTCCACAGGGAGCATCCTGGTTCAGCTGACATCCTCAGCCATCTGATGAGACACACCAAATCCTATAATACAAGCAACCCCACAGTGATACTTATTGCAAGCCTCCAACGAAGGGTTTTTAGCCAAAAAAACTCTAAAACCAAACCACAACAAAGCCAAACCAAAAGCACTCTAATTTGAGAACTGAATTAAAAAAAAAAAAAAAAGAAAAAAGAAAAAAGGCAACAACCCAAAGCAGAAGAAGGAGTAAGAACTTAATTGAAAAGTTATCTAGGTTTTACAATATTACAACAAAAACTTGGAAATCACTGTAGCGACAATTATAGCAAGAAAGGTAACAGCTGGAAAGAAAGTAATTATGAGAGAACAAAAAGAAGATAGGGTACAAGGATACTTCCATCTCCCATGAATCAAAATGATGCTCAGATCTGGGTTTGTTAGCAGTAGCTGCAGCAGACAATTCTCTGGCACAAGAGATGTATATAATCAAGAAGACGTTTGATGAACCAAAAGGCAAATATGAAACAGCTGTTCTTCAACACACAGCCATGTAATTCCTGAGCTTCTCACTTCCATCATCATATCCATCTATATCTACATCTCTCCACTAACTCAGCTTGGATTTGATCTGTTGAGAACTGGAGACCTGCAGAGAAGGCAAATGCTTACAGAACACTTACAGGACTTACAGACTCACCACTCTTGTGTGGAATTTTCCATTTTACTCATTCAGACCTCAAACTTAATGAAGTTTAGGTAACTGATGAGTCAGACTGCATAGTTTAACTACTTGCACTCCCCATAAACGTGATGGGAATGATAAATTTTTCTGAAGGCATGCAGGTGAAGATAGTGTTAAGTTAGATTAGGTGCTTCCCTCTTTCCATTGACTGTATCAGAATGAAGGAACCTCCAGATATTAATCCAGAGCCATTCATTGAGAATTTTACTTCATACAGGAAAAAAAACAACATTTAATACATCTGTCTGCTTCATTCACACCTAGTGAAATAGAGTCTCAGTAGACTTCCTCACTATGCCTGAAGAGGAAAAATACTTTGTTAGGGTCTTTCACTTACTATTTGGCACACAGCAAATGACAGATAAACTGCTCTCAGCCTCACTGAGCCCACATTTCTTTGTCCCAAAACATTTCTGTAGTTGCCAGGCCATGGGAATTTGTAATGCTCCACATCACCTGCTAAAGCAGAGCCACTGGCAGATAGGATGGCCACAGACAAGACCAGAAGCAGGGGCACTACCTTGTACCCTGACTGATGCTGCTGAGACTTCAGCACAGCAAAGAATTTAATCCCTTTTCATGGAATGGCTTTCATTTCTGTAACCAAAGACTACTGCAAGAAATTCATAATAGAAGTACTATATATGGAGAATCTCTACATACTATGTGGAGTATAATAGTTCTCCCTTTTCAGACTACAACAGAAATAAATCCAAATTAAAATATTTCCCTGATCTTTTCAGGGAAGTCCAAGATTTCATCTTTAAAATTATCCCACCATGATCTCTCTGCCTTGGTATTGTGGATAGTGTCACCCTTCTCATTAAAGCACAAAAAAAATGTAGGGACAGCTGCTTTATATCAAGATTCAGAGGTGCTGCAAATGGGAAAGTGAAGTCAAAGGTCCTTTTGTTTTGATAAAAAATGAAAACTTAATTGAGAAAAAAGAAACTTTTTAATATTTTTTTCTAAAGGAAAGAAAACACTTTTAGAGAAATGTCCCTCCTATATAAAGTATTTCACTTTATATTCTATATCTGTTATAAAAACAACAAAAATTAAGGAAATCACTTAGTTTTCATCTACTCCAGGAAAATCTGAATAATTTAATGAGAACTCTTGTCCATAGGCAAGCATTTACTATAAAGAGCACAGAATAAACTTGTCAAAACTATGGTGTCCAGGAATTTAGATTCTTACAGAGTTAATTCTGAAAGTTGTGTCCTGTACTGAAAATGTAACTTATAAATTTCTGCCCACTCTTGCTGTGAAAAAAAACAGAAGTTACATCTGTAACACTTCTAGGTATTGAAAAGATGACTCGCTTTTTTTATTTTGGTAGCCATGTTTTGAAGGAAAATGGAATTGTATACCTGGCAATGGTTAAGGAGTGCAACAGGGTGTTTTTAAATGACGGTTCAAGTTGCTGTGATGCTAAAAATTTTGGATAAATCCTTGCAGTTAGATACTGTATTCAGATAAGATTTTATCTTATTTTTCATTCTTCTTTTATTTCTGTGTTTGTAGAGGTGAAGAAGCCCAAAAAAGTAATGAGGGCACACTGTAAAAATCACAAATTAAAATTACTATTTGGCATTTGTCTAAAAAAACCTACTCAGTAAAAGCAGACTTGGAGCTGCTTTAGCTCAATGCTGCTCTCCACCCCATGTGAAAGGTCTGTGTCTGAGACCAGACAAGGTCACAGGGTTAGAGAAAGCATTGCCTGCAATGGCCACAAAGCATTCAGCTACTAAGGATTGAAGAGCAGTTCCCTGCCCAGATTTATAACCTCTCCTGCTGTTTCAACAGCTGAACACTGGCATATGCTCCAAAGGAAAATGATCTCCCACATTTCGGGCTGAAGGAGGAAAAAGTGATGCAATGGAAAAAAATCAGCAAGAAAAAGCCTGGTGCTGAGCACAAGAAAATGTTTTCATAAAGCTAAGTGTCTGAACACAAAGGTTAGCTACACACATTGATACAGCACAGTCAGATTTGGGTGAATTAATGAGACGCTGACGCTGGTGTAACCCTGTAGAAAAGGGGAAATTCTAGTGGAAGCAGCATGCTCCATGTCCACCGTTTGTTACCTTGGTTAGAAAGTATCCTTAAGCAACTATAGGACTGAGAACATGTATACTATAAGCAGCTAATGATACAGAATATTTGTTTGTTTATTGGTTTTTGGGTTTTTGTGACATAGGATAGCAGCTGGAAGGCAAAACAACTACAGAGGCCTGCATTACAGTCACTGAGTGGGCAATACTTCAGGAAAATAGGATTTTAGTTCTCCCTAAAGTTTTGGTGAACATGGGATATTCTCTTCCCCAATGTCTGACTGCACTTTTTTGCATACTCTCAGTTTCTAAAGAGATAGCAGCTTCAGATCCTTGTGCTTTCACTAAAGATCCAGCTCATGTCATCCATCACTTAAGTGGAGTAACAGCACCAGACTACTAGGAGCTCTGTGCTACAGGAATGAGGAAATGGTTCTGGCATGGTCATAATTTTCCTTCCTGGCAGCTGATACACTGTGGAAATTTCCATATTCTGGAAATGCTGCCTAGGAAAGGCAAAAGTCACTAGTACGAATAAGACTTAAGTACGGAAATGCACCATTTTCAATCCTATTTTATAGAGCTGGGGAAATAATTTGTGCTCCCCTTGTATTTCCTCTCTGTCTTCTAAAGTATCCAGCTACTTAGAAGCAGAGGAATCATTTATATTTAGCACAGCTTCTATTCTAAAGCTCACATATTAGTAAAGTTAACACAGATCACTCCATACTGCTGTTTGCACAGCTGGATATGTCAGATAGAATAAGTTCATCTTTTCTCAGATGAGCTTAAATCCACAGTGTCTTTCTTATTTACACCAAACACAGCATAACATTGTTCCTGTAAAGAAGGTTAGTTTTAGTGAAGCCATGTTCTTAGTGCAACCCTGCAGGTGCATAAATTTCAGTAAATTGCTCCAGCATATCCTCAGATCTGAGTGTTCACCTTCAAGCCACAGGATTTGTCTGATTATAAGTAAAAAGTCAGTTACATTTGAATATTGGCACCTACAGGTAATGACTCATTAATGGCACCTTATGCTCCTCTGATCAAAAGGAATGCCCCCTTCCATTACAAAATAAATCAGTTTACTAGGGTGTGTGGAATTAGGAACATGGCTTTGCTTACACAGAGAGACAAAGTCATGTCCAGAGACTTTTTAACGGTTTGTTCTTTGCAACAAGAATTAAAATCTAGGAAAGTCACTTTCACTGTCATGAAGATGCCCACCCAGTCTTTCTCCCTAGACCAAGGTGAGATGGAATGGATGCTGAAGGAGCAAATGTTGCTGTGCTTTACAGAGCACCATGCAGATACCAAGGGTGGGACTTAGATCACAGCTTAGGACAAAAATTATCAGGTGTGTGCAGGTAGGCACCTACATGTCATCTAGAGAGCAAGCTCACACTGTGCTCCATGGAGATTTGGTCAGGACAGTCAACAGTCTCTCAGAAGTGGCTCAGCTGATGAACCACTGTAGCAGAAATCTGTACCAAAACCTATGTGCCTGGTACCAAGTGGGATGCTCAGAGTACCCCAAGACACCTGTGTGGGGGTAGCAGACATTACACACCATATCATGCTGCTGCATTAAAGGTTGTGGCCCAGTCATCTTTATTTTGGAGGACCTTTTACAAAACTAACCACCTCTAAGTAAGTAACTTCCTCATAATTTGGGTGCTGTCTATTTTAGAATGGACTGAATCATCCTTTAGGCCGCACTGACTGATCTGGGTTGATCTCTATCAGCTCTCATGAGAGTTTAGTGCACATATCAAATATCTAGAGATGTCAAATGTCAAGGCCATAGTCAGCAAGCTGAATTCTGTCCTAAGGCTCTGCCTGCTGCAGACATGACATAACTGTGTACTCTTAATTTTCCCATTATTCACAGGCAGATTGCCTGGTTCCCAAAATTCACCTGCTTTACAGGTGAGGCCATACCCAAGCAGCCTCCATTTCGAGACACCTGTGGTCCATCAGAGCATATTACTTTGCTTTCAGGCCCATAGGAGGTGAGACTCTACTGCTCTAGAACCTGAGCTACATGCTTGTTCACTGCTGTACCCCAGGAAATAAAGACTCTGCAGAGCCCAAGAAGATGGATAACAAGGTTCAGAGCCAGCAAAGGTGGGTCTTATCTCACTTAGGGTGGCTATCAGAGAGAAACAGGACCCTACATGCACCACCACGGTCAGGTATTGGTTGCACTGACTCATCACTGCATTAGCATTTAGTTATTATGCAATGATGTACCATTCAGACATTATGCAAGTCATTACACCCTAAAAAGTTATTCCAAACTGGAATTCTCTTCCTAGCTCATGCAAAAGGCCTGTTTGTTTAGACTGGCTTGACCCTTCATTCCACAGCTTCCTCTGCTTTCTTCTGTGATCTTAACATTAGTCTTCCCAACCCTTCTACTATTAAATGCATCTCTTTTCTGTTTTGGTGACACTTTTACTTAGGCCTTTTAATTCTGAGGTTCCCAAAATGGGCACACAAACATCCAAGAGGACTGTGTCTACACTGTATGAATCAGGTCATTAATGCTGATTCCTGGCCCTATCTTGGTAGAGTTTTTTAACTTGATTTGACATAGATTTTTACCTCAGTGATTGTCCATGAGTATTTCAAATGTTTTTTTCCTGCAGGGAATATTTTTTAATTAACTAAGTCTTTCAATGTTAAAGTTAATCTTACAAAGCTAATATTGAACATGAAAGTTCCTTATGACAAAAGAAAAATAAGTGCTAGAAACACAGAATCATGGAATCATTTTGACTGGGTCCTATCCAGCCCCATAGCCTTGTGTGTGCCTAAATGGTGTAGCAAGTCATTGGCCATTTGCCCTTGGGTTGTGGGGGTTTCATTCTGCTTCCCGTCCCTGTCTCCCAGCTCAGGGGACTGAGTACCCAGGGAACAACTGTTATTATTAATGACTGAGGCAAAGAAGGCATTAAGTGCCTCAGCCTCCTTCCCATCCTTTGTCACTACGTTTCCCTCCCCATCTAATAAAGGATGGGGATTCTCCTTGGCCCACCTTTTGTGGCTGATATATTGGTACAAACATTTTTATTGACTTTTATAGCAATAGCCAAATTAAATCCTAGTTGGGCTTTGGCCTCTCTAATTTTCTCCCTGCATAACCTCATGACATCCTTGTAGTCCTTCTGAGTTTTCTGCTGCTTCTTCCAGACGCGATAGACTCTCCTTTTTTTCCTGATTTCCAGCCAAACTCTCTGTTCAGGAAGGTTGGTCTTCTTTCCTGCCAGCTTGTCTCTAGGCACACGGGGACAGCCTGCTCCTATGCCTTTAGGATTTCTTTCTTGAAGAATGTCCAGCCTTCCTGGAATCCTTTGCCCTTTAGGACTGTCTCCCAAGGGACTCTGTGAACCAGGCTCCTACACAACTCAAAGTCTGCCCTCCACAAGTCTAAGGCAGCAGTTCTCTGACCCTCTTCTCACTTCTCCAAGAATCAAAACCTCTCTCATTTCATGATCATGCCCAAAATGGCCTCCAAACATCATATAACCCACCAGTTCTTCTCTGTTCACAAAAATCAGGTTGAGAAGAGCAGCATGTCACAGCAGAATTTGGTGGCAGTCTCTGTATCCTAAGGATGTAGGTTTTTCATAGTTAATTTAGAAACTGGCCTTCTTTAAATTTCAGTCTAAAGCATTTGCACAGCCAGGATGAACACAGTAGATAGGTGGATAAGTAGATATTTTAAAGTGGAAGAAAGAAAATTTCTTGCAGTGACCTTTTGAAGCATTTCATGTTCAGATTTGATTCATAATCAGGAATAATCATGAACTATTCTCATATTCTTTATCCCATTATTTGAAGGGAAACATATCAAATGCCAAGTAATTGCATCTGTGCCAAAAGGTAATTTTATACTCCTTGTTAAGTGAGACAGAATAATCATTTCTCTGTTCTTTCCAAATGAAATTCAGTGACAGAGCATGAATCAATGAAAAAATTAATATATTACCATCTTCACTAACAGTTTAAGAGGAACTTCTGGCAGTCCTTATATAAAAAATACCCTCTACCTGGCAAAAAGTTAAAAAGCAAACTTACCGTGCTTGTGAACCATTAATTTGAAAAAGTCTCTGGGTGTCTCAAAGGAAACTTGAGCAAGTCCAATAGTGTATGATCAGCAGAGATGAGTAACTGAGAGGGAACAGAAAATGGAGCTTCCAGCACAATGGAAATAAATTGTTAGCCACCTACTGAGGCCTGTGAAGCTGGCAAGAGCTAGGAAAGATCAAAAACACGCAATGAAGTGAGATGCTTCTGTGCTTGAATATATAAAGTGATGCCTACTGAAATACTATTTTATGGTTTTAAGGAAAGAGGCAAAATGTATCAGAGATACTGGGTACTTGACTGTATTTTAGCATATCTGTCGGGGCTTTACCTAAAACATGAAATCAAATTGGTTGGTGAAGCAGGATTGATGAGTGCAGGTGAAGTGTCCGAATGCCGAATAATGTCTGCAAGTGACATTACAGCTCAGTACTTTTTGGGGCAATGGCCCAAGAAGTGTAGTATCAATAAACACACTCAGCAGTGAAGCAGGAGGATGAGGACAAAGAATAATAGTTTCAGAGATTCAAATGTGGGTAGAAAACAATAAATTAATTCAACAGAAACAATTTCTAAAAGAATGAGGGTCCTGAAAGGTCATTTTAACTGATAATCTCCCCAGTATAGAGACCTCAGTTCCATAGGTGGTTATATCAAGTGGAGAAAAATGCAGTCTTAATCCTGAACTGAAGTCAACTGTGGCAGTAAAAATACTATTAATGGCAGCAACCTTGATTCCGGAGGAGAGATAAAGTTGAAGGATAATGAAAATGCCAGACTGGTCATGTCATGAGTAGCAAATCCATAAATGTGTGATCTGAATAGTGTTCATCTGAAGGAAGAAACTGGGGCAAACTTGAGCAAACATAATTAGGGAGTAATTAAACCCTACCTATAAGATAAATAGATTAAAATGTTGTAATAAAAAACCTCACTGCTTTACATTTCCTCTTTTAGAAGAAATATGACAATATATAATATCAATTTTAATGCTTTTACTTCACTGGCTGTTAAGAAGTGCTCAAGCAGCCAGGTGAAAATTACCACCAGGTGAAAGACGGGGGAGCTGGCAGAGAGCTCCCCAAGCCCTGGGGCGCAGTGCTGGGGGAGGCAGGAGGCAGAGGTGTGGAGGAGAGCTATCAGCAGCCTCTTCTTTGCTGTGAGCCATTCAGGAGCATGCAGGTTGGAGCAAGTCTTGCTTTCTGGCTTGCACACCTCAGGTCCTGCACAGCGGGAATCTCGGTCAGGCAAGTCAGGGGCTGAGTGCCAGGGCAGACTGCTCATGACAGAGCCATCTACTTTATGATTTTGCAATTATTTACAGACAGCTGGCAAGGAAATGCTCCTAAATCCTCATCGTGCTAATTAGCTTTTTCTAACAGGGCAATCCCCATTTATAAAATGTGGTTTCCCTAATAGCCCACTGAATAGTCTGTGAAAAAAAGCACATCCCTCTCATGCTTGAGATTCATGCATCAAAGCAGAAGGCGAGGTTTGATGAAGTCAACCTGCACAGCATAATGAGTACAGCACTGCATCAGCAAGGTTTCCTCCAGGAGATAACTACGGTCAGAAAATCATTATAGCAGTTGCTGTTAATAAGGGGGAAGAAAAATGATTCACAAACAAGTCCTGTAAGTTGCCTACAGGAGCACCACAGGGAGGAGTCCTGTTACTCATTATGCTGTGTGTCAGCTCCAATGAGGCCAGAAGCATAGCAGAACAATTGCCATGACGTCTTGGGTGGCCAAAGGTTTCCTACATTGTTTTCACATTCACTCTGCACTTCAGATTTTCTCAGGAAAGAAAGGAAGCTTTTGGGCCCGCCTGTAAGAGGCTTATTCCCCATATAAATGATATGACTTGCACTTCAATTACATATAAATGTGTATATACATCTTCACCACCCCACAGAACACAGGAGAAGGTATCCATTTTCAGCACTTTTCCAGCTTGTCGTTCAGAAGAGCAGTGGGAAGAATACATAGTCTTATACCATGGTTGTCCCCTATTCCTTTTATTTGTATTTAATTTTGCAGGGACAAGGTTCATTTAGTAGACAGTTCCAAGAAGGAAAATTCTTTTATTCCACATTTTGTTATTATAAATGCATGTGGAGTATGTTGTATGGTTTTTCAGGCTGTATGGAATGAAGCAAAAAGGAGTTTTCAATCTTTTAATGCTCCATGCTTGGGGAAGAGGCATAAGAAAATAGTCCATGGAGATCCTATATTATTATTTGAGAGATTTTTATTTTTCAGGCCTGGTCAGGTTTTATGACTGGCACATTTCTGAGAATGCACCTCTCAAGCACGAGGTTTATAATGATTTCTCCTTACGCTATTTATCTCACTTTTCCAGTTGCAGTGCATTTATCCTCACACAGACAGAAGCACGACAGGAGAGGAGAGGAGACATCAAAGAGATTTTGCCAAACAGAGGAATATGGATTTCCCACTCCCCTCCCTGAAGGATATTTTCAAGAAGATTCAAGGTTTTGCAATGCACAAATATATTAGCAGTGCAAAGCAAACAGGAAAAGCTGTAACATTTGCTGAGGTTCTACTGAGCTAGCTTGGACTAGAGGGGGAGAAGGATCTGGGGCCTGGCAGCTTGCCCTGAAATGCACAGAGGTTACAGAGTCCACTGTGCTTCCCCAGTAACTTTTCTTCCATCTACTGCAACCCAGGAAATAATATGCTCTCAATCCAAAGGGAAAACACAAAACAGCCAATTCCCATCTGATTCTTGCAGTATCTAGACTTGCTGGATCACTTGTTCCCTCCATTTCCTTTCAGCTATGTAGCACAGCAGTTACTTTCAGCATCTCTCTGCTGGAACACTGGCAGGGTAAATAATAGATATATTTCTCAGCAATCCCAACTCCTTTCTTTAAATAGTCACACCACAGATTTTTCAACACAGCATTTGGGGAGGTTATTTATACAAGAACATATTCATTCTGAGATGGGATACAGGACTTACAAAAGTTATTGCACAATGTGGTGGCAGGGAAAGACAGCTGAACACAGTCTACTAAAGAGTAAAATGTTGGAACTTACAAACTTCTTTCCAAGTCAGAAAAAAACAGAGATTTTTACACTTCAAATGCACCTTTAATAGCAGGTATCATCTTAAATGGGATATAGAGAAGACAATATTTTATACCAAAAAAAAGATAAGAACATATTTTCAAATGTATTTTCAAAGGCACTAAAGGAGTTAGAGGCTCAAATCTTACAGGATGGCATAAGTAGATTCTGTAAGCTCTACTGCAAATCACAGCTGTAATGTCCATAAAAGATGGCCAGTTTTGAAGCCAAGGCACTTAACTAGGACTTGGTAGATTTGGGATTCATGCCTGGCTCTCTCTAAATCTGCAGGCCAGTTGCCCTCTTTGCCTCAGTTAGTCTTTCTGTGTGGCAGTACTGAAGCTGCACAGAGAAATTCTCAGGATGCAGTCGTTGTAATGTGGGGGACACACATGATTATTTAATTTATAGTCATTTTTGATAACTAGAAGTAAAAAGTGGGATTGAACATAGACTTACTATATATGCATAGAAGAGTATTCATCATGTTAATTACTCAGAAGAAAAAGAAATAAAGCAGTACTTACTGCTTTCCAGATAAAAATATGTCATAGTAGGGATTTCTTCAGAATATTAAATAAGGCAAGTCTTTCCCCCTAAAGAGGAAAATCTTAGTCATTGTGATGAAATAGCTTCACTCTATGAAGTAATATCTAACCTCATTTTAAAAAGTCAGGGATATGGACAAAATGGGAATGTGCATGATGTCAAACATTATGACCACAGTGTGAGAGTGGTCACAGAAGCAATGCCTGGCTGCTTGCTATCACCATCAGCAGAGCCAGGCAAGCTCAGCAGAACAACAAAGTAACAGAAATTGGAGCTACACTCATCTGTAGACTGAGCTAAATATGAACTGGGACATCAGGTCTCTTAGTTTTGCTGTGATGCCAAGCTTTGGGCTTCGAAACCATAAAAGATGCAGATTTGCCTGATAGTGGGTGCATCAGGTGGGAGTGGTGATGATTCAGCCCGGCTGCCCCTGGGTCTCCCAGTGAACACATGCTGAGGAACCAGCTCTTGGGCCCTCCAGACAAGACAGCACCATCACTCACCTACCCTTTTTGCTAACCCAAACCTAATCACTGAGAGAAGAGCTTATCCGTCCTCTTCCCTGCAGCCCTCCAGGGAGTCTAGCCCTGGTGTGGACATGCATTGAGAGAGACTTTTTAAACCTACATGCTATTCATGAAGGAAAAGAAAAAAGGTTTCCTTTCCCCCTTGTTAGTCCTGGCTGCTGATAGACTTTGGGGCTCTGGTTTTATTCAGGCAGACCTCAGGCTCTGCCCTCAGGGCTGTTTGGCAACGGGACTGAGAGAAGGCAGTGCATCTGTGATTTGGGGGTCATCACTTGCCACAATGCCACTGAGGCTATAGCTCTCCTGGTACCTTCAATAGATCACTATGTGGATTCTCCAGAGGAAAATATGTAGAAATCTCTTCAAGGGAAATGCTGAAGAAAAGTAGCCCACAGGAGTAATCTCTTTAAGCCAATCTAAAACCAGTGCAGAAAGATTTTGCAACCACTCAAGATATCCTAGTTTCTTTGCTCCATTAGTCCCATTTCCTTGGGTAAGCTACATCCCAACACAATGGTAATTTCTCCTAAAATTTCTATTGATATATTCAACACACAGCTCATATAGGCTTTCCTTTTATTTCACAGTGTTCTGGACTACATTAAAATAACTTTGTTCTCACTGGGGACATCTCTGATTACTCGCTTCTAGTTTAGTTCCTCATTTGTGTTCATAGAGGAAAGGGGTTCAAACTAGAAATCTGAATCTTCAGGGAGAATGCAGACCTGGGACTTGAACTGCCTTCTTAAGTAAATGATCCTGCAGCCTCAGACCTTCATCCAGAGGAGACATGGGGATCACCATAGTCATGGTTTACTGTCAGCTACCTGCCCTGGTGTCCCTCTTTGCCTCAACACCATGGTCCCAAACTTGCAGCTTAGCTGAAACATGGGCAAAAGGGAAATCACACCAGTTTTCTCTGTGTCCATGTTAACCAGGATTTTAAACACCTTTGTTCCTGTAAGGGATTTAAGCCATTCCTCCAGATCCCTCTTGAAGTGCAGTGTGTTAAATTTCAAAGGCACATTACGTTTTCTTCCTGCCTCTGGTGTCCAAACAGGATGAATCTGCATAAAAGGATGTCCACAAATGAGAAAATAGGACCAGGTCCACCGATACCATTAGCTTATGCATGAGAGAGCTGAGCAGGCAGTTTACCTGCTGTTTCCTTGTATTTAGGCCAACTCTAACTTTTGGCACTTGTCCCAGCATAGATGAAAACATTTTGGATATTAACAAGGTATAGCTGGAGTTGAAAGCACAAGAACTGCAAGAGACACCCTATATTCCCTGGATGTTTTTCCATCTCAGCTGGAGCAAGTACATCTAAGTCTCACTCCTTTACTCCACTAAAGTGGTTCAAATTGGAATGGAGAAGGTAAAAACGGCAAAACAAAACAAAAATACGATAAAACCATAGCCTGCAGATAAACAAGTTAGGATTTGTGAGGATTAGGATTACCAAAACAAAGCACTTGAAGGTAGTGCATAGCTTTGAAGGTGATCAGTTCTCTGGAAGACCCAGATGTTTCCTAGAACTTGCTCAGAGATAGGTACCAATGGTTTTGAGTCTCCTGGCATACCAGTATAACCATCAGACTCCATCAACTGGGCTACAGCTCCTTCATCTGCATTGCCAGGACCAGAGCCATTCATTCATCCAGCCACAGCTGTCAGATCTTCAGCAGCAGAAGACACCTCTCTGGAGCCCCAGTGAACATCCAGTTGCAAACCCTCCCCATTTGTGAGCACATTTCTGACTCTGCATGGACCTCTGCACTGTTCAGAGCGTGAACCACATGAACTCCAGCTGGTCATCCTGATGCTGTTTGGGTTTTGCCTTTTTTTTCTTTAATATGTTCTCTGTATTGTTCACACATCTATTTGTAACTCTGACCCCCACTGTAGTAGTAGCCAGTTTTCCCAGTACTTTCCCATGGCCTTTCCTTTAGCAGAAAGACAAAACAAATTCCAGAGCTCCAAGCTCTGAGGGGTACAAGGCCCTATCCTATCTTGGTTCTTCCTGGGAACCAAAACCTAGAACATCTCTTCAAGATACATTCTCACGGACAAAGTACTACTAGTGCTGAAGGAGAGACTCCAAAAAAGGAGTTTGACCTGGGGGGGAATTGCATCACCACTTGTTCTCCTAATTGGTGCTTGTTATCAATCATGCTAATTTCCTAAAACCTGTAAAAATGTGCTCACCCCTGGGGAGGGGTGTGGGCTTTTGAGGATAACTTTCTGTAACTGCCTCTGAAGGCCTTCAAATAAAGATCCTTTTTTATATTACCTCCTTACTAAAATTATCTCAAGTTTTCATTTCCAAGTTGAGCAAAAAGCAACAATCCATACCTCCATAGACCTCACACATGTACCTGGACATAGGATTTTGTCTGACATATAGAATCATAACTCTGCCTTTGATACTCAGGCTTCCATTTGGAAACCCTGTGCCCAAATAATTTATAAGTAACTGGCAGAAATAGATTGATATAAAACATGAGAGTAAAATAAATCATAATGTCAAGTTAATAGAAATGCAGAGGTACTCATGCCTGGCAGGAAAGGATGGTGGGGTGAGCCCACAAGATGAAGGGGTACTTTGTGGGTATGTTTGGAGGTCTGAAGCACCTCGGAGCATCCTGGCAGACTCCACTGAGGAACTCCAGCAGCGGGAACACCTTTTTACCTCTCCTGCCCCCTTTATAAAAAGACACATTAATCTCCTCTGTGTATTTATGGCAGCTTTTGCTAGCTGCATTGAAACAGTTCACCTTGAGATTTGGTTCAAACACAGCAAGTCCCCTGAGTTTTTCCCCAGCTGTTAAGAAAGAAAAAAATTATTTGAACACTCACTTCAGGAAAGCTACAGACAATGGCATTACCTCTTCCCAGATGCGGATTCTGCCTGACTTTGAAGTGAATCTATTGAGCCATCCTTGAGACCATTCTGCATGTTCTGTCATTATGTTAAACTGTTAATTGTCCTACTTTCCAATATAATGTGCATTAAAGTCATTACGATACACTGCTATGGCAGGTGTTTCTCTCTAGTTACCAGTCTACTTAAAAAAGACATGTATTATCTGAGTCTCTGAGGTCTTGAGTATTGTCACCTGTCCTGGGAAAACTCACCATTTATTCTAACAGAGGCAGAAATCAGGCTCAAGATGTTCCCCTGGCATGAAGAAAGATTCACATGTAAAAAGCATAAAATAGTAACGGATGCACAAATACTTTAATCTCTTAAATTTTAAGGGAATGTAGTCACTTTTCTGGGAAGCTGCAGCTGCACTTTAAAGTGTTATAGTGTGCTTTAGCTGACCAACTCCATACTGACAAGCTCATTCATGTCTGGAATAAACAGGAGCATTCTTTCAATGGTTAAAATCTGTAGATAAATGTTGGGGTTAGTTTGTTTTCCAAAACATTCTGTCTGTTCCAGTCCTGTTCATGCCCTCCCAGTTTTAATACAGCACAGTCCACTAACAGAGATACTGAATAGCACTACTAGGGATTTCAGGGATACTGAAATAAATCTTCTGTGCCTTCCTTAGCCAAGATTAGAATCTATATCTAATTTTATAGCTCAACACTAGCTCAATATTCAAGTTTTGCTTTCATTTCTTAACTAGAAGGTCTGTTATGTCCCCACAATTCTCCTGGCTGGTTCACAACGAGAAAAATACATAAGAGGTCAGAAAATTTATTTCACTGCTTCAACAAGAAATTAATATAATTGATTAGCCACAGTATCTCAAGGCTTAGATCCATGCTTTGCAGAAGAAATTCATAATATCCTGAAAGTTGAAATCCTGAAATATCATTTCACTGCAGTGAATAAGACCAAATCAGCTATTCGCTGCACTCAGTAAAGATGCAGTATAGTGAACAGAATGATAAGCCTAGCTCGCTGTTAGCACTGTAACGAAAGCAGCAAACCATGACAAGGTTAATCCCTGCCATTAAGAGTGACTGTAACACACCTTGTTGATATTAATAAGGTCTTTGAGCTTTATTTTATAAAAGGCTTAATAAGTCATAGTGGGAAGTTGACCCAAATATGCTGCTGATGCTTTCCTGTCATCGAATGATATGCCTACTTTGCTACTGGTACAGTAGGATGCTCTGTAGATCCTTTTCCTTAATCAGAGATTAAAGCAGCTATCGTGGTTGTAGATATGGAAAACTCTAAGTAATAGAGTGGGTCTTACAGAGTTTTATAGTGCCATTCAAGACCTATGCTGAGACCCAGAGCACAGCCTGTGGAACTCACAATCAGTATTGTAGCCTCTGCACCCCTTCTTTCCTGCATTTCATTTCTCTGCTATAAAAATGAAATATTGTCAGCATTACACTTTTACTTAATCCATTCCTTTATTGCTAATAAGATGGGAAGATCTTTAATGGCTACTCCACTGAAATCTGACAAGACTAAAACCCCTAACAGAGAGAAGCATGTGCTTGAGCAGTCACCCAAGAAGAATAAACTATCAAAGCTCTTAGCAAACTGCGACTGAGGAGTGGCTTTACATGCAGAATTTAAAGATAAAATGCAAATGTTTCCTAACAAATGGTATATTCTGTGCTCTTAGGGTTTTTGGTGCTCTTAGGCTTGAGTGCTTTTGTTGATTTTTCCCTGAAGTCCCACTAGGTGTTCTCTCTGTTCAAAACTGTTCCACAAGCAATTATGCAAGTAGGCTGCAGATTGTTCACAAGCAATTTAAAGGATGTGTCAACAAACTGGCAGCTAAGATCTGCTAACTGGTTTTAACTGAATGCATCAGACACATTATATTCTACTGGGTTTTTCCCCTGTAGTTAAATTACTGGTGTATATTTACACTAGTTTTAACGTGCAAGAACAAAGTTATTCCTGACTTGTACACCAGTCATTTAAGAGAGAGCTTCCCATAAGGAACAGTGAAGCCAAGTTGTCATTCTTAACAAAACTTCCCCAAAAGTCATCACTTCAGTACTGTAGAGTAGTAAAACAAAACCTTTTTATGGGTAGGCACTGAGAAGAGCAGCAGCAGCAAAGCTGTTATATGCTACCAAAGCTCCTTGCTTATCCTAGCTCACATCTATGTCATCCACTTTCCTTCTCTATTTAATTGTGAGAGCTCTACAGACACGTGGTGTATCCCATAATGCTTAATGTGATCGGGTGCAACTTGTGGCCATGCAAATATTAATTTACTGCTAAGTGAAACACCTACCAACAATCATGAGTATTTTGCTGTGAAAATGAACAAAAAAATGAAGATTACCAGAGCTGAGAAGAAATCTTGGGTTGTGTTTGTTTCTCTGTTTGTTTTTAGGCAAGCAACTTTCTTGGAAAGCTTAACCCAGCAGGTAGCTAAAGACCACACAGCCACACACTCACTTTCCCCTGATCCCAGTGGGTTGGGGTATAGAATTGGGGAAAAAAGAGTAAAATTTGTGGGTTGAAATAAAGACAGTTTAATAGGACAGAAAAGGATGAGATAATAGCAATAATAGAATGTAGTGAACAAGTGATTGCTTACCACCCAGCAGTTCCTGAGCAGCAGCCTCCGACCATTTTTCCCCTAGTTTACATGTTTAGCATGATGCCATACAACATAGAAAATCCCACTGGCCAGTTTGGATCAGCTGACCTGGTTGTGTCTCCTCCAAATTTCTTCAGTCTGCTAGCTGGTGTGATAGTGAGAGAAGCTGCAGAGTCCCTGACTAAGTGTAAAAACTGCTTAGTGACAAATGAATCATCAATCTGTTATCAACATTATTCTTGTACTAAATTTAAACCATAGCATTATACCAGCAACTAGGAAGAAAATTAACTTTATCCTTGCCAAAACTACAACAGGAGTTGAAAGTAGAAAAGCTTCAACTTCTTGGTTGACAAATTAGAAGTAAAGCTAGCACACAAAGGTGACTAGATTACCTTAATCAGGGTAACATTTTCTCACATCCCATTCTTGCATGTTTGCATGCTCTGGCTCTTGATGTGTCGTTCTTGATATCTCCCCTCCCTAACAAAAGTCAAAAGCTCTTTTCTCATGTCTTTTTGCCTTCTGTCTCATCATTCCTGCTCTAAGGTAAGCAGGTTTTAATTATGGCTTTCCTATGAGAGAAAGGCTTATGAGGTGTATTTTTAAGCAGTTTCTGAAGGCTATCTGATAGATCTTTCTCTCCAAGGGAGCCCACTTCAGCCCCATCTCATAGAAGCCATAACTGCCCATTTCTTGGGACACTCAGGGAACACAAAATCAAGGACTGCATATACCAGATGGGGAATGGCAGCTTCAATGCTCTTTGCTTCATTGGCTTGTTACTAGCAATCTTTGATTCTGAGTGTGTGAAAAATTGAGTTCAAAATGCCACAAATCATTGCTAAAATATTTATGGACACAAAGATGTAGCAATACGGTTTCTGATGCTGTTATCATGATGAGTGACATCACACATGCGACCTCAGCCCAGCTCACTCAGTGCCACTGTAATTTCTGTTCAAAAATTATTCATCCCAGCAGAAGGTCACACCATCTCAGTGGGTTGTCATGAATTTCCCAGGCAGTGTGTGAGCACATGTTTGGATTTATTGAAAAAAGCCCACTCCCATAAGTTAATGATAGAGGTTGTTACAAGGTCTAAGCAAAGCAATTATTTTAAACTACAAGCCAACAAAACATACCCTTTGTTTGTTTTTCTCAGAGCTGTCCTTGACTTTCAGAGCTGGAAGACAGCTACAGGCAAGAGGGCAGCCAAACTAGTCAAGGAGGAGCTGCAATTAGTTTCTAAAGCCCCTCTGAGTCATGTAGGGAGTGCATGAACACCCCTCCTGAGGCTTTGGTGAGGAGTAAGGTACCCATCTATACATTTTAAACAGGATCTGCCCCCAAGTTCACCTGCTAAATCAAAGGCAAGTCCTGGTGGGAAACAAGCAGGAAATGAGACAATGCCAAAGATAAGGTTATGCAGGAAGCTTTGGGGGGAACAACATGAGCAGGCAATAACTGGAGACCACCTCTGCCTGGTGGAAATCCAGTGAGTAAGATTTATGTTTCCCAAACAGTGCTGAAGAACAAAGAGAAATGCTTAGAGATATGCAGGAACTGGGAACATGGGTTTTCAGCATGCACACGGAGGAACCCAGCAAAGAAGAGAAGGCTTCTTGCCATAGCCAGAAGTGGGAGCAAGCAGAGAGAGAGAAATATGCTATTGTGTTATCCTTTTGCTGTGCATAGAAGTAAAACTTTGTTGAAAAAACCTCTTTTTTTTTTTTTTTCAGAAATGCTTTATGCAGATGTCGAACATTTAGGCCGTTGTGCTAACCCAAACAACAAAAAGGCAGAAATGACCCCCAAATTGCATGCTAAGAAGGTTCAAACTAAGTAGAGTCACTCTGGCTTAAATGCAGACTGCATCATCACCCTGATGGATTCATCACATCTTGCTTCTGCTCCAGCCTTCACACCAAGTGGAATGGGTACTGAAGTGTGTCCCACAAGACCAAGAGCAGCTTGAGATCTCTGTATGCTCTCCATAGGTTCTGGTTGTATCTCAGAGGAATCATTAGCTCAGCTCATGAAATGCATTCATTTGTTTGGTTGGTTCTCCTGCTGCTCCTGGTACTGGGTTTCCTGACACTGCCAGCCCTTCAGGAGTGATGATGCTGGTCCCCTGAGGCAGCTTCCATAGCTGTTAATGGCAGCCTTCCTCACAAGTCCAGTGTCAGGCTTCCAAGGGTGAGAAGAGAGGAAAAGAGGTGGAAAAGGAAACTCAGGCAGAAAATTAAAAAAAAAAAAAAATTAAAAATGGGGGAAAAAAGAGTGAAGGGGAGAGCAGAGAGAGCTGTGTGAAGGGAGATTATGAAACTGGGATACCATTCCATTTTACATTTGCGTCCTCTTCTTTATCTCCCACCTATTTCTTTTTAAACATTGCAGAATTTCTGTAACACAGAATAGCCAACATAATACCCTTATGCCTTTGCACCTTCAGATATAATGCCTGAGACCTGTATTTTTTGTTGTCTAAACCAAACCAAAAATAAGAGCAGCATGACAAAAGAAGTAGGGTAGGGTTTGTGTTGTGATGCAATAGTCTTGGAGAATGCCAAAGACTTCCAGACTAATTTACAGAAACCTGGAGTGTCACATTTGCTCTTCAGTAATTTCTTACAAATTGAGTACAATATGGCCCTTCTCTTTTCCAGAAAACTTGTTGTAATAACTCTTTCTTTTTGTTTTTTTTACCCAAAGTTTCTGATATAGTGTGATATGGAAGAAATAAACTTATGCCTGCATTGAGAACACATGGGTGCCATACAAGGTGGAGGATACACATACAAGCAGATTGCAAAGCTGGTCCTGGATCACTCTGCCTGAATGTCATCATCAAATGCTTCTTAATGCCCCATTCCAACTTAGACTGACTAAGCAGTCAAAATTCTGGTTGTAGTTATTTTTATATTATTTTTTATATTTAAATCTAGCTAATTTTTTTGGTGGTATATATAGTTACTCCAAAAATGAAGGCAGAAGAATTCCCTCAGAATTTCACCCAGAAATATTTCCAACTGAGATGAACATAATATATTTTTAAAAGTTGACTGTAATGTTAGGTTGTAATGCCCATAAAAATTACTTTTAATTCCTTTCTTTAATCTTCCAAGTCAGTTTGTCTTTGGTCTGTCTCAGGTTTTGTGTTCTCTTCCCAGTATTGATTACATATTTAATTTTCAGTAGATTAAGAGGTTTATTCTTATTAATCTATTTTCTATTGGTTTAATGAGTTTGGGCATAACAAATTCAAAGATGGTCCTTATTCTCAGACCCCAAAATATGTGCTTAAAAGTATACAAAACATTCTAATCACACTGCTCCATAATTCCTAATTAAAATTCTATTTTTCCTTGATGTAAAAAGGGAACAGTTGAATATCAGCATTCATATCAAATTAATCTTACTCCAGCAAATTTAGCAGAGATTTAAATAATGAGGTATGTTACACTTTGGTGTAAAATGATTAGAAAACTGATGAAAATTGCAAAGTTGGACAGTTTATTCTAATTTGGCAATACTGGTCATGCAAATCCAAGTCATTTGGAAAAGATGATGTCATGGAGAAACACTGATAAAACTGCCACTATTCAAGCTGATATAAAGCAAACATAGTAAATATAGTGTCATGTATTTCTTAAACAAAGCAGGTCATATCTCAAAATTTACTACATAGGTCATATCTCAGAAGATTTTTACAAACTTACTGGAAGGTTTGTAGCTGTAACCTGGTAGGATGTGCAGCCTTCCATTCTCTAAGCATTGTGTGCCTGAGAGAGGTTTTGTTGACTTGAATGGATTTTCTCCCAACTGGTACCAGCCTAAGTGAAAGAATCAAGCTCTGCATGTAGACATTCTGCTGGTTAACTAAAAACCTAAGGGAAAACTTGGTGATGGCATTCATCATATTTTTTCCATCCCTAAGATGTTGCAAGGTATGATCAAATGCAACGCAGGATGCTTAATCTTATTTGCAAATTTTCCCATCATTTTATTCAAGAAGCTGTGAAAAAAACAGTTGCATGAAGAAAGTATCTCTTTTCGTGGATAACAAATGTAAACTGTTTGAAGGTGTGTTCAAGGACTGTTCTGCTCATTTCAGACTTCCTTTGCTGGTACAGGCTTTGCAGTTTTTCCAGCCTCAATTGTTATGCAGGACATTGAAAGCTATTGAAAATTTAATAATATTTGTACCTGAGAGACATGAGAGTATAGTAGTGCAAGTCTGATTACTTTGGTTTAAAATATATTAATGCTGTGGATTATTTTAAGTGTAATTCATTTCTGGCTTACTTGTGATGAGTTGCAGAGTGGTTAATTACTGCTTGGAGGCAAAAATTGTGGCATGGAGGTCATTAAAAAAAATAATTTAGGGAGTGCAAAAAAAGGGCAAGGTTTGTTTTTTTTTTTTAGATCTGCTTACTTTGTCCAGAAGGGGATATATTTTTATAGCATGCATAAAGCAGAAATACTTATCTTGAACCAAAACCCCAGTGTTTTCCTTTCTGTTTTCAGAATCAACCATTTGATTGCTGTATAATATTGTTAGACAGATCTTTCATTGTTACTAGTTTCTATTGCAATTCTTTCCCTGCCATTGAACTGGAAATTTTAAGGTTGTTTGTTTAATATTTTAGGTAATTCTCAGCTCTCCCTTAAATTCTGTTGATGATACATGAAGAAAACTTCCTGAACAGAATATGGTGAAGCTATAAGATAAATTGAGAAAAAAAAGTCTAAATATTTTTTTTGTTTTAGCTGCATTAACTTCATATTCCCTCAAAATAGTCTTGAATTTGATACCTGCCATGTTAATCCAGAACATTTCCTCTCATCAACATCATGCCCAAACTCGACTGCCTTCTGGTTCCCAGGAAACCTATAAGAAACTGCTAGAAACAAAAGCACCTTGCAAAATCTGATCCAACAAAGTGAGTTAGGTTTTTAGCCTAACCTCAGCCTACCATGAATCAAGCAAACAGATTTGCTATCTCAGAGACCTGATTAGAAATGGAATTTGCTACTGCCTGCCTGAAAGCTGGTAAAACACAGAGGCAGAGAACAGGACTGTTACATCGACTTAGTTAATGGAAATCAAGGGAAAAGCATTTTATCAAATGTGTGGGAGCCCAAACACCTTATTTTTTAATGGGAAACATAAATACTCATGTTTCTTGGAGTAAAATAGAGGTGTTGAATTTTGAGAATTTAACAAGAAAAAAAAGTGTGTTTCTGGTTTAAGTGCTCAGACTCCTACCCGGAAAAAAACCCCTTGTAGTAGATATTTATTACTCCATCTGGATTGCATGCAATTAACAGTCTGCTTTTTTTTTTTTTAATCTGCTTCACACAAAAGAGCATTTTTCGCCATCTTTTTCTATTTAATCCAAAGTTTAAATCAAGATGGTTGACAACAGCAGAGAGCCCTGCCTTCATCCCAGAGCACATGTTTATTTCTCAGGATTCCATCTACCAAGAAGTCACTTTTCAGTGTGCTAGGCCTTAGTCCACCCTCAGCAAACTGAAGAAAAATGAAGCCATTGGAGATTTACCTGACTTCTTGATATCTCAAAGTAGTTACTTTTTTATTAATTTGATTGATTTAAGGCCTGTATGAAAACTGGGTTCTAACAGGCTCTGAAATAGATTTTGCTTTAATTAGGCACTTGCTTCTCCCATGAGATCAGATATGCATCCACAGATACACACTTTCTACATTGCTAGGGTCTTTCTCACTGCTGGCAAAGGCTCCTCCATTACAGGATTGTTTTATGTGAGTATAGGATGAGCTGCATTTATTATGATTTCTTATTTTGCCTTTTCCCCACATATTTTATATGTACCTTGCTATCACCCAGGAATGGCCACACCAGGTCACATCAAAAGTCCAGTAGCTGATTCTCCTCTGTGATTGGAGCTAAAAGTAGATGCTTAATATAAAATTTCAGATTTAAGGACAGCATGGAGCCTTACATCCCCGTTATATTCTCTCAATTTTCAATTTTATGTAACTCAGAGAAGCCAGCATGACTTTGAAAATACAGATAAATTTGCACAGAGGACTTTCAGTCATTAAATTATTTTTTATCTCTGAACATTCCAGACTTGGATGACTTGAAAGGATAAGAAGAAAAACAGCTCTCTGCTGCCACTATGGGAGAAAGAAGAGCTAACTTGGGCATACTTTATTTATGTAAACTAAATTCTGCCAAATATACGTATTCTTCCTGTTGTATTTTTAAAGGGATATTAAATGGCACATTAAAATGTGTTTCGTAAAGGGGACTGAAAAGCACCCTGTACCCACATAGCACCCCAAAGTTGCACTCCCATGCACCAAGAAGTTGTAGGCAAGTGGGAAAGAAATACCACCAATATGTTACATCAGATTTTCACTGTTAAGTTTCTAGTGCCTTGAAGTTGAAAAGATCAGGAAAGAAAACTTATTTCCACAGTCACTATCACTAGGTTTCTTGACAGATTAAACTGAATTTCCTTGAATTGAATTATGTATTCTGACCAGGTTCATAGACTAAAACTTCATTATATTCTGATTTCTGCCTCCAGAGCTCATCTTCCAAACATGTAATGTTAATAAAATTATTTTTCTCTTTTTTTAGTGTCAGTACGTCCCACTGACTGTCAAAACTGTTCTTTACCAATTATAGTTCATATTCTCAGGGGTGCATGAGCTGTCATGTTACACACACACAAGTCTTTATCCCCTTTCCCGATTTTTACACATACCTTTTCTTTCCCTGCTCCTCTCTTTCTCTTCCATGCAGCTCTGAGGGGACCCATTCCATCACTAAGACCCAGTGATGTTGCACATGGAGGGGACAGAGTGCAGGGCACCAGTCTAATGGGTGATGTACTCGCCCGTGTGCAGCCTCAAGAAGCCCATGCTCAGCTGAGCACAGCTGTCAGCCAGCAACTAAAAATTCATGTTGGACCAGAAAAAAAAAAAGGTAAAAGATATGGAACTATGCTTTCTGCATGTAATTCAGTATGTGTGGATCAAGCCAAGAGCTTTAAACAGCTCTCAAGTCCAGATAGTGAGAACATTAATGTATGTATTGATGCAGAATTTTGAACAACAAACCCAACAACAAACAGCTGTTTTAGTTCAGGAGATGTGCTGTAATCCCTCAAGTTTTCATTTTTATCTTCTTGCCTTGTCCCACGAAGCACAGGGTTTGAACTCAGAAGGCCCAGCTTATTTTATTTCCTTGGCATGGAGTTTACATCTATGCCTAAATTATAATTTTTGTTTATCAAATATGGAAAGAACACTCTAAAACAGAATATATATATGTATATATGCCTTTAAATTCTTCAGGGATTACACAGGGGGTCTGCCAGAAGCCTTTCAACTCTGTTATTATTAGAATAATTTCATAGGCCCATGTATCAAGTTGCCCATTCTCTTGATTTTATCAAGAATCTCCCAGTAGCAGACACAACATTCTCTTCTGCCATCTGGAGATTACATGACAATTGCCACTTTCATTTATAATGAGAAAGACTCCCAAGTTCACAAAGATCTTGAAACTAGGAACAAAATATAAGCAGCAAATAAAAAGACCACATTTATTGATTCTGAATTCTGTCTCACCAGAGTCTGAAGGCATCCCTTATGATTTCAGGCTGGTGATTACTGCAAGCTGTTAAGGCTTAGCTCTGAGGCTGGCTCTGACCCCTGCAAATTTGTACAGAGCTGGGATTTAGGATCTTGGCTCTTGGTCTGACTAATCTAGGAAATAAAAGACGTGTAATAAGGAAGAAAGTACAGCTAGGGAAACAAAACATCTAGTACTCAAAGAGGGACAAAGCCAAAACGAGGGATGAGGGCTCAGCAGAGACAGAAATGGTGTCAGTATCTTGGTTACAGCACACCTGGCTGTGGTCCTCACCAGCCATAAATCACTTTGGGATTCTTCAGGATAAAGAGACTTCCCTGAGTACCAGTTATCATTACTGAACCATGCAGATCTGTTTTCACAGCTGGATGCCCTGATGCCCACAGCTAGTGCTGCTTTAAGCAGTGCTCATTCAAGCCACCTGCCAAAGCAACTCCACAGATCAGCCAAATGCCAGGATTGAAAGCAATGTCTATGCCTTAAAATTAGTTTCTTTGCAATTTAAATTAGATACATCAGGCTAATGTTTGATGTCCTTAGTGACGGTTTGAAGGACATCCCAAAAAAAGAAAATCCTGTCCAGACAACACTGGCACTTTGTACATTGACAATAAATCTCCCCATATCTTAATTTGCAGTATGAGGGAAAATAGCAAAACTTTAAGAAAGGTAATTAATTTCTACACTGATAAGAATCTCCTTTGTGAAAAAGAAAAACATTTCACTCTTTTCAGATTAAAACCATTCTGAAAGAGCTTATCTCAAAACCCTTCCCCCCTTTTCATTAAGTGCCAAGATTTTATCAGGCTGAGTCAGGTGAAGACCAAGGGGCAGGAGAGCCCTTCACAGAGGAGACAGGTAAAAATGCATAGTTCCTATTACCCAGTTTGGAGCAGAAGGGACTTGGCCTGCTTTTAGCCTTCCTGTGGTAGTTTTATCATTTGCATGTCTGGGAGTGACCTCTTTTCTCCTTCACAGAGAGTGCTGACTGGAGGAGGTTGCTTTGGAGGATCAGGAAGGCATTCTTCCAGCTAGCCTGTATAGACCCTCAGCTCATCCCATCTTCTTCCTAGTGCCACAAAGGCACAAGTTAGGGTGTGAGATCTCAAAGTGTAACACTCCCATTAAAGCACTCCACAGAGCCATTTAGCTCAACACACTTGGAGTTGCTGCCCAAACTGGAGTTCAGTGCACCACCACAGGATCTGGAGATGGAGAGGGGCAGTGCACATAGGTCTGTTTATGACACTACCCTGGTAGGAACTCAGTGAACTCATGCCCTGGAGCAACTTGGAAAACAGCTGGTGCATCAGTTTAATAAACTTGCAGCCTATGTTGTCTTCAGTTGCATATGTTTGGATCAATGACTTACTGTTCAATCCATTTCTAATGTGTTTCTGGAAACTGCACTTATATTTTACCTGGTTTGAAAACACATCTATGTACTATATTTACTGCCACTCAGCACTTTTTCCCTGGATCCTCATCCATTTCCAGGCACTGCAATACCCTCTTTGCCCTTGTCCAGTTTGAAAGTTAACAGACCTTTAATTCAGTGAGTGGCAACAGCAGAGTCCTGCCCCTCCCCATCGCAGAGCATAACCAGAGACAGGAGGGCACAAGTTCTGAGCAAGAGCTGCTAATTATCATGTGGTCATTCATAAGCAGCACTAAAGTCAAACTTATGAACTTCCGCACCCACAGATTCTCTTTCCAGTCTTTTAAAGGACTTGATTTCATTCCCAAAGGTTTGCAGGACTCAGCTTCTCAGCCTGTCTATCCCCTGCTACACTGACAACTATTTTTTTTCTCATCCATGTATTCAAAGCAGAAGCTAAGAATGCAAAGGTTATTCACTTCCAAAAGCCTCTCTCCATGGACAGGTCTGTGATGTCTCTCATGATGAATAGCACCATGCTGGCATGCAAATTTGCTAAATGTAACCAAGGAAACGGGGTCCTCACTTAATACCATACATTTCTCAGAGCATTTGCTGCAGGCAGAATAGCATCTCTGGTCTGTATGCTGTCACTCACCTCTTGGAATGCAATTTAAAAATAATTATATATGTATAATGAAGAATAGGAAAGAAATGTGTTGTACATAAATACAGCCAGGCAGTCATCTCAACGAATGGGGTGATTTAATTAGGAAATCTGATGGAGCAGAATAACAGTACTGATTTGGTTTTTATTCCCAGTGGAAAGCAGAGTAGAATCACAGGAAATATGCCACTGCTTAGACCATCTAGGTAAAACTTTTTGTTAAAATGTGTCTGGCGATGTGGAAATATCTAACATGCTGGGAGGGAGGCAAGATTATGGCATGTGTGGACATCAGTGCTATCTGAAACAAACAAACAAACTTGAAATTTTGAGACAGCCTGAAAAACAGAGGGGCTGATGAGAAGACTTATGAGTTAATGAACCTCAATGCTGCCCTGATCCGCCAGTCATCCATAATATACCCAGACAAGTGCCTGCTGAAGGGGATTATCTGGGACATGAACCAGGGAATATGAACTGTGAAGGAACTTGGAAAGGGGTGAAATTTATACCTGGGTTTGGGTGATGTTCATGGTCTCTGTGGATGCAGCACACCTCTCATAGGTTTTTGTTCCTCATGTTTTCCACCATGCCAGCATTAGGCCATGCTTAACAGCCCACTTCCAACCTAAACACCTCTAGCAAAGCCATACCAGGACAGGATGCCAAGAGGAAAACACTCACTCATGAGAAGAGCAGAATTCATTCCTTTCGGGAAATCTCTGCTGTAAATGTGATGTCAGTGTAAGTCAAGCTAATGAACCTTTGAGAGCAGCCAGAGTGGCACAGAGCAGAGGCAGGAAGCCACTGGAGAGCTGTGAAGATGCAGGGTCAACGTGCAGTTCTAGGGTGGCAATGGGACATGGGAGGGCACCATGCTGGAGTCAGCAAACATAGAGGAGAGAGAGAGGAAGGGTGATTGTGTGTTGCAAACTCATGGAGAGAGTTAGGTCTTTCAGAACGAGCAAATTTTTAGCTAGAAAAATTAATATGCTAAAATAAAAAGCAGGATACCCTTGTCTTCTCTCAATCCCTGACATTTATCTCCTGCCTCTGTGGGTTCTTCATTAGGTTCTTTAGGTTTAAAGGTCAGGGCTCCACTCTGCTAATCTTAAACCCAAATGTTAAAAAATCTTTTAGACAGAAGCAACATTCTACCACTTGCTCAGTGGACTCTAATATAAAAAATCTCAATCTATATCTATGAATGGGATATTAATAAATGAGAAATACACATAATATAATTTATGATTAATGGAAGAATTTTAGCTGTTTCAAGTGAATTGCAAAAAAGTTTGACCATTCAACACACTTTGAAGGAGAGCTGCAAAATCTGAACATTTCCCCCCAGAGCTTCTGGAAATTTATATAAAGTGTCTCAGAATCCTCATGGTAGAAGATGTCAGGGAAAAATGTCTTTCTATGGTTTTCAGTATTTTCTGATTTCCTTTAAACCAGAAGTACCCAAAAAATACCTGTGGTATTTTCATAATTCCACTTTTTCTCCCACAGATTCCAAAAAATGACAACATGTGTGAAAACATATGTTTTAACCCTATTCCTAATCTCAAGAAATTTCATATTTGAAAAGCTCAACTTAAATGTTACTTTCTGGTACATGTGTTGTTTTTGTCTCCTTATGGCTTGTCCATGACTTTTGTGACAATCCCAATGCATTTTACACCAACTGGACTTCCAGAATTTATTTTTCGAACATTGTGTTTTCTCAATTCATTCTCTAAAAGGATGTTACATGGAATAAAAATACCTTTCTTATGTGGGTGTTGACATACCCAATGATGGCCTTCACATCCCAATCCATGTCTCAAGCCTTAAAAATGGCACAGCTCTGTGTGACGAGCAATATATACTAATCTTGAATGTATCAGTGCTCAGTATCACACTGAGTGAAATCAGCCCAAAACCTAATGCTTAAGTGCCAAAAGTTTATTGAGAGGTTTATGAAATCAAATTGAGCTCCAGGTTCTGGACATTCATGACAAAAGAGCCACATGTGGCATTACGATGTCATTGAGTGCCACCAAGACTGGGTGCAGAATGACTGAATGTGGAGCAAGTGGAGAACCTCTTCCATAAGAAAGCGTTGATGCCAGGAAAAAATACAAGAAAGGTGCAAGCTAAAGAAAACATAATAGGCATTAGTGATCTATGGGCTTAGGTTATTCTGTGACAGTACAAAAAGTACAGCAGGGAATGATTGGACATTGACAGGAGAAAAATCAATAATTTTATAAAAAATAGTAATCCCAGCATCACTGTCACTAAGAAAATCTTTGAAATACTAGACAGATAGACACTTCAAAAGATTAAAGAGACAAGGAGCATTTATTTAAGAAAAGTAGGACAGACATATATAACATAATGAATAGTACCAGCAATGCCAAATGGGTTCTCTTATTTACTCCACTTCTTAGTTTACCTTGGGCCATAGTACAAGAGCATAAAAATAATGAAGGAAAGGTTCGAAGTAAAAACAATGAACACAGATAAAAGCATGTAATTTTTATAAAAATATTTGTAAAATAGCACTTTCACTTGAATGATTTCAAACTATTTTAATGAAGTTAGAGGCCTCAGACTTAAAATTGAGAGGACTATACAAGAAAATTATTTGCAAAGACCATACCGAAAGTTTGCATGGTAGTTGAGAGAAGAACCCATTTTCTTTTTTTCTCGTGTCTCCAGAAAATTTAGATTTGAACTGTAGAGTTGCTACAGGACATTGTTGAGATAAGTGACACAGAACTTTTCTGTATCTATTAAGAACTTTATATGAGTAGTAAATCAGAGGATAAGACTCTACTCAAGGTATATCTCCTTGTGCAAGCATGTACCTGATTTTAAACAAATGTATACCATAGAAAAAGAGGTAGGAAATCCCCCAAGGAAAGAAATTCAAAGGAACCAATCTTATGGGATTAAGTACTTTACAATAGTAACCATAAATAAAAGCTTCTTAATTAATTTAAATAAAAAAATCCAATAGATATTTCTGCAACTATTAATAAACATGATATGTGCACACTACAACACTGTGGAAGAGACTGAAAATGATCCATCATGAATACTCTGAGTAAAAGCTAAAAGAATTCAGTTGCTTCCTTTTGCCCAAATACTAACAGCAATAATAAGGGGGCAAAGAGATTATTATCTTGTGCAAGAAAAAAGCAATTGAGTGTGGAAATTACTTAAGCTTTGGTGATACACCATATGTTTCAACCCCAATTTAGAACCAGTACTGTTCTTACTGGTAAAGAAGCTACTAAGGAAGAAATTAAAGTGTGTAATTAATGTTACAACATTACATTAACACATAAATAATTTCTCTGGCAGGTCATACAATTCACATGCATATTTTATTAAACTGTAAGAAATAATTTTCTGAGTGACCCTGATCTTCCTGCATGCTTTGAAGTTTGAAAGCCAGCAGTATAGCCTATAAGTTTAAAGAAATTTAGAAAGAATTGCAAAGTTAAAAGGTACTTTTGATGTTTGTTCTTTCTCTTCTGTCACAAGGGCATTCAGTACAGAAGGAGTAGAAAACATTAATGCCGATGAAATTTCCATAGCAATCACACTCATTTAACTGTTTCTAATCACTTAGTATAAAAGGCTGGAAAGTGCTCTTCGTTTAGAAGGGGTGTGAAGATGCTGCAAGGAATTTCCTATCTCGTTGCCCACAAATTCTTCTCTTACTGTCCTTGCACACATTGCCAGGAGTTACTGCTTACAATGAGAGCGAGCATCTTCAGCTCTGCAAGTACCCAGCAGTTCCTCATGTCTCTTGTGGGCAGGCTCAGAGAATATCCCTTTGTCCTAGAAGCATCTCCACTATCTCTGGTCTCACAAAAAGAGGCATCAGATTGCCAGATAACCTCCCCTCCTTTGTCCAAACAACCTTGTACTCACCACCCAGACAACTGCATCCACGAACATGCTGGATTGCAATGGGACATGTCTCTAGGGTGTAATTGTGGCATGTAATGGTCAGTCAATTTTTAGTTTCTCTCTTTTAAAGAAAGTTGATCATATAAATCTAGCTGATAAATGGGCCCAGGCTGGCTGCTCTGTGAATACCTTCCCTTTGTCTCACTCACAATTCTTCAAGTCTAATAGGAGCTGAGCCCATATTCTGGTGTGTAACTGAGGAGAAAGTGCAATTTCAGCAGTAAATGAACATCACCACTGCTGAAGTTCATGTGAATTTCCCTAAGGACAGAAATCCTTTTTACAACTGATAAACTTGTATCCATTCAGAACATTTCTGACCAGTAGCACCAGCAGGTAAAAATACACCATGGAGTAAATGTCTTGGTGGAAATATTTCATCTTTAGGTGTGGCAATGTCAAAGCTTTGTAGTAAACCATACACTTGACTTTATCGTGGTTATTCTTGGAAGCATTCTAAGTTTTGAGCTAAAAAGGCAAACGCAGCTAGTGAAAGAAAATATCTCACAGGGAGATTTCAGAGAAGAGTAAGTTTGAAAAACCAATCAAAAATGCCTCAGCAAAGGTTATAAACTCAGTTCTACCCTGTCTCCTGAGCACAATGTTTCAAGCAGTCCCACCCATCTTGTATACTTAAGTGCAATTTCCCATTAAAATTGAAGAATCAGAGATTAAAGGGGTTGTAGGTTATTCATCTCCACACTGAACTCTATCCAGTACTTAAAGACAGCAAGGAACACACCCACGGGCACTTGAAATAATCCCTATATGTATGTCATGTGAAATACCATGAGATTTTTAAAAGCACATTTAAATCAATTAATCATAATAATAATTTCATAAAGGAGATTTCTCAGAAGTATTGATTTAAATTCCTGTTAAACTATTAAATAAAATTACCTGGCCACCAAAGATGAGGTTTTAAGTCTCCCAGTTGGTGCAACAGTCTCTGTTTGCCAGCTGTATTGTAATAACTGAAAAGTTAACATCTCTGACTTTATAATTATTTGAATTTTAATGAACAAGATGAATTAAATCTTTCAGCTTAGCTGCTTACACTGTGAACTAGCCTGAGTTCCGGAAAGATAAGAAATATATTGTGCTTATTCAACAGCTTTTCTGCATGAAGACACAGGGAGGAAAAGAAGCCAGGTTTCTGTGGAATTTAAACTCATTATTAAAAAAAACTTGATAAGGGTAATTATGAATATGAGTTGTAGAATTAATTTTTGAATTTGAGATGAGCTCCAAAATGAGAACATGGTTCTTTTACTATGTCTAGGGACAGTGTGCTTTCTTAAAGGAGGGGGAGGGTGTCTGTCTGGATGTCACAAATGTGTATATATGTATATATATATGCATCAGAATATTGTTTCCTTGTAGTCACAGCCATCTAAAAATACAGCTGAAAGAGTATCAAAGAACACATAATTTCTGCCAGTTTTAATTCTTTTTTCCTTTTTGCTGAAGCTTTTATCACCCTCACTGGTATCTACATTTCACACAAAAAAATATTAAACATCTTTTATGTTTTCCATTTCCCTCAGAATGAAAGAGATGTTAGTACATTTGTGCAATTTGCCAATAACACAAGCAAACTAAATGGGAGATAAGTAGATGGTGAAGCTGGCTCATTTCCAGCTAGTAAATTCATTACCAGCATGGCAGATCTTGCAGCCAAATGTATCAGATCTTCTATGCACAACAAAATAGAGAAGACTATGAATATTAATATGAATCCATTTTCCTTTTTGAATTCTGCATTCTGCAGGTAAAACAGACACAGGTGTATCACATACATATATACATACATACATGCAGACACGTGCAAAGACTGACTCTCTTCAGCTACACATGGATACTGCTCAGCATGGAAATTTACAGCTCTAAGTGGGGGATTAGCAACTACTTAGGGATTTAACCTCATTTCTATGCAAAAATTCCAATCAGAGCTTAAATAAGGAGATATTGATGAGCTAGATATATTTGCAAGTGTTTCTATCCATTACTGCTCTTGCCTTCCTGCCTCATGATTTTCTATGTTAAACACCAGGAGCAATGTTTTAAACAATAGGAAATGTAAATCTCTACAATCATGTGTCTTTAAACTGTGCACATGGCAATTCTTTGAGTGAGGATTAGTATATTTTTATATTGGCGTTTTTTTCCTATCACGTATATTTTTTCCCTGTGAGATTTTTAGCATGCTAAACACTGAAAAATGCCTTAATTCCCCAAAATTATAAAATAGTATTGGAAGAGTAAAAGAGCCTGTCTGTCGCATACCTTTAAGTCTGAATATTTTGATTTCCTGTGTAATTTCAATTTCGCTGTGAATCAGAACTATCTACAGTAAACAGAAAGCGGAACTGGAGCTTGCTGATACTATGGCCTGCCAGGAACAGGAGCTGTTATTGCAAGTCTGAAGAATTTTATACCTCTCTGATAGCTTGTATACCATCTGAATCTTATTAAACTGCTTGTGCCCAACCTGGACCCTGGAGCCTTACTGAGGAACTTTAATGCTAATAACAAAATAGACCTTAATGAACCACAGCTTCAAAGAGAAATAATAACAAATTTGAATGACTTCTTGGAAAGGATTTTACTATCAGCAGTGATTAACAAAATAAATAATGTGCCAGGAAACCAACTGTGGACTCTGTTTGTTTCTGCCTCTGTTTTGACTGCCTGACTGGTCTTTGAGCTTCTTTATCCCAAAATGTGTGCCTCAGCCTGATGCCAAGAGTAACATCCTTGTTCCGTTCACAGTATGAAATACAGTAGGAGGTCAGCATTAGAGGTACCTGGCAGAATTGACATTGCATATACAGTAAAATTATCAAAAATGCAGCAGACCGATGTACAACAAAAAACAGAGCTGTGAAACACAGGTTACACAGCAGAACTATAGATAGATGATTGTTCCTTCCCTTCTGTAGAAAATGTTCAGCCACTCAGTTTTGCCTCCTTTCATTCATTAAATTTTTGATATTTATTCCCTGGAGGTTTCCATAATTTGTACTCCAGGTGTACTTAAAGATGACAGGTCACAATTTTACTGAGTAATTTTTAGTTATGATAGACAACATCCCAGAGATGTTCTGATTTTTTTATGCTGCTTGGAGTTCTAGATATTGAAATCAATAAAATCATAAACTAGGTTGGATGAGCTTTCGGTGAGATCAAGAGAAATGGTCACTAGAGCCTTGTGATAAAATCACCAAGGTTGTGTGTTCAATCCCTATATGAGTCATTCACTTAAGACTTGGGCTTGATGATCCTTGTAGGCCCTTCCAACTCAGAATATTCTGTAATTCTATGAAATTGTGAGAGGATGTTTGTGTGTGTGTGTGGACATGGTATGTGGACACATACCTGACTTACCGAGGGCAGGAGCTGGACTGTAGGAGCATCATTTTGGGGCTATGCAGTTCTACCAACCATGGTGCCCCAGTTTTCAGACACTGTGGGATCTGTCTGCAACAGGAATGACTTCAGGTAGCATCTGTGGGATGTGCCATCACATCTTCAGACAGTCTCTGCCCTACGTGTAGAAAGCGCAAGGAGAAAAGTCTAGCATAAAAGCCTTCAGGGCTGAAATAATTTTGACCCTGGAGCAGTAGGTTACCAGCATGCCATTGTTATATATGACCATCTAAAATGTTGTAAGACTTTCAAATAGAAAAAAAAATCTTTTTGGGACTGAAAATTTTCAAGCCTTTGATCACTTTATTTTTTAATGACTGTAAGTGTTTGCGAATACTTTCAGTGTGTTCTCACCTATAGTTTATGCATCCGCTATTACGATGTAGCATCAAAATAGTAATAAACTGGAATTTTAACTGTTGCTGTTTTGCTCCAGTGTGAAGTGGAAGTATAAATTATTTTGCAGTCTATCATTTGGTGGGGTTACAATATATTACTTCTACACGTTCTAAATAAAATCAGTTCAGTTTACAAGCCCAAATATTATTGTTACATCTTCCCCCGCTGCAGCTTCCCCCTTGCATCGCACAGCAAGCTGCGGCTCCGCTCCTGCCTGCCCAGCATCCGCACTAAGGAGCGCATGGAGGCTCCCGGCCTGGGCGCGCATCTGCGGCCAGCGGCAGCACGGGCGGGCACGGGGCTGGCACAGGCACAGGCACAGACACAGGCACAGGCACAGGCACAGGCACAGGCACAGGCACAGGCACAGGTACAGGCAGAGGAACAGGCACAGGCACAGGCACAGGCACAG